>RPFO01000412.1:705161-737661 GCA_009746045.1 Mesostigma viride | reverse complement strand
CGGGAATTTATAGGCGGGAAGAAGACGCGCAAATTTTCTTCCACAATTTCCGCTGTCCGCCCGGGCCGACGCAAATCAAAGCCAGAGCGACACACCAAATGACAAACCCCCACAGAAGCACTCTCGTCAGCTCATAATCACTCGGCCGTTCAGTTCTCCCTCTCGCGGCAGCTTATATTTCCCTTTCCTTCTATTCGCTGCTACTCTCATCCTCCCCCAAGCCCGATGAGGAGTCTTCCCGTCTCTTCGACAGTTCACTCGATTCGTCGCTACTCCTTTCCCTCCCCTAACCCTTCTTCCCTTCATTCGCGGTAACTCAATACGATTCAGTCCAGCCGTCTCTCTTTGTGCCCCTACGTGGCATTTTCGCTTAGTATTCCTAATACTTCTCAGAGGCCGCTCCCCCCCCCCCGCGCCACTTCCCCTGCGTTTTGCCACCGGAACTAACCGCGCCCAAGCAGAGAGTTGTTTTTTAATACACTTAAGGATAAGTTACACAGCCGTTTTCAGTCACCCAGGTAAAGCTTTCCGGCATGCTGAAGCCGTATGTCTCATGAAAACACACCGTATCTAGACATGCATATCTGTTTTCACATAGACCTCATGAAATCACATAATCCCATGGCACACATTTCTGCATTCACATGTGCTGGGCGGTTTTCTGCTCCAGTTCAGACTCATGCGAGTCCCTATCGCTGTCCACCCGAATAGGGCATTGCTGCTGCTCATTGTTATTGCGGTCCTGTACCACTTTCTCAATGAGGGAGTCATCATCCAAGTAATTGTTGCGAGGCCGACGCACCTCATCGAGGATGGCGTCCATGACTATAACAGCGCTGGCTCTATGGCACGTGCAATCACATGCAGTGAGTGGTCACCTTACTTTGGCGCTACCATGATCTCAAAAGCAGATTGCGCACGGGGATAGTCCAGACCCCTTCCATAGTACACTCCCCTGCCAACCAATTGCAGGAATTTGGTTTGCCAACCATGCAGACAAGGGGCCAGTCTTCATCATATGTGATAGCGTCTTAATAAGGTTTGACTCGCGACTCATCCTTGCATGATGGTCGAACCAGTATACGTAAGTTGTACGCATTGAGACACAATGTGTGAGATTCATGGAACATACTCGATGTATCTCCTACTTTTTCCTTTATCTTCTTCGTCAATACAACAATGTTCATACAAAATGTCGAACCCATCTTAATTTTCCGATTTCAGGGTACCCAAACATGCCAGAAAACTTGGTCTTGTGGCGCTTTGTACCCTCCCTAGTTTAAACGCTCGGTGTCTTGCTAAATGCCGACTAGAATGGAACAAAGTCCCCCCTAGGTCATCGACCGCGTCATCTTCATCTTGTATGAGCCTCGTCCACGCCCACCTCGCCTTGCATGGCCTTCTGCCTGCACACAAGATGCATAGGCAACGATGAAACAAAGAAATCAAGACCATAGAAGATCAAACTTCTAATTAGACGGTACGTCGGCTGAAAAAGATTTCTGGATGAAAATGACGCACAGTAAAACCGTGGCAGATTCCTAAAACATGGCAGATTATAAACAAATGTCGCGTTTGAGATTATAAACCAATGTCGTGACCACCGTTGGCGTTCCTTGCATGGGCTTCCCTGCATAGTCCACCACTATCCTTATGAGTTTAACGGTTGACACTGTCCTCAGCTTTCTTTCATATCATCGCGCCCTTCTTCATCACGTCGGACAGATTCACCCGCTAGACAGACTTTGTGCTTATATATTCAACCAGGACTGTGGGAAACTTCGTGAACTGAAGACGTGTTAGAATCCCTGAATGTCTCTATGGCCCTGTCGCCATCGCCCCGCAGTCCCGCACTTGCCAACCACCGCCAGTGGCTTTCCTTGTGGTGGCTGTGCTCTCGCGCCGTCTTGCCTTCGTCCATCATCCAGCTGTTATGAAAGACGCGACGCGCATTCGGCCATTCGCTGTCGCCTTTGGATCGACCAAAGGACACGCACTTTGAACTAACTCTAGTAGACTTACGAAGCATAGTTGAAATAGACGCTCGTACAGCAAAACGTCCTAGGACCGTAACTCGAGCTACGACGCCAAATTTTCAACGACTTCAGTACTTTCCGTCGCCCCTGACACGTTGTCGTACAATAATACACATTTACGCCAATAGAACCTCACCTCCAAGAATATATCTTGATGGAGGCATGCGGCTTATTTAATTTCAAGGTACCTCTTAAGTAATCTCAGCCCCCGTCGCTGAGAAAACGTGAAATTCTAAAAAAATAGCAAGTTGTCAACGACTCAGAATGCCGAAATCCTATTTGACCCAACTTAGGACGTGAACACTGAACTTAAACCAACCCAACTTAAGACGTGAATGACTGCCTGACTGACTGTCTGCTGCTGCTGCTGCTGCTGCTGCATGCTGCTGCTGCTGCATGCTGCTGCTGCTGCTGCTGCTGCTGCTGCTGCTGCTGCTGCTGCTGCTGCTGCTGCTGCTGCTGCTGCTGCTGCTGCTGCTGCTGCTGCTGCTGCTGCTGCTGCTGCTGCTGCTGCTGCTGCTGCTGCTGCTGCTGCTGCTGCTGCTGCTGCTGCTGCTGCTGCTGCTGCTGCTGCTGCTGCTGCTGCTGCTGCTGCTGCTGCTGCTGCTGCTGCTGCTGCTGCTGCTGCTGCTGCTGCTGCTGCTGCTGCTGCTGCTGCTGCTGCTGCTGCTGCTGCTGCTGCTGCTGCTGCTGCTGCTGCTGCTGCTGCTGCTGCTGCTGCTGCTGCTGCTGCTGCTGCTGCTGCTGCTGCTGCTGCTGCTGCTGCTGCTGCTGCTGCTGCTGCTGCTGCTGCTGCTGCTGCTGCTGCTGCTGCTGCTGCTGCTGCTGCTGCTGCTGCTGCTGCTGCTGCTGCTGCTGCTGCTGCTGCTGCTGCTGCTGCTGCTGCTGCTGCTGCTGCTGCTGCTGCTGCTGCTGCTGCTGCTGCTGCTGCTGCTGCTGCTGCTGCTGCTGCTGCTGCTGCTGCTGCTGCTGCTGCTGCTGCTGCTGCTGCTGCTGCTGCTGCTGCTGCTGCTGCTGCTGCTGCTGCTGCTGCTGCTGCTGCTGCTGCTGCTGCTGCTGCTGCTGCTGCTGCTGCTGCTGCTGCTGCTGCTGCTGCTGCTGCTGCTGCTGCTGCTGCTGCTGCTGCTGCTGCTGCTGCTGCTGCTGCTGCTGCTGCTGCTGCTGCTGCTGCTGCTGCTGCTGCTGCTGCTGCTGCTGCTGCTGCTGCTGCTGCTGCTGCTGCTGCTGCTGCTGCTGCTGCTGCTGCTGCTGCTGCTGCTGCTGCTGCTGCTGCTGCTGCTGCTGCTGCTGCTGCTGCTGCTGCTGCTGCTGCTGCTGCTGCTGCTGCTGCTGCTGCTGCTGCTGCTGCTGCTGCTGCTGCTGCTGCTGCTGCTGCTGCTGCTGCTGCTGCTGCTGCTGCTGCTGCTGCTGCTGCTGCTGCTGCTGCTGCTGCTGCTGTTGTTGTTGTTGTTGTTGTTGTTGTTGTTGTTGTTGTTGTTCTTGTTCTTGTTCTTGTTGTTCTTGTTGTTCTTGTTGTTGTTCTTGTTGTTGTTCTTGTTGTTGTTGCCCTGCACGCCGAGAACTAAAAAGCTTTGTTGTTGTTGTTGAACGTTGTTGGTGTTGTTTTAATTTGTTGTCGGTTGTGTTGTCCCAAGACTTCGTCGGTGAATACTTTTATCAACAAATTTATGATAGTTCTAGTGTTATCAAATGGCCGGCATTCGCCGGCCACCAGCCATGTGAAGTGAAGTGGTTGCCGCCACAAGTTATAAAAAGTACCGTTTTTTCGGTACTTAATAAACTTGGCGCATGGGTGAGAGAACGGGCGAACTATACCCCTGCCGTAATTAATTATTGACTCTGGCGACTAAGCCCGTAATTAATTACGCTCCGCAGCTCTGGTTGCTCACAGCTTTAATTACGGTCCGGCACCCTACCTCGTAATTATCACAGCCTTAACCCCTAAATGGGCAGAAATGCTGCCGATGCATCGGCTGTAACTTCACAATTTGCAAACCAGATGCCATCCAACCCACCCATATCCAATGGCTGTCCTTGGGGGCCAAGTATGTCCATGAGTTGCCCTTCGGGTTGGTAAATCACAACCTTACATATATGCAGGGTAGGCCATGTATAACTGCCGTCAAAGTCAGGGGGGTCAAGACGTGCGTTTTCATTTTTGGTAGAATATGCATTTTGAATTATGTTATAAGAGCTAGGCACCTACCACTTCAGGGATGATAAACAATTAGTTGCTGAACAGTTTGAGCCATTGGGGTCATCATTTGGTTGGGTATACCGGCAGTTCAGTTACACCCAGTACAGCCCATAGGTATACCAACCATGTCATACAATACATTTCCCTTCCACAATGATGGGGAAACATAACTGCATCATAACACTGCCCTTACATGGCACCTATGTGCAGGTGCCACCTTGTCCATGCACGTAGGTAACGTGGTACGGATACCCTACGCAAGGCATGCATTCTAGGAGGCAGCCACCAACAAAATAGTGATTTTAAGCCTATTTCAGCTTGCCCTAGCAAGGATAAACTAGGCCTAAGCTGCTATAGCTTGCCAGGTGATGGCCAGCACACCTGGTGGCACATGCTGACAATGGGAAGCTTCTACTCACCGGTTACATGCTTGATGATGCCACAGAGACCAGCCAACTGCCTCACACTCATGCAATATGTGTGTGGGAAATGTATAACAAACATATATGGAGGTATTCAAACCCATACAGCCTCTAAAACTTATCACCATCACACTATGGCAGGTCAACTGACTGAGGGAAGCATCTAAGAATGGTGTTTTAGGAAGGGGCCAGGCCATGGTCAAGAAAGAGCATGAATAATGAAGAAAGAATGTGCTACACAAGCTAGAAAGTATACATAAACGTCATACATCGACAAGAAAACGATAACTCAGCTTTACCTGGCATGGCTGGCATTACCTTGGCCCAGGCGGTGGCCGCAAAATGGCGCATTGCGGCACACCAAAGTTGTGCAGCATGGTCGCTAGATCCGACGATTTCTGGCCACCCTTGCACGTTCACGGCTACAAATCATCATAAAAAGTAAAAAGAAACCGATATATCCTTTAAAATACGCCGGAAAGGTATTGCTGTCAACGTTTCTATCGTCCGGCCTGATCGCAGTTTTTTCCAGCAAGAACGCTTCCGACACCTAGCAAATGGCATTCCCGCGAACCAAAAAATTGGCCTGTATCATCTTTAGGACGTATAAAATCAATTTCCTGAGTTTGGTCAGAAAATTCAAACGAAAACGTAAATGCCATGCGTGGGCGCAAGCCGCCATGCCCAGGTCGTCGTTTTCCGGAATGCACGTTGTACGTGAAAAAGTACCCTGACCCCTTGTACTTCGACCGGCCAGAACACCTCTATAACTTTGGCAGAAGTATGCTAACCCTAGTACCATGCTGTGAGGAAAATTATAAACTTTCGATCTTCTCAGCTAAACGTTTCCTAATTCTCAATAGTTTTCGCGGCATTTGGTCCCCCGAGAAGGGGCCGACGCGTCGGCTGTAACTCAGTTTTAGGCGGAAAATCGGCAGCCAGACCATTTAGGGGCTAATTACGCATCCGGCACCCTGCCTCGGAGTTACCCAGCTGCTAATTACGCATCCGGCTGTCTGCCTCGTAATTAACCTAGCTGTTCCGCGCAACCCTCTAGGTAACTAGGTTCCGGAGCCATTCCGTAATCAAGGGTACTTACTTAATTAGATAATCAACGCGCCGGTGCGCCGGATATTATCTAACTGTCTGTGGAAAGAATGCGAGAAACGAAGCACCCCCTGCAGGTCAACGTGCACGCGAAGCCACGTAGCCCCACCGCTACGGATAAAGGAAGTCGACCTAGTATCGACCTTTTATTCCGACTACCGCCAGGCCGATCAATAGCTGCTGGTTGCCCACGTTGACGTCCGCCCAACTTCCGTTGCTGCAGATACGGGTGGCATATCTCTTCAGAGTCCATCTGGGTCGGGTGAGCTTCGGAAAAGCTCGTTTCAACAATCTCATCATTAAATATATAATTATGCAGGATTACAACATATCATGTACAACAGCACGGCTGTCACGAGCTCACGGCACCCGGCCTGTCTGGCAAGTGGCAGCTGGCTGTGACCGGACTGGGATCCAACTGACTGACTGACTGACTGACTGACCGCAGCCTGACGTGTCCCACGCCGCACATGGGCAGCAGAGTATCCTGGTGATAGTATCTAAATCTTTCGGGATCTTCACCAGAGCTGCTGATTAGGGTGAAGAAGCGACTGGAGGGTACTGGACGGGGGAAGAGTCGGGGCCGAGAATCTACTTGTTCGCGTCAGGGTCCGGCCAGGTTGTCTACCCAGGTCAATACACTCAACCGGGCAGATTCTGCTGGTGGCAATTTGCACCACTCAGTCACTTGCCTCGGGCGCTTCTCATGGCTATGGCGTCCAGAATGACGGGTCGCATGTCGATTTTCCCAAGCATGCCGGACGGAGCGGAGGTTTCAAGCTGCAATTGACACGGTATCCTAACCAGCACACGAAACGCCGCTGCGTTTTGGGCTCGTTTTACCCCCAAAGGTCAGTCGATATGCACTGTCACAATGTGTCGTTTGCACTCCAGAGCTGCAAAGGCGGTGGTCGTCATCGCCTCAGCATGCCTGTATACATGAAACGTCGTTTTTATTTTCTTTGCACTGGAATGTGCTCGGTGGCATCTAGAATGCACGGCACTCCACGCTTATAGTCGACAAGGTTGGCTGAGAAATGGCGTTTCTTTGCACTGCTGTTATGCGCGGTTTCTTGGTCTGACTCTTCCCCTGCAAGTGCGTCTCCATATGCTATTGGCTGCTGCATTTTTCCATGCCTGCGTATAGTTCGATCGAAATCATGATTGAAGCCGTGCGAGAATTCGCGAAAAGCGCACGCCATTGTTGAGTCGGCGTCGTGGCAATCGCGTGCGCGTGTGGATCGCGGAAAGCTGACGGTTCCGCCCCCAATGTACGTTCCCACAAGATCCCACACCCTCCGGCGCTCTCTCGGCGTGATCCTGGCGCTTTCCCGCCAGCGCCCTCTTCTGAGTAGCGCCGCCCTTCAGCTATGACGGCCGCGCATGCCATCGACGAACGCGTTTGGTCTGGGCCGCCTCCGCCGGGCGCCCTCTCCATCCCGCGAGCTTCGGCAGCGATCCTCTGGCTCTCGCTGCTATGAGTTCTCGGAATGGGGGTCCCCCCATGCCCGCGAGGCCGGGGGATCCCTCCCAGGAGGCTCGCCCCTCGAGCGAGTACCCTGGCGCGGCCGGCCTGTCCTCCCAGCCGGCCGCATGCCCCACGAGCGTGAGTCGGTCAAGTGCGGTGCCATCCGGCATGCCGCTGCAGCCCGTCCCCTGCCCCGCCACGCCCAGCGGGCACCCTGCGGCAGCCAGCAGCCACACCCACTCCAGCGGCATGTCCAGCACGCACTCACATGACCGGCGGGGGCTCGGCCATGGTCCCCATGGGGAGCTATGCTTGCACACGCACCCGCCTGTGGGAGCCCCCTCGGAGCTGAGTGGGACCCCCATGGCTATCTCGCAGGACGTGGGCGCGGGGGCGGGCGGCAGCAGCGGGACCGGGGGCCCCCAAGGCGGCCTCGTGCGTTGCTGCGACAAGTGCTATGAGTCGTTCGTGGACGCGGTGGGCCCGCTCTACCGCGACGCCTCGGTGCGCGACAACCTGGAGCTGCTCTCGGAGACGCTCGACAGTTTAAGCGGGGGCGGCAACGGGATCATCTCCGAGTCCGCGATCCCCCGCCCGCTGGACCAGCAGCACCTGCCAGGGTCGTCCGACCAGGGGGTCCAGTACCGGTGCGACGTGTGGGGTCCCGCCTACGCGCATGTCATGGGCGCCTACATCACGCGGCTACAGGCCAGCGTGGGCCAGCTGCTGGCGTCTCGGTCCACCGCCTTGGACTGGATCTGCCTGGTAAGTGGCCCCGCGGTTTCCCCCAAGAGCTCAGTTGGACTGTGAAATAGTTTGGTACGATAGTACCAATAATAGTGAGAGCGAGACTCGTCGGCAGACCACGGCTCTGTATGGGACCTGCCTGTTGCTGTGGGCCATTGTGGCCCAAGTGGGCTCCTTGATGCCGTGAGGCCATCGCGTCCCCTTGACAACGATCAGCATGAGCTGTCGTGGTGAAACATTGTACTCCGCAAGTCACGACATCGTTGTGCGCAGGGTAACGGTGCATAGCACTGAGCGATAACATGCTCACATAGGGGCAGCATCCACCTAGGCGGGCGGCACCATTAATGAAAGCAGGGGCGGCACCATTGTGCGGGCGCACAGGCCGTTGGCTTCCGCACGGAAATCTCTGTGGGTAAGGCCGGCGTGGCGTGGCAGAGGGATATGTGAACTACATGCCCTGTGTGTGTGCTGCGCTCCTCCCTGCACCCACACGCCGCTGGTAGGCCCATGCGTAGTTTCTACTGCCATCCCACAAGCCGCTGGTAGGCCCATGCGTAGTTTCTACTGCCATCCCACACGCCGCTGCTAAGCCCATGCGTAGTTTCTACTGCCACGCTAACGACGCGCCATTCCTCCTATTTGCCCCTGTCCTCAGGAGTCGAGCCACCGCGGCTTCTGTGAGAGCACGACGTGGGCGGCGGTGCACCTGCTGGACCGCTTCCTGGCCGAGCGCGAGCTAGAGGTGAGGGGGGGAGGGGCTGAAGGCTGGAGGTGAGGGGGGGAGGGCACGAGTTTGTGGGAGGCTGGAGGTGATGGGGGGAGGGTCGGGTTTGTGTGAGGCAGGAGGTGAGGGGGAAGGGGGTGCGGTGGGGGGCGTCAGGAGGTAAGGGGGATGGGATTGTGGGGTTGTGGGGTTGTGGGGTTGTGGGGTAATGGATGAGGGGGGGAGGGGGGAGGTTGTGGGGGGGCGCCCATGCCCACGCCCACGTCCACATCCACGCTCACGCACACGCACACGCACACGCACACGCACACGCACACGCACACGCACACGCACACGCACACGCACACGCACACGCCCACGCCCATGCCCATGCCCATGCCCATGCCCATGCCCATGCCCATGCCCATGCCCATGCCCATGCCCATGCCCACGCCCACGCCCATGCCCATGCCCATGCCCATGCCCACGCCCACGCCCACACCCATGCTGTGAGTGCCATGTATGGGAGCTGACCTGTGGGGGGGGAGATCCCCTGGCACGTAGCTGCTGAATAATACCCGGATGGCCTTGTTGAGTTGTAGCATGCGTGGAACGGGCGCGGTGGCCGGTTGTTCCCCCTGGATGCTCGCATGCTTCCGGTTGTGGTGGGAGGGTCTTGAAAGACATCGGTGCACTGAAAGACATCTGTGCATGTGCCATCAGGTCCCCCCCACGACTCTCCTGTGTTGCCACTTGTCCTTACTCCATGGTGTCGGCGGGAAGCCGCCGCACAGGGCTCAGTTCTTTTGTCGGTTCTTGTGCCGATTTTTGTGTCAGATCTTTTGTGGGTTCTTTTGCCGGTCCTTTTGCCGTTTCCATTGTCGGTTCTTGTGCTGGTTCTTTTGTCGGTTCTTGTGCTGGTTCTTTTGCCGGTTCTTTTGCCGGTTCTTTTGCAGATTCTTTTGTCGGTTCTTTTGCCGGTTCTTTTGCAGATTCTTTTGTCGGTTCTTGTGCCGCTTCTTGTGCTGCTTCTTGTGCCGCTTCTTGTGCCGCTTCCCTGCCCACAATTTTGTTCCCTTGGCGGATGCACCTTCCTCGGCGGCAGTAGAATAATGAGTCCTGTGCTCATGCTGCGGTCCCATCGCTTCCCCTGCCATAGTTCATCTACTAGTGTTTCCTGGATGGGCTTCTCTCTCTGCGTGATGAATGAGTCTGCTCAAGGTCGAGCGGTTAGCCATCTGGTTCTGCAGTCAACCCCGTCTCCGATTCCCTGCAACGGATGATCTCTTTTTTCTTGTAAATTTCTTGTCACCGGTGCCAATGCCCTGCAACTGATGAACTCTCCTGTTTGATACATATATTTGTGGCCAGGAGGAGGAGGCCTGGGCCATCCAGCTGTCGGCGCTCGGCTGCCTGTGGATTGCCGCCAAGTTTTACGAGCTTCAGGTGCCGCCGCTCGACGCGCTGCTGGTGGGTGCTTTACGTACTCTATGCAGTGTGTCGGTGTGTTGGCTACTGACGCACTCGGTGTGTTGGCTTCTGAAGGCCGTAGAGGTGTGGTGGGGCATGAGTGCGAGACACATCTTATGAGCGGCAATTGCCGCCGCTCGACTCGCTGCTCGTGGGTTGTACTGTGTTTGGTTGTGAGTAAAGTTGTATCTTGGAAGCGTCTAGACGTGCGCAGGAGCTGGATGTGCTGGTGGTTCGAGGGACCAGGCTTTTCCTCTTGTCTACTTTTTGCAGGATAACGTCGTTAGCACTGGGGCTCACCCATCATGTTGTTGACGTTCGCACCGTACATGGGGATGTACGAAGAAGTGAGATTGTTTAGTTGTATCAATGAGAATAATTACTGTTATCAAACTCTACTTAGCCAAAGTGCCGGAGGATGCAAGTCCCCAGACCCCCTTGTTGTCCTTTTCGTTTGACGGCGCATAAGACTGTGAGGGCCGGAAGCACTTGCCAGAATGCTCCCTGGCATCCCCGAGTCTTCCAAAGTTAATCTGTATACTTTGTAACTGTTTATGCTTTGTAGCGTAATGATGGCTCGGACCAGACACCCGCCTCCGCGAAATAGTCTTGCGCCGCACCCAAAGAAAGCCAGCGTGTTTGGCTTCCTGTACTGGCTCCCATTCCCCTAGCCTGCCCCCCCTTTTCCTTGTTCTGCTGCCCGTATCGCTCCCCCGCTGTCACCCTTTCGCTCTTTATGGCTCCGTTACCGGTAGGTTTCCCGGGGCCTCCATTGTCCCGCCTTTCGGCTCAACGTTTTCACACTCCACTGCTGCCGGCCATATCCTTTTCCTGGCTCCCCTGCCCCTGCCCTGTCCTTAACTTTCTCTCATGCTGCCCCCCATACCCGGTTATGGCACCCGCCTCGCTACCACTGACCGCCATTCCGTCGTGCTGGTTGTCGCTCGGGCGCCCCGTGGACCCGCTCCCCCTTGCCCTGCCCCCCTCCCCCTTGCCCTGCCCCCCTCCCCCTTGCCCTGCCCCCCTCCCCCTTGCCCTGCCCCCCTCCCCCTTGCCCTGCCCCCCTCCCCCTTGCCCTGCCCCCCTGCCCCTTGCCCTGCCCCCCTGCCCCTTGCCCTTACCCCTTACCCCTTACCCCTTACCCCTTACCCCTTACCCCTTACCCCTTACCCCTTACCCCTTGCCCTCCTCTGCCCCCCTCAGAAGGACAGCGCGGATATCCTGGAGGCAGAGTTCGAGCCCCAGGACGTGAAGCGTGTGGAGCTGATGGTGCTGGCCGCGGTCGACTGGCGCGTGTGGGCGGTGACCCCCTACAGCTTTGTCGACCGGCTGATTGCGATCGCCGCACAGACGCTGGCCGACCCAGTCCCACTGGTGGAGGCGGACGAGGTGGCGTACCGGCTCTCGGCCAAGGCGTTTGACGTGCTGCGCTGCTGCCTCTACTGTGAGTGATTTCTTGTCTCTTCTTTACTGTATCGTGTGAGCGTTCTATATTTCCTGGGTTTTTTGTAAGTAACCCCGTCCCTGTGGGTATGCATGTGTGTGTACACTCAACATGCTGCGCTGCTGCCTCGTTTATGCGTGTTTTTCTCGTCTTTTCTTTATCCTATACACACGTATGTGTGCAATGTGCGTTGATTCCATCCGCACGATAATGATAATGGTACGGTGCCCACAGTAAGAGACTTGCGTTTTTTTTTTTTCTGTTATTTGCTATGTTCCAGTCGACCGTAATCTTTTTTTGTGTGTGAGGTGGCTCGACTGCATATCCAGCAACTCCACCGGCCGTGGCTACGGCTTGACAATACGCTAGTTTGGCAACAAGCTGACAGGGGTAGACGACCCACCCGCTAGCTCGACGGCGCCTCTTGCCCAGAACAGCCACTCTCGGTCTCGCAACACCTTGTGCAGATCAACCCTGTGTATGCGAAACGACGACTCTCACACACTGGCTGGCTGCCCACCCGGCCTATCCACTGGCCTGCCCCATGCCCCATGCCCCATACCCCTTGCCCCATGCCCCACGCCCCACGCCCCACGCCCCATGCCCCACGCCCCATGCCCCATGCCCCACGCCCCATGCCCCACGCCCCATGCCCCACGCCCCATGCCCCACGCCCCACGCCCCATGCCCCACGCCCCATGCCTCGCGCCCCACGCCCCATGCCTCGCGCCCCATGCCCCATGCCCCACGCCCCATGCCCCATGCCCCAGCCCCATGCCTCGCGCCCCATGCCCCATGCCCCACGCCCCACGCCCCATGCCCCACGCCCCAGGCCCCATGTCCCATGCCCCATGTCTATCTCCTTTCCCCTTCCCCCATCCTTTGCCCTTTCCCTTCCCCTCGCCCCTTCACCAACCCCCTGCAGGTGTGGACCTGACGCGGTTCACCCCCACTGTGCTGGCTGCCGCCACCGTGCTGCACGCGCTGGCGGAGCCCTACGTGGTCAACATGAGCCGGGGGAGGGGCCTGGACGAGAGGCAGTGGGCAGAGCTCATGTGTCGTGCGATGCGCGCAAACCCGGTGGGTGTTCTTGTGGTTGGTGATTGTGTGTGTGTGTGTGGGGGGGGGGGGGGGGGGGGGGGGGCGGTTTGTGTTTTTACGTGGGTCACGTGGGTGTATCAGTTGAGAGTAAATCGTCACAAGTGGTGCATCCGAGCTGTTTGATCTTTATTTGCCTGTAAGCACGTGTGCTGGGCGATGCAGGTGCACCCCGCCCACATAGGGCATGTTGCCATGTGCTCGGATGGGATTCATACGTGGCCTTTATGCTCCCACCAGGTGACCTCATTTTGACCTCTTTGTGGGTTTATTGTGACCTAGAGTGAGTATATTGTGACCTTTGTTGGCGGTAATACGACACGGACTAGCGCGTGGCAGGAGCCACTTCACCCGATGCGTGTTTGGTTTTACTGGTACCTGATGTAAGCATGGTGTAGTTTGGCTGATCTCCTTTCACGTAAGAGCCAACCAAACATCTACAAATAGGCAGGCAGGCATTCAAGTCCTGCTCCCCGATGCCTTTTTTGCAGTCGTCCCCGATGCCTTTTTCTGGTCCCTAGATAACCCGTTGCTTGCCCTTATCTCGCGGTTCATTCTCCCCCTCTGTATTCTGTCCCGTGCCATTTTACCGTCCCATGTCCTTTCCCGCACTTCTTCTTCCTCCGCTCTCTTGTTGCCTGTTCCCCCGCCGTCGCCCTTGCTCTTTCCCCCGCCCTCGCCCTTGCTCTTTGCCTCATCCTTTCCCCTGACCCCCCTGCCCTTTCCCTTTACCCCCCCCCCCCATCCCCCATTTTCCCTTCCCCTTCCCCTTTCCCTCCTTTCCCCTTATTCCCTGTCCCTCGCCCCACCCCTTTTTCTGCGTTCGTCCCCCCTCCCTCCCCCCCCCAGGCGATCGTGACGGAGTGTGCCACGGTGATGGCCCGCTTCCTCAACGAGTACGCGCCCTCAGCCGACCGGGGCAACCACGCGATGAACGCCGAGGCAGACTCCGGGCAATGGCCGCCGCCCTCCCACGCTGCACGCATGCCTGGGGCGCCCGCCACCATGGGAGAGCAACCTTCCCCAGACCGCCGCCCGGCAGGTGCGGAGCGCGACAGCTCCTACATGCAGACGGCCGGGGGCTACCTGGCCCAGAATGGCCACTGCGTGCTCCCAGAGGGTGCATCCGCCGGGCAGCAGCTGTTCCCGAGCCCGCCCAATCGGCCGGCCTCCTCAGGGAGTGGGTCAGGGGGGCGGGACAACGCCGCGCTGCCAGGTGGCGACCCGATGGTATCGTCCTCGGGGCCTCGCGCGGCCTCGTACACGGGGCCACCCGAGGCAGCGGAGGCTGCCGCTGCCTCCAAACACCACCCCCATCACCACCCCCATCACCACCACCACCACCACCACCACATGCACCATCGGTCAGTGCCCATCGCTGCCATGGGCGGCATGGTGCACGAGGGGGAGGGCGGAGAGGACAGGGGTGCCCAGGGCGCTTGCGGCCGACACGAACGGGAGCTCCCGCCCGACCGCCACAGCTTCGAGTCCTCCTCGGGACATTCCCACGACAGGCAATCCCACGACAGGCATTCCCAGGACTTGACCTTGCAAGGACGGACCGTGCAAGAACGGACGTTGCAAGAGCGGACCGTGCACGAAGGGCTAGCGCAGGAGCGGCGGCCGCGAGAGAGGCACTCCCCGGGGGGCGCCGCGGGTGGTGGGCGGGCTGGCCGCGTCGTGTTCGATCTCTTCTGAAGGGTTTGACGTGGGAGCACGTGTGGCGGATGGGCGCGTGTTTGAAGGTTGACGTGTGGGCGCAGATGACCTCGTCTGGAAGGGTTGACGTGGGAGCGTGGACGACCTTGTCTGAAAGGGTTGACGTGTGGGCGCGGATGACCTCGTCTGAAAGGGTTGACATGGTAGCGCGGATGGCGGGGAATGTGGCGCAGACTGACAGTCCCGAGTGGTCTGACCCCACGTGTAGGCGGGGGCGGGTGGGGTGGTAGAGAACGCACCGGCTGCCCTGCGCGGTCGGGCCGTGTGATCTGTACTGGGGCGCGCGTCATGCTAGGGTGGGCGGCATGCTCATACCCACCACCCCGTGGATGTGCCTGCGTGAGGGCCGGCGGTGAGGCCTTGTCGCAGGGGACCCGCCCCCTGTGAGGTGAGGTGGCCTTGGGAGTCTATGTGTAATCAGTAATGGGAGGCTGTGTGGCCATGTCTCAACACTCCCATGGCATGGACGTGGGCATGAAGGGGCTTCGTAGCCTAATAATGCGAATGGATAGGGGTAGGGATGATGGCCTGATGATGGACGTGGGCATGAAGGGGCTCCGTAGCCTAATGATGCTAATGGATAGGGGCGGGGATGATGGCCTGATAATGGACGTGGACATGACGGGGCTCTGTAGCCTAATAATCCTCATGGATAGGGGCAGGGTTGACGGCCTGATGATGGACGTGGGCATGGTAGGGCTCCGTAGCCTAATAATGCTCATGGATTGGCGCGAGGTTGACGGCCTGATAATGGATGTGGCCAGGGGGGGGGGTTTACCTAAGAACGGGCATGCGCATGCGAGGCAAGCCGCTGGTGGGCGTTGTGGTGGTCACGCCACCGTCAACCAGGGTGGCCCCCCTGAGAGGCGTTGTGGTGGTCACGCCACCTCCGTCCATCAAGGGAGGACTGGACAGGGTCGACACCTCGGCAACGCAGACCAGGGGGGAAAAAACGTCATGGCTAACTATGCGCGGCGGAGTTTCCATGCGAAGCGGTTGCGGGCACGAGAGGTGTGGTGCCCGTTGGGGGGACACGTGCCCGTTGGGGAGGCAGCGGCCGGCCTGTCCATGGACCCAGTTACGTGCGGAACACGCTGGTCGCAAGCAGTACTTGGGGCCCTAGAGCATGCAGCCAGGAGGCCTATCTGGCACATGGGTTGTGTGGCAGACGGGGAAGGTCCCTGAGATTTACGTGCATCGTTTCCTGGCCTGCGCTGGGCCCGGGCCTGCTCTACCTGCAGCGTGCTGAATATGCCCCGGGTGTGAGTCCCGCACGCAATTTTTTTTGAGGACGTGCGAGGCCGTGACAGCGATGCTGCGTGGCTGTGCTTTAACCACGTGTCCCCGCCCCCTGGTTTCGGCCAAGCACGCACGCAATTATAGATTTACTTCCTTGGCCACCAGGGCGGTGATTGTGGGAGACGCACCGGGGCGCAATGCATCTATCCTGCTCGCGCTCCACACCTGAGGGGCAAGTCTATCTCATGGAGGGCTTATGCTCACGTGTGGGGCAAGTTTGCCCGCTCAGCAGTCAGTACCCCAGCTCAGCGGAGCCGCTGTGAGCAGGGCTAGTCGCAAACAGGGACCACACCGGTCTCCGTGTGCGGCAGGCCCCTGCAGGGACCTGGGGTCGTGCGGACCCATTGCAAAATTGCCACAAGCGTCGTGGTTTATTTTCTGTAGTGATCAGGTGGTTCAGCCTGAAGGCAGCAGCGCGAGACCACCCGGGCCCAGTGGTCGTCTCTGCTGTGCGGCTGCCCCACCTTTTGAGGTTTCCGCATTGTTTGTGTGTTTTTTTATTCTTTGGGAGGGTTTCCAGGGGTGGGACCCCACCCCGCCTTTTGTATACTTCTGGCTGGCATCTGGGCCAGGTTCATGTGGGGGCAGCATATGAAGTAGCCTGACCAGCCACGACGCCCCGCCTGTGTCGCTATGGGTGCGAGAGGGCGTGCGGAAAGTGAGATGTGCCATTGAGCATGCGCACGAAGTGACTTTCTGGAGGATTGCTCAAGGCTTTTTGGAAGATTGCTTGCTATGACGGCATGGCCTTTTTAAACATTCTGAGCTTAGAATGCGCTGAAGTACCGTCGCCGCCTGGATTGCAGTCGCCGGGTGCGTAGTTTCTTACTGGACTCTGGCTGGAGCGCGGTTTTTGATATGCTCACTAACGCCAGGGCTGGGATGGTAACAATTCTCACGCATGATTTGATTTTATAATGCTACTATATATATACATTCATTGAGAATGATAGATATATATGATATATATGATATATATTCATTGAGAATGATAGATTACGGAGGTGAGATAGGCATGCAACATAAGGAAAAACCCGAGAACTGGGAGAATAACCCTGAAGAAATTAATAGTAATCTGACACAGACATCCAAGGATCACGCCAGCGGCACAAGGTACAACTAACTATACATCACAAAACTACACGCAGCAACAGCGCTGCCGGCCCACCATGCAGGCCTGGAAGGAATCTAGACCGCATGGGTCGCGACAAAGTCGGCCCGGGTGCGGCGGAATAACACATCAGCCACGGTGCGAGTGAGGGCGAGTGACAGACGCTGCCGCCAATACGAGGACCACGTGCGGGCCGACCACGGGGCGGTCTGACCCTCGAGGTCGAGGCGGTCTTCACGGCGCTGGCAGCACTCGTGGAAAAACTCCGCTGTCTTGGGGCCCATGGCCCCGAACTCCTCAAGGACAAAGGGGATGACCCGGTGGGGCCCCACATTGCCGTAGGAGGCAAACTTGTCGCGCTCAGCCACAGCGGCAGCAGCGCCGGCATCCACAGCCGCCCGGAGGATGTGGCGACCGGAAAGCGGCCGAGCCACGGAGACATCGATGAGCAGGTGGCAACCCTGCCCGTCGTAGTCAAGCACGGTAATGTCGGGGCGGTGGTTGGGTGAGTAGAGGGCGGCCCCATCCGCGTCCTCGCACTTAATGGTGGAGTGGGGAAAGACCGACCGAACCATGGCACACACCACCCGGAGGAGAGCGGTATGGAGATAGAGGAACCAGTTCTGGTTCTGCTGGCCACCCATGCACGCGATGTAGTGCGTCCCAGTAGTATCCAGAGCAAGCCCGCAGCTGCCGCAGGACGCACCCGCCGTGATGAGAGGTTGCGGGGCAAAGAGCTGGTGGCGGAGAGCGATGGCGTAAAGGGCCGGAACCAGTGTGAACAAAGGGCTCATGGGGAGGGCGCGCAGGAATGCGGACCCCACGCTCCCCTCAAGGGAAACGGAGTGAAGCCAAGCCTTCCCCTGATCGTTCAAGCTCGCATGCAGACCCATCCAGTCGGCACAGTGTAGTATACCCGCGTAGGTCTTTTGTTGTTTTTCATGAACGCAGGCAGGGAAGACACTAGGACTGACGACAGTGGACACGCCGGGCGTGCCCCGGGGCAGGCGACGGTGGACGGCCTGAGCGGGGCGGACGAGGTCGCAAGCCTGCTGGATCCCGAGGTAAGAATCCTGCACAGCCTGCACAAAGGGAAAGGGGGATGGGGTGACCAAGTCGGGAATGGCGCTGACGGCGCTGGGGACCAACCGGCGGATCTCCGCCCAGGCCTGAGCAACAGAGCCAAGGAAGGCGGCGGGGGCGAGGCGGGCGGCGCGGGTGAGCCCACACCCGCCCATGCGGCAGGGGAGGGTGGCCAAGCGCATGGAGTGAGCTGGCAGGCTAGGGCCGGGGAGGAGCACCTGCAAGGCGGCCTGAATGCGCTCGTCATGGCCTTCCGCGGCAAGCCGCACCAAGTGGGGGGGAGCGCCACGGAGCCAGTGAACCACCCGCGGGTGGGCGCAAAACCACAGGAGGAGCCCTTTGGTCTGGGGGTCCTTGAGGCGCGCCCAAGTCTCAAGGACATGGGTGCGCTGTTCCACGGTGGCCCGGAGCTCCTCTTCGACGTAGTCAGGGTCACCCACAGGGACGCCCAGGCACGAGAAACCGCGCGCCCGCGCCAATGCCCCCGGGATAGCCGCGGGGAAGCCAGAGCAGTCCCCCTGGGGCGAAAAGACTGCACACTTGGGGAGGGTGAGCCGAAGGTTGATGGCCGCCATGGCCACTTCAAGGGCAGCCAGGGCGGCAACCACAGCGTCGGCCGGGCCAAGGGCATGGATATCGTCCATGTAGGCGAGGAGCACGACATCCGGGTGCGCAGCGTGGACACCTTGGAGAGCCTTGTGCAGCGGGGCAGACAGGTAAAAGGGGCCGAGGGGGTCACCTTGCTGGGTTCCCGTGCGGGAAGCGATGTCGGCGAACGTCCCATCCTCCATGAGGAAGGAGAGTTGAGTGGGTTCGCCGTAGCAGGCTGCTGTCCACGCAAGAAGGTCAGGGAACGCCTCGCCGACGGCCTCAAAGATGCTAGCCTTGGTGACAGCATTGAACGCATTGTGGCAATCCACCTTCAGCGCCACATGGGTCGGATGCGTCTCGAGGTAGGCCTGAACTGTGTGCACGATGATGTCGCTGCCCCCTTTGGTGGCGACGCCAAGCTGGGCCGCGACGGACTCCTCAGTATCACTCCGGTTGGGGCAGAAGTAGGCGCGAAACTCGGGGGCCTTTTGGCGACAAATGACCTTACTCACCAGCTTGCGTAGGACCTCGCCGCAAGCAATGGGACGAACGCGGCCAGCAGGCGGGGGGACGTCGTCTTTCAGGAGGGCAATGAGGCGTGCCCCAGCCAGCCAAGGGCGCGCCGCGGGGGCCAGGGACCCCGCGGCCAAGTCGGCGGCAGCCTCAAAGAGTGCGGTCGCCCCGCCATGGCCCGCCATCACGGAGAGGTGCTCGTAGCGCCAGCCTGAGGGGCCGGTGGAGGAGGCGTTCGGCAGATCCTTCAGCACAGCCGTGAAGATGTCCAGGTCCAGGACAATAGGCGGGGGCGGGGGGGTGGCCGGGGCGGGCACCGCAAAGGCCGGTTCGTCGGGGTGAAGGTCGCGCAAAGCCTGCAGGGTCGGGGGAGTGGAGGGAGCCAACGCGGTCAGTTCAAGCTTTTGCATGGCCCGGCTCAATTCACCTACCTTCACCAACCGCATGACGTCAGCTTCCACCCGGGCAAAGGAGGCGGCCCCCGACACCCGGGTGGAGGCCGGAGGCTGCAGCGCCCACAGCCCTTCCCAATCCCCGAGGAGGAACCGCCGGCAGCGAGCGATGACCGCACCCTGTATATATATATTAAAAATATATTATATATATGATATATATCATTATATATATATTGATGTATCAGATAGCCGTTTTGTTTGCTGCATTTGCCAAGTGGTTTTCTTGCTTTTTCATTTGGTTTGTTTGCTTGGGCAGGCATGACACTTGTACTGTACCAGGTGACATTTCTGCCGAATTTTCTTATTTCTCCATGTCTCTCCCTCGTTGTTTCATAGTTTAGGCTTACTATTGCTCATTGGTTTCAATCCTATCCACATTGAATCATTGAATCAAATAATTGTTTTTTTTAGTATTTTGTCCAACTTTCAACGACCCAAGGATTTCACGAATATTATCATTCAAAAGGCCGCATAGGTTAACCCGTGTTTTTTTAATTAGAACGCGATATATCGCGTTGTAAGCTTTTTTTAGAACGCGTATAGCACCTAAGGAAAATTTTTTTTCATGGTCATGTATATACTTTCCTGAAAGCCCATAAATCAAAGGATTTTTTGAGCTACTCAGACCTACAAAATGCTTATTCATTAGAGAGATACACTGGTTTGAATACAGGGGGGTCTGACCATGACCGCGATTTCTTGACCCTAGGTCACAAGTCATGTGCTTATTCACAAATGGTTCATGAAAAAAATCTGGCTTCTTGCACGAGCTATGGGCAACATAGCACGAGCTATGGGCCTAGCCGGGCACCTGGCCCGCACAGATCTGGTAGATACATCAGATAGACTAGCTGGCACCAAGCCCGCCCAGCCTGGGCGATATGTCCTCACCTGGCGTGCCCCCGGCCGCGCGCGGCAGGGCCGCCACCCGTGGACTTTTCGTGATAGACTCGGCATGGACATGTGCTACACTAGACGTGACGGGCTCACCCCCGGGCAGCCTCCTGGTTTGTCTGTAATATGGAGGCAGATGGTGCGCAAGGATAGATGGCAAGTAGTGATGAAGGAGACCACCCCCAAGCCTGTGGGGGCTCCGCGTGTGACCAAGTATGGCATTCATAGCGATTCGGGCCGCGGTGCCCACACCCCTGTAACTAGGACCTAGATAGCTTATACCATCCATTCCATCCCATGTTCCCCTCCCACTGAGGACTTATGCTCACGTGACGCAGTCACGTGTCTATTAATTAATTAATTAATGGGCAACATATGCAGGCTCTGTGAAACAAAACTCAGGCCCATTGGGCCACTGGAGCTATTTTTCATTAGCATCACAATTACAACGCAGTACAACGCAGTGGGAAACATGAGAGCCCTTGACAACATTACGCAACGACCCGAGCCCCATAAACGGGGCCATAGTGAGCTTGGAGGGTCAAAACGTTGAAAATAGGTGTTGTATAAGTTATACTGCATCAAACATGCATCAAACATCATGACTGGATGACCTAATATGACTGAATCAGGCAGCCATAGCCAAAGCATCATCCGCTCTCACAACGTGTTGAGCACATGCCTCGTGGGAATGGAGGTGCTGGGTTTTCATTCCATAACGCGTGCAATACTGAAAGAAAGAGGCACGTGTAATGCAAGGCTTGGATAGGTTGAGTGATCCATGAGCTTACATGCAGGCAAAGATGACGCTGCAATGCATGCTAGCAAATGGTGGCAAGATGCTAACAACACATGATTATACACCATGATTATGGGCACCCAGCTGATCTTCTTGCACAATCAACGCAGTATAAACCATCAACATCCAATCCTCACGATATATGCACGGCTTGACGACGTATACAGCACCTAAATACTGCACAACTGCAACCTGCTATGGCTGACATGCAAGCAACGTCGAGTAGGATGGCGGGCTTAGAGAGGCTGGGCAGAGGTCGGTAGAAATAAGTGGAAAACTGGCAGAAACTAGGTAGAAACACGATATACTTACGCCTGCAAGCACTATTGAGCCGGTGGCAGAGGCCATTTCCAGGAAAATACAGCATACCGTAGCAATAGCCACGGTCACGCCTTACGCTATTTGCAGGCACCATCATGCCCGGCGCTACCCAATAAAAGTCTGCACAAATCTCGGTTTAGCCGAGAGTCCGGGCGTTCGGAATGAATTAATTAATTAATTAATTAGGAACATAACTCCGTTGGGAGTATATGTAGCACATAGCCCTGAGAAGGGGCATATGAGCCTATAATACATTCTAAGCTACTTCCTGCAAGGGTGGGAATGTAAACAACACTTGCTCTAGGTGCACCAGGGCACCCGCATTCGGAATGAATAAACATGTGTTAAGAAGTCGAAACACCATGGAAATACCAAGCATGGTGCCGCAGCAGACCCGAGTCTTGACGTAATAATATGTATGCCGGTTTCCAGGGTTTCCGCATGAAAGTTGGGTGAGAAACTGGAAAAAACTACGTTTCCTTTGCCCCAGTACCTCAACAAACTCGTAGAAACCTAATTATCAACCTTTGAACGCATCATCATGGTCGTGCTACCCAACAGCCACTGAAATTCGCGCGAAAACTGGCGAGATCTACCTGCCGCCATCGCCGTCGTCTTCACCTTCGTCCCGCGAAAATGCCTGATTTCAGTGGTACATATTTGTTTGCAGCTGTCACAAAAAAAATACCAAAAATACCAGGATTTTTTCTTGAATTCTATGAGATGTTTCTGACCTATCTTGAAAGGTTCAGACCAAAAATCGCATGTTTAATAGGTTTGCCACGTGTCAGATTACAACGCGATACATCGCGTTCTAACCCTACAACGCGATGTATCGCGTTGTAAAAAAACACGGGTTAAAAGCACGTACGTGACTGTGTCACGTGGGTGCCAATAAAGGAACCTTCAGCCCCTATACACAACGAGGAGGGAGGGTAGCTAGCTTCTCTCGCTGCCTCATGTGGGCAGGCCACAGAGGACTATCTCTCTCTCTCTCTCTCTGCATCACGGTGCAGGCCCAACTGTCGGTGCATGCAATAAACCTTCGACATAGCAAAAGCATAGCGGATGCAGTAAGGCTGCCCCATGGTCCAGAGCCCGGCACGCTTCCACCCGGTACCGGCGGATGTCAGCACGCCCCAGCTGGTACGGATCCATCCCAATGACAACACTCGCCTTTGTGCTGATTTGCTTTCGTCATGTGATTTGGTGGCTGCCAATACTTGCTTCCCACATGGTCATGCTGATTTGGTCACGCACGTACATCTCGCCTACCGGCGCTGTGCAACGCTGCCTTGACTATGTTGTAGTCCGCAAGCGCCACCAAGGATCTCTACTAGCTGCCCGCTTACACGAGACCGCCCTCTGGTGCGTTCAGATCACCGCCTTGTAACCGCCCGCATCCGCCTGTGTTTCCCCTCGCACTCCCGTAGACGAGTGGCCCCACCTGATTTGCGCTAACTACAGTTGCTTCGATCGGAGACTGAATCTAACGAAGCTCTGGAGGGCTTCCCCGATAAGCTCGCCCATATAAGCTCGCCGCGAAGGCGTTCGTCGACGCGCTGGACCTCCCAGGCTGCCACGCCCAGCTGACAGCCGCCGGCCCAGCCGCCGCCCTCCGGCACCTCGCTGGCAAGCTGCCCGCATGCAGCTGGGACCCTACTGTCCCCCCCGCGCACGCCCCGGTACACCAGCCTGCATCGGCCGCTCCCTGCCGTCATCCAGGCCAGGCAAGCCCTGCGTGACAACCGCGACCCCGCCCGCTACGCCTCCCTCAAGGCGGAATACCCAATGCAAGGACTCGACCATCCGGCAGGCGACCGCCGAACGGGAGGACCCTCACATCCGCGAGTACTTTGCCCACCTCGCTCGACGACCAACACGGGCGGCAAGTATGCTTGTTGGGTTCGCCTGCGCCACGCCCAGCGACCCGCCGGTGGCGCACAACCAGCGCGCCGGACGCTGCCGGGTTCGCCGCAACAGCAGCTGGATCTTCAGTGGCCACTCCTCCCAGTCTCGGCTGCTTGGTGCCCGCCCCCAGCGCCCCCCGCCGCTTAGCCGGCGTTTGCGGCCGCCCGTGCGGCGCCGGCGTCAGGTGTCCCAGCCGGCCGCCCACGCCACCCGCTGCCGGGTCGGACTTCACGTACCCCCCTCTTTCGGAGACCCTGGCCGACCCTGACAAGCTGCCGCGCCGTTCACGGAGATCGAGTTAAACGCACCGCCGCCTGCCGTTGGTCCCGACCAGCTCCCCGCATCGCTGGTTAAACTGCAGGCGGCGCTCACGCAGTTTCTGCTCGACGTCTGCAACCGGCTTCTGCTGCATGGCTGATGCCCCGCTAATCCCTGAATGGCAACACAGCTTCCGGGTGATGCGGCTACAAAAATAAAGGCTCACCTGATGACCCCGCCAATTACTACCGAGGAGTCCGCATCCACTGAGAGCGCCGCTCGATCTCAAGTTGTTCATGTGCATGATCCTCAACCGCCTTCGTTCTGCTCTCGACCGTCACTTGGTGGGGGAAAGCCAACTGGGGGTCCGGCCTGGCCGCAACACCGCCTCATGGCCATCTTCGTCGCACGCAGCCTCGATCATAGAGGAGATCGCACTCATGGCAGCAGCCTGGTGAGTTTCCCGCCATCTTAATTTTTGACGACTTTATCAAGGCATTCGACTCTGTTCTCTGGGACGCTCTTAATTGGGCCGTTCTTGCCCGCGCTCGTGTCCCCACCCCCGGCCCGGTTGCTGTCATATCCGCTCGCTGTATGAGGGGTCGACCACCTCAGTGCGCCGCACTCTACACGGCCGAATACCGGCCGCCATGTCCAATGCAGACAACAGGCGTCTCAGTCAGTGGCCGGCAGCCGGGCTGCGACCTGTCATTATTGTAGTGGATTATGTTGTGCGCCCAAGCACGTGCCCACTTTGCTAGACTAGCATTGCTGGCCGTGCCGGCCGGCCTGGGCTCGAGATTCAGAACGAGCCCGGGGAAGGGGGCCCGACTAACAAGTAGAGCTTTACTCACTGGACCCGAGTGCGGAAAGCAATTTGTCGCCACTCGGTCTGCTTTTCGCACCACTCGGGCCGCCGGCCCTCGTGGGACCCGAGTGGCGACAAATTGCTTTCCGCACGAGGGTCCAGTGAGTAAAGCGGCTTGTCCACTTTTTTAGCCCACGGACCGGAATCTAAGGATATTTGACAGATTTCGGTGATCTAAGAGATAGAATCTTCTCTGTAAGTCTTAGAATTCGCACTAACACAAAGTCGCCACTCAAAGAATCGGATCTACCCTGGATCTACTCGGGTTTGGAGCTCCGAAACATGGAAACGTAGTGTTTAGTGCCAGGTGGTTGGGGCGTAGTGAATCCCAGGTTCTTGGGGCGCGACAGCCGTAGATTTCAGATCTTAATGACGGTTACGCAATCTTGACCTTAGCCTGCACCCTGGCATCTCGTCGCGGGTCCTCAACGCTTCGCCGCCCTGGGCCTGCCGCTGCGATGGAGGATTCATGACCCAGGGATCCAGGATCTTCCTGAATAACCCTGGCACAGTTGTGTATCAACCTGTAGTTTGCGATTCCACGAAGCTGGGCATCTATCCGGTCCATCCGTCATCACCAGAGAAGGAATCAGATTTGGGCAGATTTGCTGGTGCGGAAGTTTGGAATCTATTAGGGGTGTACGGCAATTAAGTGAATGCGAGGCTAGAATCCCGTTGCAGCCATCCGTCTACATGAATCCAGGGACGTCTTCTGACAGGATTTAGGTATTCCGGTTTCGTAACTCCCCGGGCCCTTGTTAGTTGGTCCACGTCACATTGCCCCGATAAGTACCACCGGTACTCAAATCTGCGGCTCCATGTATATACGGCCCCCGGCCACTATAGATTCTGCGCGGCCCATGAGCGGCGAATCCCAGGGAGTCCCCGGACGCATAGTAAGTCCCGATACGAAAGATTCTGCGGTTGACAAGAACCTGGTGGAATCTTTCCGTATCCCGCTCCCGCTCCCGCGCCCATACAGCTGACTGACTGTAGCCGGTGCCCTAAATCCCCGGGTACATTCAAGTGTATGAAGCCAAGTGTTGTAACGGAAGATTCCGCCGTTAACCAGAGGGAATCGTTCCCGCTCCCGTGTGGGAACACCACCACCACAACAATAGATCCGTCGTGGATGCTGGCGGACAGAAGATTCCACCAGCGCTCCCAAAAAGCTGGGTTGCTTAGCGCCGATCCAACGGTCAGAAACGCCCACAAAAAAAAAAAGGCGACGCCCAGACGTAAAAAAAATACCTGAAGCCCAAGAGGGAAAAAAAAAAAACGCCTCATAAAAAGCGCCAAAACAGAGCGCCCGCTGAACCCGTCGACGTCCCCCCCCCCCCCCACGCTACGCTCGCCCACCCACCTCCCTCACCTCTCCGCGCCGCTTAAACCTCCTCCGCTTGCCATGGCCTCGTACTGGGTTTCTGGAGTCGAAATCGGACGGTGGCAAATCTCATCCACGGCTGATAAATGGCGCGCGCCGAGGATAAACACTTCAAGGAAAGGCTAAACGTTTCAAGGAAACGTTTCGAACTTTAAAAGTGACATCCTACGGCTCGAAACGGCGGGCCGAGATCTAGACGGTTGAAAATGCGCGTGCGACAAGCAATTTGTTCCCCCCGTGACAATAAACGAAATGGCGCACTGCTTACCGCCAAAAGTGGACAAGTAGAGCTTTACTCACTGGACCCGAGTGCGGAAAGCAATTTGTCGCCACGCGGGCTGCTTTTCGCCCACGAGGGCCGGCGGCCCGAGTGGTGCGAAAAGCAGACCGAGTGGCGACAAATTGCTTTCCGCACGAGGGTCCAGTGAGTAAAGCGGCTTGTCCACTTTTTTAGCCCACGGACCGGAATCTAAGGATATTTGACAGATTTCGGTGATCTAAGAGATAGAATCTTCTCTGTAAGTCTTAGAATTCGCACTAACACAAAGTCGCCACTCAAAGAATCGGATCTACCCTGGATCTACTCGGGTTTGGAGCTCCGAAACATGGAAACGTAGTGTTTAGTGCCACGGTGGTTGGGGCGTAGTGAATCCCAGGTTCTTGGGGCGCGACAGCCGTAGATTTCAGATCTTAATGACGGTTACGCAATCTTGACCTTAGCCTGCACCCTGGCATCTCGTCGCGGGTCCTCAACGCTTCGCCGCCCTGGGCCTGCCGCTGCGATGGAGGATTCATGACCCAGGGATCCAGGATCTTCCTGAATAACCCACAGTTGTGTATCAACCTGTAGTTTGCGATTCCACGAAGCTGGGCATCTATCCGGTCCATCCGTCATCACCAGAGAAGGAATCAGATTTGGGCAGATTTGCTGGTGCGGAAGTTTGGAATCTATTAGGGGTGTACGGCAATTAAGTGAATGCGAGGCTAGAATCCCGTTGCAGCCATCCGTCTACATGAATCCAGGGACGTCTTCTGACAGGATTTAGGTATTCCGGTTTCGTAACTCCCCGGGCCCTTGTTAGTTGGTCCACGTCACATTGCCCCGATAAGTACCACCGGTACTCAAAAAAGGAAAGGCTAAACGTTTCAAGGAAACGTTTCGAACTTTAAAAGTGACATCCTACGGCTCGAAACGGCGGGCCGAGATCTAGACGGTTGAAAATGCGCGTGCGACAAGCAATTTGTTCCCCCCGTGACAATAAACGAAATGGCGCACTGCTTACCACCAAAAGTGGACAAGCAGAATTTACTCGCTGAGCTCATTTTAACCCGTGTTTTTTTACAACGCGATACATCGCGTTGTAGGGTTAGAACGCGATGTATCGCGTTGTAATCTGACACGTGGCAAACCTATTAAACATGCGATTTTTGGTCTGAAACTTTCAAGATAGGTCAGAAACATCTCATAGAATTCAAGAAAAAATCCTGGTATTTTTGGTATTTTTTCTGTGACAGCTGCAAACAAATATGTACCACTGAAATCAGGCATTTTCGCGGGACGAAGGTGAAGACGACGGCGATGGCGGCAGGTAGATCTCGCCAGTTTTCGCGCGAATTTCAGTGGCTGTTGGGTGGCACGACCATGATGATGCGTTCAAAGGTTGATAATTAGGTTTCTACGAGTTTGTTGAGGTACTGGGGCAAAGGAAACGTAGTTTTTTCCAGTTTCTCACCCAACTTTCATGCGGAAACCCTGGAAACCGGCATACATATTATTACGTCAAGACTCGGGTCTGCTGCGGCACCATGCTTGGTATTTCCATGGTGTTTCGACTTCCATGATGTTTATTCATTCCGAACGTCCGGACTCTCGGCTAAACCGAGAATTGTGCAGACTTTTATTGGGTAGCGCCGGGCATGATGGTGCCTGCAAATAGCGTAAGGCGTGACCGTGGCTATTGCTACGGTATGCTGTATTTTCCTGGAAATGGCCTCTGCCACCGGCTCAATAGTGCTTGCAGGCGTAAGTATATCGTGTTTCTACCTAGTTTCTGCCAGTTTTCCACTTATTTCTACCGACCTCTGCCCAGCCTCTCTAAGACCGCCATCCTACTCGACGTTGCTTGCATGTCAGCCATAGCAGGTTGCAGTTGTGCAGTATTTAGGTGCTGTATACGTCGTCAAGCCGTGCATATATCGTGAGGATTGGATGTTGATGGTTTATACTGCGTTGATTGTGCAAGAAGACCAGCTAGGTGCCCATAATCATGGTGTATAATCATGTGTTGTTAGCATCTTGCCACCATTTGCTAGCATGCATTCCAGCGTCATCTTTGCCTGCATGTAAGCTCATGGATCACTCAACCTATCCAAGCCTTGCATTACACGTGCCTCTTTCTTTCAGTATTGCACGCGTTATGGAATGAAAACCCAGCACCTCCGTTCCCACGAGGCATGTGCTCAACACGTTGTGAGAGTGGATGATGCTTTGGCTATGGCTGCCTGATTCAGTCATATTAGGTCATCCAGTCATGATGTTTGATGCATGTTTGATGCTGTATAACTTATACAACACCTATTTTCAACGTTTTGACCCTCCAAGCTCACTATGGCCCCGTTTATGGGGCTCATGTCGTTGCGTCATGTTGTGAAGGGCTCTCATTTTTCCCACTGCGTTGTACTGCGTTGTAATTGTGATGCTAATGAAAAATAGCTCCAGTGGCCCAATGGGCCTGAGTTTTGTTTCACAGAGCCTGCATATGTTGCCCATAGCTCGTGCAAGAAGCCAGATTTTTTTCATGAACCATTTGTGAATAAGCACATGACTTGTGACCTAGGGTCAAGAAATCGCGGTCATGGTCAGACCCCCCTGTATTCAAACCAGTGTATCTCTCTAATGAATTAGCATTTTGTAGGTCTGAGTAGCTCAAAAAATCCTTTGATTTATGGGCTTTCAGGAAAGTATATACATGACCATGAAAAAAAATTTTCCTTAGGTGCTATACGCGTTCTAAAAAAAGCTTACAACGCGATATATCGCGTTCTAATTAAAAAAACACGGGTTAATATATGCCGACGACGTCACGCTCATTGAGCAGCCGGTCATTCTGCCCAACAAGCGGTTGGACTGCCTGGCTCTCGAGCCGGCCCGGGCCGGCTAGCTGTTGGGCTCGAAATCAGCCCCAAGACGGAAGCCATGCCGGCCCTCACCTGGCGTGCCCCAGGCCGCGCGCGGGCAGGGCCGCCACCCGTGGACTTTTTGTGATAGACTCGGCATGGACATGTGCTACACTAGACATGACGGGCTCACACCCGGGCAGCCTCCTGGTTTGTCTGTAACATGGAGGCAGATGGTACACAAGGTAAATTAATTAATTAATTAGGAACATAACTCCGTTGGGAGTAAATGTAGCACATATCCCAGAGAAGGGGCATATGGCATTCTAAGCTACTTCCTGCAAGGGTGGGAATGTAAACGACACTTGCTCAAGGTGCACCAGGGCACCTGCACCCCCATGATCTATCAAGCTATGGCCAGCTAAGGTGGAGCCTGTCATGGGGAGGGAATATCAACATGGCTATACAAGAGCTAGGGCATGGCTTCTCATCAGAGAGTGACTCTCTGTATAGGCAGGGCTGAGCTAATTCTGCATCATCCATGGGTCCCATTATAGGCAGGGTGTGGCTAAATTCTTAAATGCATCATTAAATTAAAATGAAATTATAACATGCCTCCGTGGGGAGATCATGTAGCACATATTCCATGATGGATGGGGTGGAGTATAAGCCGCGTGATCGAACTATCCTAACTCTACTAAGCTATCGAGAAAATCCTAACTACACTACTCATCAAAACGCCTCCTCCGCTTGGGAGGAGGGGGCTTGCCCACAGGGTCGGGCGTGTGCGCCTTGACAATCTTCTTCCACCGCGTCTTGTCCTGCATGGCAGTCCAAAGACGGGAGAGAGAGTGGATGCGGTGCTCAAACTGGGCTGGGACCACTAGGTCGTCCAGCAACATCTGGATGTAGTTCGTGACAGGTTTCCCTACCCTTTTGGGAATGCCCTCGGGGCCAGATGCATCATCCATGGCCATTATGGGCGCACATGCGCTGGGGCCGCGTGGTAGGCTAAGCCTTACTAATCTACACTACTGCTATTATATTCCCTAAACTGGGGGTGCCTGCCAAGGCTTGTGGTCGACGTGGATGACGTCCCCCCGCCAGTATACCGGTTTCCCCCCTGCGCTTTGCCGGATCTGGAGGCCGGTAGGTCGGCCATAGCTCGCGTCGCCGTTGTTGCTGGGCCAGGGTCAAGTCGTCGTCCAGCGTGAAGTGAGTCCTCGAGAGCTTCTTGCGGTTTTTAAGAAACAACAGCTTGTCCGCCATGTAGGTGAGGAGCACGGGTGCCGGGCCAGCCTTACCCCGCGCGCGGGGGAGGGGCGGACAGCCGACATCCGCAGCAGCCTCACCAGTAATGTGCATGGGGGCAAGAATGTCGCGCTAAAATGCCGTGAGAAGAGTCGTCGAGGTCTCACCTTCCGGCTGGTCGAAGTGCTTGACGATGACGTTGTGGCTGCGCTGGGTGCGGTCGGCCTCCTCGCGGAGGTCGAGGGCTTGTTCCTTAAGCTGTGCCGCGACGCGATGGTGGAGCTAGGCATGGTGGAGGTGGCGTGGTGCTTGAGCAGGTCCGCCCAGGTCTGGGTGGGAGGGGCATCGCCGGTTGGGCCACTGAGCGGGGGCTGGCTAATTATTGGCGGCAAGGTCCTTCACCGCCCAGGCGGTGATGCCTGCGGTGTTCTGCATGCGCTCAATGGCGATGGCAGTGTCCTTGAGGCGCTGGTCGATGTCGAGGAGCTGGGCCTTGAGGTCGGCGGTGGAGGAGGAGGTGGCGGTGTTGGCCCGTTATGCCCGTTGACCTTCCGGGATAGGCTACTGCATGGATATGCCTGTAACCCACGTCGCAATGGGCTCACGCCCGGGCAGCCCCCTGACATGTCTGTCATCTGGAGGCAGATGGTTCGCAAGGATAGTTGGCAGCTAGGTTGTGATGAAGGAGACCACCCCCAAGTCAGTACGTGTGGGCTCCGCATGTGACCAAGTATGGCATTCACAGCTAGTGATTCGGGCTGTGTTGCCCACAACCCCGTGACAAGGTCTTAGATACTCAAGCTAGAGCTCCCTCCCTCCCTCCCCGGCATCCCATCCCATCTTGCTCTCGATTGTACTGAGGACTTATGCTCACGTAACGCTGTTCATGCTCACGTAATTAATTAATTAATTAATTAATTAATTAATTAATTAATTAATTAATTAATTAATTAATTAATTAATTGTCCAGAGCCCACAGACGCAGTCACGCGTGTGTATGGTCCAGAGCCCACAGACAGGCTTGCACTGATGGAGCACATTTTATAAAAATATATATACATTTACGGAATCGCACCTGTTTGGGATCAGCCTCTCCTGGAGCCTGAGGGGTTTTAGGGGCATACCCAGGGTTCACCCACAACCCCCACAAAAGGCCGCATGCCTCAGTAATAAGAGGAACAAATGCATGCTGATCACATACTAGTATTATAAAGTAAACATATTTCTTTATTCCATTTTTGCTTTTATTACTCTCTCCTTTGTCTTTATTTATTATTGATCTTATTATTTTTATTTACATTTTCTTTTCTTTTCTTTTCTTTTTCTTTTTTACTCTTTACTTTGTCTTTATTTATTATTGCTTATTATTTTTATTTACATTTTCTTTTCTTTTTCTTTTTCCTTTTTCCCTTTGTAATGTGTACTTCTTACTTTTTCTTTTAGCACCTTCGTGTATGTGTGTATGCGTTCCCTCTCAGTTTCCTTCTTAGTTTTGGTTGTTGTTTTTGTTTTTGTTTTTGTTTTTGTTTTTGTTTTTGTTTTTGTTTTTGTTTTTGTTTTTGTTTTTGTTTTTGTTTTTGTTTTTGTTTTTGTTTTTGTTTTTGTTTTTGTTTTTGTTTTTGTTTTTGTTTTTGTTTTTGTTTTTGTTTTTGTTTTTGTTTTTGTTTTTGTTTTTGTTTTTGTTTTTGTTTTTTGGTGTTGTTGTGTCCATCTTCCCAGTAAAAGTCCTAAGTTTAGGACCAAGTGGAATTAAAAAATATATATGCAAACATTAAAATTTGACCCTGGCATTCGTGCCCATGACAGATAACACACTTTTTTAGTTTCTATCAAAAACCTGGGGTCAAATAATTACATTTAGTGCATGAATGGGCCCTGCCACCTGCCAGACCTCAAAGCGCGAATTTGGCCAAAATGTGGGTTTTAGGACCATTAGGACCAATTATTGTCAACGCATGACCATGCTATCCACACGGTCCCTTGAGCATCTTACAAGCGCTAGGGGACCCTACGAGGCCTTGGGATGGCGGGGCAGCGTATAACAAGGCCATACCCTGCTGTGGCTGCCTCTATATATACGCGTGATTAACGGTGTCACAGATGGTGCAGGTAATGCAATATAGGGTTGCATGGTTGCTGAGGTTGCCCGGCTTGAACATGGCCCACCCCTTGCGGTAAACTTTCTCTAAGCATATGCCAAACCTTCTTTGACATCACGGACATGCTGGCCA
>RPFO01000412.1:650161-697661 GCA_009746045.1 Mesostigma viride | reverse complement strand
GAGGGTCCGAGAGGGAGTGGATGCGGTGTTCAAACTGAGCTGGGACCACTATAGGTCGGCCAGCAACATCTGGGTGTAGTTCATGGCAGGTTTACCTAGCTTCCTGGGAATGTCCTTGGGGCCAGGCCAGGTCAAAATATGCCGCCCTGGCTGGTTGGCCAAGCCGCTGGGGGCCGGCCAGACCAAGGGCGGTGTCGACCTGGCTGGTGCGAGCAAGATGTCCTACAAATTCTATCCTACGCTGCCTAATCTCGTCCGAATTAATTGATTTAATTAATAGACACGTGACTGCGTCACGTGAGCATAAGTCCTCAGTGGGAGGGGAACATGGGATGGAATGGATGGTATCAGTAAGCTATCTAGGTCCTAGTTACAGGGTTGTGGGCACCGCGGCCCGAATCGCTATGAATGCCATACTTGGTCACACGCGGAGCCCCGACAGGCTTGGGGGTGGTCTCCTTCATCACTACTTGCCATCTATCCTTGCGCACCATCTGCCTCCATATTACAGACAAACCAGGAGGCTGCCCGGGGGTGAGCCCGTCACGTCTAGTGTAGCACATGTCCATGCCGAGTCTATCACGAAAAGTCCGAAATACGAGGCATACCCTGATACAAAGACTCTAATGACCTACGCTGGGAAAACCCTACATTCAGGACCTGTCGGAGCATCCTGTTATTCCTGTAAAACGTGCCGTCGAGCTTAGCTGCCAGTGTGTCCGTGAGTGTCCACGCCTCGGCGCCATACGTAAGCACCGTGAGGACGAGGACCTTGAAGAGCATGCGCTTGCGTACCATCTGCCTCCATATTACAGACAAACCAGGAGGCCGCCCGGGTGTGAGCCCGTCGTGCCTAGGGTAGTGTCCATGCCGAGTCTATCACGAAAAGTCCACGGGGATGTGAGGAGCATATGTAACACTTATTATCCCTGAGAAGGGGCATGTCGGTTCATCATCCTGAACGACTCGAACACGCATACAAGATAACGGCAGGCTCGAGCTACCATGGTCCGGATTCTTCCGATTTCTGACGACGATTTGTACTGATTGTCTCGAGTCCAATTTCAAGTTTCAAATTTCAAAGGTCGCGCAACTCAAACAGGGGGGCCAGAGATTAATTGAGATCTACCAAGAGGATCAATTATATACCCGACTTCTCCGTTAAATCTCATCGACCGGTTTTCGAAACAACCAACGAACGCCGTAGATGCAGATCCAACGGAGTAAACAACGTCAGGACCAACGCGGCGCCTAGGTTCCTTTTGTGCGAGCCATTTTACAACGTCGCGCCGCGTCGTGTACCCGAGCCCTTTTCTGAACGTGAGATGCAAAATCCGCTTGCCAGACCGGGAACTCCGTCCAATGCCGTCTTGCAGTACCACCAATGCACTACCATTCAAATCACCGATATCGCTGGATGTAAACCTCTTATTTAACTTCGCCATCTAGAAACGTTTCCGCGACACTACCGCGATCGACTTCAGTACTTTTCATCACCCTTGACATGTTGTCGTACAATACTGCAAATTAAAGCCAATAGAAACTCGCCTCATCAGCAGTTTTACTCTGATTTCTTATCCCGCGCCCTTATTGGTTGCCTTTCCGCTGTTCCCCGGACCCGCGACCTTACGATTGCCTAGCTTTGCGCGAAACTTTGAAATTTGAAATTTGAAGCCAGTTTTACACCGATTTCTGGCCTGCGCTGGTTGTCTCCTTGATATGCATGGTTTTTAATACATGCACTGAGCTTCCCAACCTGCAGGTGGGGGATGTAAACTGCCACCTACTCTGTCGACACCAGCACCACCATGATCGATGTATCATACCTAGAAGGCCTGGCATGGGGTGCATGGAAGATGATTATGGCGAGGCAATGGCTAGGGCATGGCGTCTCAGCAGAGAGTAACTCTAAACTCTCTGCATGGGCAAAGCATGGCTAACTACTTAAAACGCTAATGCATATCTGGTGTGGGGCCCATCATCTAGGTATACATGGACATATAGCCCAGTGTACAGGCATACACAATACGCAATGGTACGGGGCCCATGGGTATTGGGTATAATACGCTCGTACGGGGTATTATACGCAAATCGTACGGGGACTCTTGAAAATGCTGTTTTTTGCATGGTTCAGGGGGTTCTTCAACATTCTGACCAATCAGGCATTTTTTTTTTGTGTTCTTGCAACACCACTTGCCTTTATTTAACACATCATCAAAATAATATTGCCGTTGCCGTCGCTGCATGCCTATACAAATACAAGCATTGTACGTCTGTTGTTATTAATAATGTCTGTAAATAGCACAAAATAACAAAGTTGTATGCACAATTAGTGCACACCTGAAAAGGATAATAACACAAGTAGATATGCATGCACATTGACACTTGCAGTGGTATAGAGATCGCTGCCACCATTACTGTATGTGTAAGTTAAAAAACCATGCCATCACTGCATGGAATGGCTATAATAGGACTGAAATACTGCACATGGTCAGTTGGCCAACTTGCCAAATGTAGTAATAAGACATTGTGCAAGAAACAGACTCGTGGTAGGCCACCACTATTGATCTACATGAAACAAGACTCTTCATGTCCCACGTAGCTCCCACAAAAACCAGCATCTTCAACAATAAGTGGAAGCATACATGTGACACTAATTGACATGCCCGGAGGCACGCCGTTCAAGGCCCTTCATGAAGTACGTTGCCCTAGAGGCAACCAAGACACGGGTGGGTGGGTGGGGAGCAAAGAAAGCTCAGGCCGACAAAACCAGCCAGAGCGGCTTTTAGTCGCAAAACCTCCCTTATCCCTAGCTAACTGACGTCATTAAACCCTTATGTTTAGTGGATGCTAGTAAGACGCTAACCGTACAGACCGGGGGTAGAATATCCCGAATCTGCACGGCTAGTATTAAATAATGCGTAGGTTGTTCTTTTCAGGGGCACTGCACCTCACGCCCCGTTCCGCCCGGGTATAATCAACCCAAGCGCGGAACGCACATTTTATTTCATTTTTCAACCATGCACTATATTGCATCTACTAATCACAAAAGCTCTAGCCAAACAGCTACGAGTAAACACTACGACCTATAAGCCGCTCATCCAGCGGCCTCTTGTTCCCGCATTCACGTATAGAAGAAACTCCGTTCAAAGAACCCCGATTCATGTCCCACGTAGCTCCCACAAAAACCAGCATCTTCAACAATAAGTGGAAGCATACATGTGACACTAATTGACATGCCCGGAGGCACGCCGTTCAAGGCCCTTCATGAAGTACGTTGCCCAATCACCCCCGCCCTGGCTTTCCCTTGAAGCCGCACTCCACCTTGCTCGTTGTCACAAGTGACCGCCCTGCCGCAAAACGGGAGCCCCCCCACATCGGGAGGCGTGTGCCCGGCGGCTGTGGATGCATGGCCAGGCCCAAAAAGGCCCAGCGCATTTGCACTGCGATTGCGCACGGCCAGCCTATCATGACCCCTCTCGGGGCCCCGAGTCGGTACCGCTATGGCCGTCTCCCCATAGACCCGGGGTGCTTCGAGAAAAAACGTGGACCTAGCCCAGGCCCCGCCAGCCCGGATGCCCGAGGCCACAGCCCCAGGCACCTGGCTGAACGAGAGTCCGTTCAGCCAAGACCGCATTCCCCCCGAGGTTTCTATGCGTGGGGAAAAAATTTCTAGCTTAGGCGCTTTTCCCATCGCCGTCCCCAGCCCCAACCACCCCCCCTCGGCGGAAGGCAATTGCAAAGTTTGCTGGCCAGCAGCAATTTCCGAAGAAAAAGCCGCAGGCCGCGGACCGAGACACGGGTCGCCAGTGCCAGCCATCCGGCTCCAACCCGGGGTGCAAGCATCCCCAGGTACGGAGCACCAGCTCGCGCACTGGGCCGACCAAGCGACAGTTGAGCACCTGTCACGGCATCCGGCCCACCAAAGACCCCAAGCTGGGGAAAAGGTGCGGACCGGAGGTAATCATTTTCTTTTCTTTTAGTTAACCGAGCGAGGAACTACGCCTGGCCGGTTAACAACTGGAAGTCTCACCACTGGCCAAGTGGCCAGTGCAACCAGTGCTTTTGGGATTTTGCTCCGCAGCACCCATAGCTGCGGCTGCCGCCGCAACGACAACGAGCAAAGAAAGAGGCCGACAAAACCAGCCAGAGCGGCTTTTAGTCGCAAAACCTCCCTTATCCCTAGCTAACTGACGTCATTAAACCCTTATGTTTAGTGGATGCTAGTAAGACGCTAACCGTACAGACCGGGGGTAGAATATCCCGAATCTGCACGGCTAGTATTAAATAATGCGTAGGTTGTTCTTTTCAGGGGCACTGCACCTCACGCCCCGTTCCGCCCGGGTATAATCAACCCAAGCGCGGAACGCACATTTTATTTCATTTTTCAACCATGCACTATATTGCATCTACTAATCATGTCAAAAGCTCTAGCCAAACAGCTACGAGTAAACACTACGACCTATAAGCCGCTCATCCAGCGGCCTCTTGTTCCCGCATTCACGTATAGAAGAAACTCCGTTCAAAGAACCCCGATTACATGGACTGCCAACAATGTGGCCGTAGCGTGCAGGCTACGATGCATGCAAGCACCCTGACCCAGCTTCCCTAAAACATTAACACATATGGAACGGTGGCTGACTAGCAGCAGCCAGCATGGCTAAATAAGGCATTAGGTGCTGATTGTGAGTCACACCAAGTACCCCGCAGCTGCAATAGCCGTCACCACATGTCCTGGCATGGGCTCTTTAGTCATCGTACACAGACGCCTTGATTTTGTTCAGGGCACGAAGGTTGTGGCACACATAGACCATCTTGTTCAGGGTCTCATCACTCATCCTGTTGCGCCTCAAGCCCTTGAGCCACCCAGCCGTGCTGTTTATACCCGCTCCACGGCTGAATTGGATACTGGTTGGGCCAGCAGCCTGACAGCCACATGCTGCAACTCAGGGACACCTGCCCCCCAGGTCAGCCACCACTCGTAGGGCTCGACCACGAAGACCCCCGGCTTCCCCTCCTGTTCAACTCCGCACAGCCCGGCTTGCTTCCAGGCATCCTCGTCTGCAAAGTCGCCCTGCCTCCCGAAGTAGTCGTTCAGCTGGCGCATGGCGATGCCTGCTTTGTCACCTGGGCCATGCACCGCCCTGCAGCAGTCGCGAAAGCCCTTCATGGCCTCTGCATTAGTTAGACCGCTGCGCATGCACCCCATCCCAGAAGGATGGGTCGAGCACGTACCCCGCCCCGTGGATAGGGGAGTACATGTAGTTCCACCGTTGCTCGATCACCTTCTGCAGCCTCTCCCGCAGGGTGGTGGGTAGCCCAGGGATCTTCTTGACTTTCTCCTTCAGTTCAAACATGCGGTAGTAGATCTTGCCCGTGCCTGGCTTGTCGCTGTCAAACAGCTTGAGCACCTCGTTCAGGGGCTGGAATAAATCCACCAGCATCAGGCTTGACCCTGGGAAAGAAGGTGGATTCCTTGATGATGCTGGCCACTGAGGGGAATGTGACAGTCCCCCGGTCCGTCTTCTTGGCCGCTTTTAATAGCCAGATCCTCGTTCTCGAATGTCACGATGAGGTGCGCCTTGAGGTCATGCACGCTCTCCGCTGAGAGAAGCCTGGCATCACAGGTGAACAAGCATGCACCATCCCACATGTGTTCAGTTTACCAAAGATGTACCAAGGATGTGTTTATATCCAAAGCATTTTATTTTAAAAAATAGATGCCAAGCGAAAAAAGAGAACGACAAAATTGCAAGGCTGATTATACCGTACCAATATATCAATGAGTAACACAATATACAAATACCTTGTACCAAACCGCGTGTCTGAGTGCTTCTTCAGCTTCTTCGGATTTTCGGTGGCGCCCTCCATCCTGACACCCATCATGTAGCTGTTCACCTTCTCATGGCTGAGCACGTAGGTGACCACCGTGTTCACCTTGTCCAGAGTGTCCTCGATCAGCGACTCCTTCTTGTACAGGTCCTCCATCAAGAGGTCGATGCAGTGCGCCGCACACTTGGAGGAGATGATGTGGGGAAATTCCTCTGTGATGAGCCCCTTCATGTTCTCCATTGCGATGGTGGTGTCAGAAATCAGCTGCACCACGTTCTCTGGGCCGAGCTTCCTCAGGTGCTCCTTCACCAGGCCAGCCATGTACTCGGCAGACTTGGTGTCGCCAGTGGCATTGTCCAGCCCCGAAACAGACAAAATCAGGTAGGTGGAACACGTTCATCATGAGTGACTGTCCAGAACAATCCTTCCACCCATCCACACCAAACGTGCCTCCCGTCGTTCCAGCCAGCTCCAAGCGCTTTTGCACATCCTCCTAGCTCCACCTTAGCAGTCACGCGGGGTGCATCCCGAGCACGCATTGTGGTCGAATGTGGTGGAACGTATCCTAGCTGGGTGCACATCCCCCCCCGGCTGATCTTGTTGAGAGCACCACGGATTACTGGGTTGTCGATGACGTTGAAGGGAATGCCAGCACACATGAACGCCTTGCAGAGCTCCTGGTCAGCCTGCTCCTTCGTGAGCCCATAAGCCGAGGGCAGAGTGCCGGCGGACTGGCGACCCCGTGCTACACTTGTCCCCGAAGTGGGCCCTGTCGTGATGTTGCTGTTGTGAGCGGACTGCCACTCGGAGGCGTCCGTTTCTACAAGGTCTGGAACTTGACCTTTGCCTGCCGCCCGGAGATCAACCTGCTTCTTGGCCTCAAGAACCAACTTTCTCTTCTTGGCGTTGTCATCCCTGTCCGCCTGCTCCAACAGCAGCCTGCGACGTAATGCCTCCGGCGGCCTCTTGCACTCGCCCACTCTTGCCTCCTTCAGTGCATACGTGGCGCCCATGATATGGCACCAAGTGCTCGGGTGGTAGAACCTGAGAATCTTGCATCGCAGAGTGTGCACGTCAGCTTGTAGTTACCTGTCGGCTGCCCTTTCCTGGTGAGAATCGGTTCTTTCACGATGTGTGTCCAGACTGTCTCGGATATGGCCTGCATCTCGTCGGCCCCATCATCATCGTGTTCCATTTGATCGCTGTCGCTAGCCATGATGCCTGATTGTCACTTGTGCTACGATTAATTTTAGGTGCCAGATGCACGCCCTTGTTGGCAGACAACAGAACTTCAACTTTGTCACCTAATTGCCTTTGTCACCTTAATGCCCTTCCATTTGTACCCTCGTCTTGTTATGACACGCAGCAATGCACGCACAGTTGTACACGGCCAGCCTGGCACCTGCATCTGCATGGCCGTTTTTAGTTGTCTCTAGGTAGTTCCGGCTCCAAAACGATGCCAGAAGCTACTTCGTACGCGGTTCATACGCAAAAAATACGCAATACGCAAAAAATACGCAAAAAATACGCAGTGCGTATTTTTTTTCCCATTTTCATACGGAAATCTTGCGTATGGCGTATAATACGCGCCATACGGCGTATTATACGCCGTATGGCTGTTCACTGATATAGCTCCACGTCAGCTACTAAGCCTTCTATTCTGCACTACTGCTATAGTCCCCTGGTCGGGGTTTGCTGGGGCGGCGGGGGTCGCCTGCCAGGGCTTGTGGTCGACGTAGATTACCGCCCCCCTCCAGTATACCGGCTTCTTCCCTGCTATCTGCCAGAGCTCGATCAGTGGAGGTAGGTCGGCCATAGCTCCCGTCGCCATTGTTGCTGCGCCAGGGTCAAGTCACAGTCATCCAGCGTGTAGGAGGTCCGGTCACGAGCCGCTTGCGACGCTTGCATGAGAAACAGCAGCTTGTCCCCCAAGTAAAATTATAAGCTCTACTAGGCATGCAAATGTCAATGCGGCTAATTATTATAAGCTCTAGGAATGAATGTCAATGTGTCATGCATGTTAAACATCAATTGCTTACTTGTCGGACAGCCCTTCAGCCTGGATTTGTACTTCTTGGGTGCATGCATGCTCCCACGTACTATCCCACACCCATTTCATTGAAGATTTATGCTAGCTCACGTAAGTGATGCTGCATCATTTACTGCCAGTCACGTGCTTTTATTGACCAATCAATTCACACTTCAAGTCACACTGCCAAGAAGGGGGGGGGGGGGGGGGATATTAAAAAATTGCTGCTTAAACATTCGAATGCTGGTTGACAATCTTTGATAACGCCCGAGCTTGATCGAATTCAGCTATTGTGATCGAAGCAGGAAGATGGTGACGAAGCAGGCAGTGCCAGCAAGGAGCAGCCCTGGCAGAGCATTCCCCGATGCGGCAGATTTAAACTCGAGACCAAAGACATCATAGAGACCCTCCGTGTTCTTCCTTAATGGTGGGTTTATTAGCTCGATGCTGGAGCTGTCAGGACGCCCGTCACTTCCACCGGTTAGATAAAGCTCCCTCACGCCATCCAGCCGGTTATCTTGCGATTCCTGCAGGGGCGGAATGTTAGAAGTGTTAAGTGAGCATGCACGTCGACATGGAATTTGATAGCACTGGCTTCAATAGCAGCCATGCGTGCAAGCATGTACAGAGATCGAAGCTAACCCAGCAATCGGAGGGTTTTCAAAGAGCTGGGTCTGGCCACCTTGGCCACCCCGACTGCCCTGCTGGCTGCTGCTGTAACAGCAGAAAAGAAGGGCAGACAAAACGTTCGGTGCATGCCCGTGGAGCCGCCGCGTCATGCTGGCCGACAGCTGAAACCATGAGAAGCAGCATGCATGACTACGCCCGTCCATCACAGACTCTCGGGGCATCGATGAAACGGGATGTGCACTCGCCCCTACCTGCTAATCTGCGAGGGTTCAATCACCCTGGCACAGACGCATAATAATTCATGCCTCCGTTGAGATGGCATAAAGCAAAGGTCATCGTTCGCGAAGCCCATTACATGTTGTGGGAATGCGGGCGGGCAAATGGTTATCCTGTACCCGTCAGCCGTCAGACAAAGCCTTTCAGGCTTCTGATTCCAGCTTGGTCTAGGGTGTAATACCCTATCCAGCACAGCTGATGGATCATTCGTAAATCGGGCCCATGCTCCTTGTAATGTCATTATTTTAGCGACAACTAGGATTGGCAGACAGCCGAGGATGTGTTGATTGAGGAACTACTAGGCTTGATAAGCTTCCACCTCACTGCCCTGTACGCCTCATGCCACACACACTCCACTACCTTTATGCCTGTGTGCTTCATGCCACACACACTCCACTGCCTTTAATGCATGTGTGCTTCATGCCACACACACTCCATTGCCTTTAATACCTGTATGCCTCATGCCACACACACTTTGTCGAATGGATTACAGTGTCGGTCCGAAGCCAGGCTGGTAAGGCTGACTTGCTAAAAGCGAACTGTGTAGCAAAGTTCCGATGCAAGGAGAGAGAGGCCACACAAAACCCGGCGGGTATTGTTTGGTCAAGCTGCGCAACTGCATTATATGCCGTGCTGTAGAAGTACCCACGCCCCGCCACGTGCGTGTGCCACCCCGATGACTGCTGCGACACACCATATCATTTTCATTGGTAACGGTCATTCATGCACCAACATATATGTACTAGTAGTATTTCTTGAACAAATGCTTGCATATACGTATTACTAGTATGCGAGCACTACCAGCAAGCACTCCAACCCCTGTTACCTGCTTGTGCTGCGCTCACACCTCCTCCATTGCACAAGTGCATTAAATACAATGTTGCATGACCATGGCAGTATATGATACCGTAGCACCCCCACCCCCCCACCTGCTTGTATTGCGCCAGCACCTCCTCCAGCAGCGTCGCGTTCCTGAGGACCTGCGCCAGCTGGCGCGCCGTCATCGCCGCACGGTCCCTGTGATCCACCACAAACGTGCTCGCAGGAATACTGTCGTCCGTCCCCCCGGCCCCAACCGAACCATTCCCCCCCGCCCCTATCCCAGCCCCACTGCTGCTGCTGCCCCCGTTGCTGCTGCCATCTGCCACCAGCCATGCCGAGGGCTCCCGGCTCCGCCACCCCTTGGGCTCCTCGGTGGCTACTGCCACCCGCACCCACACCATGAAGTCCATGTAGCGGAGGCCTGCCAGCGCGGGGTCGATTGGAGCGATGAAGCGCCCTGACACCGGAGGCGTGCCGGCGCGGGTGTCCAGGCCGGAGTATACTGTATGAGCGGCTGCGGGGGCCTGACGCGACAGGTACGCGATGAAGCGCGCCACCTGGACCTGCCAGTCCAGGGTGTGCACCAGGGAGGCCCCGGCGGTGTCGTTGTAGATGTGGCCGGAGCCTTGAAGGGAAACGGCGATAAGCATGTGGTCGGGCGATGGCACGGCGTCGCCTGTTTGTTTTGTGGCCGCAAGCAGGGACGGTGGGGGAAGGGAAAACAAGGGAAAGGGGGGCGGTGGGGGCGTGGCGTGGTGTGGACCATGGAGGAACCGTCCCCAGGCGAATGCGGGCGGACCGCAGAGGGCAGGAGATGCCGATAGTAGGTCGTGACAGGCGTCAGTGCGGTGCAACAGGACGGTGCCATAGTAAGGCCGAGGCCGTGACAGGCGTCAGTAGAGGGAGCCAAAGGCCTCACCAAGGGAAGGAAAAATGGGGTGAACTCCGTAAGGGCAGGGGATGGGTGTCACCAAGGGAGGGCAGGAGCATACATGCCCACCAAAAGGCGTGGCTGTGTAAAAGAGACGGTGCCAGTCAAGGGTAGGCCAACAGGCAGGCGAACGACCCCCCCCCCCCCCATCCCCCCCCCACACCGCCCACCCACCACCAACCACCGCCCCCCACCCCACCGCCCACCCCCCACCAACCACCCCCCACCCCCCACCCCCCACCCCCACCCCCCACCCCCCACCCCACCCCCCACCCCCACCCCCACCCCCCACCCCCACCCCCACCCCCACCCCCCCCCACCCCACCCCCACCCCCACCCCCCACCCCCACCCCCACCCCACCCCCCACCCCCACCCCCCACCCCCCACCCCCCCCCACCCCCACCCCCACCCCCACCCCCACCCCCCACCCCCACCCCCACCCCCCACCCCCACCCCCACCCCCACCCCACCCCCACCCCCCATCCCCCACTCCCCACCCCCACCCCCCACCCCCCACTCCCCACCACCCCAACCACCCCCAACCACCCCCAACCCCCACCCCACCGCCCACCGCCCACCCCACCCACCCCCCACACCCCCACCCCCCCCCACCCCCCAGCCCCACCCCCACCCCCCACCCCCACCCCCACCCCCCCCCCACCCCCACCCTCCACCCCCACCCCCCACCCCCCCCCCCACCCCCCAGATGCCAGATGGATGCATGTGCTGTCTGAAGCCAGGCGGCAACCGACGTATCTCCTGCGAATCCTCTTCTTTTTCGCAAAGTGGCCCTGGGGGTCACCTTCAGGCAGGTTTTCGCTACGATGTCACGGTTTAGTTAGAATGCGCATAGAGAAAATGCACGTATATCAGATCAAATGTGCGCAAGACGTGTGCGCATGGGCAGGCGTGTCTGCAGACAGCGTGTCCTAGATCGATGCGGTTTACGGCTGGTGGCAGCAAAAAAGGGCCAGCAACAACAGGGCAAAAAAGGGGCAGCAACAACAGGGCCGGCAACGACAGGGCCAGGCGCCAGCTGCCAGCTGCCAGCTGCCACAGGCCCCGCCAGGAAAGGCGGTGCGAACCCGCGCCGAATGTGGACTTGTCTGCAGCGGAGCGTGCTTGCTTGGACGTCAATATGGAGACATCCAAAAATCGAACTAAGGATCGTTCTAATGCTATTCTTTCTTTCACTGGCAGTTTTTAGCTCCAGAGATGCATGGCTCCCTGTCGATAGACCACGGGACACATGTGACAAGCCCCGCGGTATCCTAACTACCGTCACGGGAGAATGTGTTGCCCCATGCCCCAGCATTGTAGAGAAGAGTTGTGTTTGGTGTGTTTTGTGTGTTTTGTGTGTTGGATGTGTTTGGTGTGTTTGGTGTGTTTGGTGTTGTTTGGTGCAATGGGTACAGCATAGAGAGGAGCCATGTTTGGCACATACCCCAGCTGCAGGGCTCCACGTAGCATCCGACCTCTTCCTCCAGCTCGCTGGGGCAAGGGGAGCCCCCCCCCTTGGGGGCCACCAGCAGGGCACGGCGCCGCTTACGTACACCACCACCGCCGCAGGGGACGCTGCAGGCACCCCATTCGCCTGCGCACGGAAGGCCGAGTCATGTGGTATAGACAAGGTTTATAAATGGGGTGCAGACAAGGTTTATAAATGGGGTGCGGACAATGTATATAAATGTGGTATAGACAAGGGTGGTACTGAGAGCCCGCAATATTAGTTACATGTACAACGATATAGACAAGTACTGCTAGATAGCTTAGGATACCAGTATAAGGACAGATCGCCTACATGATCGACAACGATATAGACAAGTACTGCTAGATAGCTTAGGATACCAGTATAAGGACAGATCGCCTACATGATCGACGCGGGGAAGAGTTTCCTGACCTTTGCACATGCTTTGCCCGCACAAGTCGCAATGCTGCATGCTTGCCTATATCGCTCCGCACTGTGGCTGGACTCTCATCTTCTGGACCTCAAGCCTCGGCTGTAAGCTCGCATGCGTGGCCGCTTGCACGGGGCGCGACGTGCAGAGTCAGGGTAATGCATAACTCTTATGCATCTCACTCTACTTGTGAAAGGGTGAGAGGCAGAAAGGGTTGGAGCAGTTTTGGTTCAAAAGGGTAAGGACCAAAGGAGGATGTTTGATTCACTGGCAAGCAGTCAAGGGCAACATCAACTTGCCAACATTTTCAAAACCCAGACCTGGGTTGCCCTGCAAAGCCCTAGTCAACTAAGGGCGACAGCAGCACCGGCACTAGCCCCGTCACAAGGGTCGAAGCGTCTTCAGCGCACAGTAATGGATACTAGCGACTCATGTAAACTACGTGAATGGGATTGGCAGTGCCCACATGGCTACTCGGGCCAAGCTTGGCTGCGGGGTGTTGCGAGGGCCACCCCTGATTTAAGGGTCCACTCCGCAAAGTTCTAGTATCTAACGGCTTTGGCCGGCAACGACGTCATCCTGGGCGTTGCGAAAGCCACTCGCTCAACAGGGGCCACTTCGCCTAGTTCTGCTCCGTCCTGGCTTCTGCAATCTGTTTGTGTCTGCAATCTGCTTCGATACGAATAAAACTTGGCTGTGAGCTGGAACGTAGCCACGAGCTGCCCCTTGTCATGCAAGCGCTCATCCGCCTTGCCAGCCAAGGCAGGGAGATTCTTCCGGTCACGTACCAAGAGTGAGGGGGAAGGGGGCGGGGGAATCCGTTCTGGTGGGGCATGTGACCCTCTAGCCACGTACCCCAGGGCGCCAGAACGCAGTCCTGCGGACAATCCTCCACGTTGCAGTCCTCTTCTTCGAACAACAAAGGGCACGGCCCACCGTAGCCTGCGGCTGGCTGCTGTATGCGGCGCGTGCGGTTGCGCGTGCCGCCGCCACATGTCGCCGTGCAGGTGGTCCAGTTGGACCAGGCGGTGACCTGGGGGTCGGCCATCCGGGTGGAGGGCGTGCATGCGTGTGTGGAGCGTTTGGGGGGCGTGCATGTGCGTGAAACAGTCATGGCAGCGATGGCATCTACAGGGTGTATAGTAGACAGTGATTGGACTTGTACAGAAAAATCAAAATGTTTTGTAAGTGAGGCTGCATGTGGTCATGCAGGTCGGCCCCATGCCACGATAATGCATCAGCCGCAATCGTTTGTAAACATCCAAGTACCTTCGTTGCCGCGTCACGTGCCGTTCAGCCTCTCTCTCTCTCAAAACAACAGTCACTCACAATGCAGTCCACCGCCCCGGCTGGCCCTGGGAAGAACGCATTGACCGGCTGCCGCAGCCCCCAGCCCCCATCGGCCATGCCATCGATGAGGCCCTCCAGCACGGCGCCCCGCGTCTCGTTCTTGTACTCCCACGCGGCGCGCCGCAGCAGCGAGTAGAGGGACTTCTGGGAGACGGCGCTGGCCTCGCCGTGGGGCCATGTGAGGCCCTCGAACGCGTAGCCCAGCAGGTAATCCAGCGCGACCTGGGGGTGTGTGGGTGTCGATGAGGGGGTAGATAACACGTACGCACGTGATGGGCACATTTGAGCGTGATGGGTTGAAGGGGACGGGGCAATCCAGCGCGACCTGGATGTGTGTGGATGAAGGGATGGATGGCGCATACGCACGAGATTGGCACATTGGAACGCGAGGGATGGATGTCACAGACATGGCTGTGGGCGCAGGCGCGACATGGGAGGAACTAGCACCTGTCGTGTATTGCGGTGTTTTGATCACTAGCGGCCTGGCGTGTTATTGGTAGTGTTTGATCACTAGCACCTGGTCGTGTATTGAGTGTTTGATCACTAGCACCTGGTCGTGTATTGTAGTGTTTGATCACTAGCACCTGGTCGTGTATTGTAGTGTTTGATCACTAGCACCTGGTCGTGTATTGCAGTGTTTGATCACTAGCACCTGGTCGTGTATTGCAGTGTTTGATCACTAGCACCTGGTCGTGTATTGTAGTGTTTGATCACTAGCACCTGGTCGTGTATTGTGTGTTTGATCACTAGCACCTGGTCGTGTATTGTAGTGTTTGATCACTAGCACCTGGTCGTGTATTGTAGTGTTTGATCACTAGCACCTGGTCGTGTAATGTAGTGTTTGATCACTAGCACCTGGTCGTGTATTGTAGTGTTTGATCACTAGCACCTGGTCGTGTATTGTAGTGTTTGATCACTAGCACCTGGTCGTGTATTGTAGTGTTTGATCACTAGCACCTGGTCGTGTATTGTAGTGTTTGATCACTAGCACCTGGTCGTGTATTGTAGTGTTTGATCACTAGCACCTGGTCGTGTATTGTAGTGTTTGATCACTAGCACCTGGTCGTGTATTGTAGTGTTTGATCACTAGCACCTGGTCGTGTATTGTAGTGTTTGATCACTAGCACCTGGTCGTGTATTGTAGTGTTTGATCACTAGCACCTGGTCGTGTATTGTAGTGTTTGATCACTAGCACCTGGTCGTGTATTGTAGTGTTTGATCACTAGCACCTGGTCGTGTATTGCAGTGTTTGATCACTAGCACCTGGTCGTGTATTGTAGTGTTTGATCACTAGCACCTGGTCGTGTATTGTAGTGTTTGATCACTAGCACCTGGTCGTGTATTGTAGTGTTTGATCACTAGCACCTGGTCGTGTATTGTAGTGTTTGATCACTAGCACCTGGTCGTGTATTGTAGTGTTTGATCACTAGCACCTGGTCGTGTATTGTAGTGTTTGATCACTAGCACCTGGTCGTGTATTGTAGTGTTTGATCACTAGCACCTGGTCGTGTATTGTAGTGTTTGATCACTAGCACCTGGTCGTGTATTGTAGTGTTTGATCACTAGCACCTGGTCGTGTATTGTAGTGTTTGATCACTAGCACCTGGTCGTGTATTGTAGTGTTTGATCACTAGCACCTGGTCGTGTATTGTAGTGTTTGATCACTAGCACCTGGTCGTGTATTGTAGTGTTTGATCACTAGCACCTGGTCGTGTATTGTAGTGTTTGATCACTAGCACCTGGTCGTGTATTGTAGTGTTTGATCACTAGCACCTGGTCGTGTATTGTAGTGTTTGATCACTAGCACCTGGTCGTGTATTGTAGTGTTTGATCACTAGCACCTGGTCGTGTATTGTAGTGTTTGATCACTAGCACCTGGTCGTGTATTGTAGTGTTTGATCACTAGCACCTGGTCGTGTATTGTAGTGTTTGATCACTAGCACCTGGTCGTGTATTGTAGTGTTTGATCACTAGCACCTGGTCGTGTATTGTAGTGTTTGATCACTAGCACCTGGTCGTGTATTGTAGTGTTTGATCACTAGCACCTGGTCGTGTATTGTAGTGTTTGATCACTAGCACCTGGTCGTGTATTGTAGTGTTTGATCACTAGCACCTGGTCGTGTATTGTAGTGTTTGATCACTAGCACCTGGTCGTGTATTGTAGTGTTTGATCACTAGCACCTGGTCGTGTATTGTAGTGTTTGATCACTAGCACCTGGTCGTGTATTGTAGTGTTTGATCACTAGCACCTGGTCGTGTATTGTAGTGTTTGATCACTAGCACCTGGTCGTGTATTGTAGTGTTTGATCACTAGCACCTGGTCGTGTATTGTAGTGTTTGATCACTAGCACCTGGTCGTGTATTGTAGTGTTTGATCACTAGCACCTGGTCGTGTATTGTAGTGTTTGATCACTAGCACCTGGTCGTGTATTGTAGTGTTTGATCACTAGCACCTGGTCGTGTATTGTAGTGTTTGATCACTAGCACCTGGTCGTGTATTGTAGTGTTTGATCACTAGCACCTGGTCGTGTATTGTAGTGTTTGATCACTAGCACCTGGTCGTGTATTGTAGTGTTTGATCACTAGCACCTGGTCGTGTATTGTAGTGTTTGATCACTAGCACCTGGTCGTGTATTGTAGTGTTTGATCACTAGCACCTGGTCGTGTATTGTAGTGTTTGATCACTAGCACCTGGTCGTGTATTGTAGTGTTTGATCACTAGCACCTGGTCGTGTATTGTAGTGTTTGATCACTAGCACCTGGTCGTGTATTGTAGTGTTTGATCACTAGCACCTGGTCGTGTATTGTAGTGTTTGATCACTAGCACCTGGTCGTGTATTGTAGTGTTTGATCACTAGCACCTGGTCGTGTATTGTAGTGTTTGATCACTAGCACCTGGTCGTGTATTGTAGTGTTTGATCACTAGCACCTGGTCGTGTATTGTAGTGTTTGATCACTAGCACCTGGTCGTGTATTGTAGTGTTTGATCACTAGCACCTGGTCGTGTATTGTAGTGTTTGATCACTAGCACCTGGTCGTGTATTGTAGTGTTTGATCACTAGCACCTGGTCGTGTATTGTAGTGTTTGATCACTAGCACCTGGTCGTGTATTGTAGTGTTTGATCACTAGCACCTGGTCGTGTATTGTAGTGTTTGATCACTAGCACCTGGTCGTGTATTGTAGTGTTTGATCACTAGCACCTGGTCGTGTATTGTAGTGTTTGATCACTAGCACCTGGTCGTGTATTGTAGTGTTTGATCACTAGCACCTGGTCGTGTATTGTAGTGTTTGATCACTAGCACCTGGTCGTGTATTGTAGTGTTTGATCACTAGCACCTGGTCGTGTATTGTAGTGTTTGATCACTAGCACCTGGTCGTGTATTGTAGTGTTTGATCACTAGCACCTGGTCGTGTATTGTAGTGTTTGATCACTAGCACCTGGTCGTGTATTGTAGTGTTTGATCACTAGCACCTGGTCGTGTATTGTAGTGTTTGATCACTAGCACCTGGTCGTGTATTGTAGTGTTTGATCACTAGCACCTGGTCGTGTATTGTAGTGTTTGATCACTAGCACCTGGTCGTGTATTGTAGTGTTTGATCACTAGCACCTGGTCGTGTATTGTAGTGTTTGATCACTAGCACCTGGTCGTGTATTGTAGTGTTTGATCACTAGCACCTGGTCGTGTATTGTAGTGTTTGATCACTAGCACCTGGTCGTGTATTGTAGTGTTTGATCACTAGCACCTGGTCGTGTATTGTAGTGTTTGATCACTAGCACCTGGTCGTGTATTGTAGTGTTTGATCACTAGCACCTGGTCGTGTATTGTAGTGTTTGATCACTAGCACCTGGTCGTGTATTGTAGTGTTTGATCACTAGCACCTGGTCGTGTATTGTAGTGTTTGATCACTAGCACCTGGTCGTGTATTGTAGTGTTTGATCACTAGCACCTGGTCGTGTATTGTAGTGTTTGATCACTAGCACCTGGTCGTGTATTGTAGTGTTTGATCACTAGCACCTGGTCGTGTATTGTAGTGTTTGATCACTAGCACCTGGTCGTGTATTGTAGTGTTTGATCACTAGCACCTGGTCGTGTATTGTAGTGTTTGATCACTAGCACCTGGTCGTGTATTGTAGTGTTTGATCACTAGCACCTGGTCGTGTATTGTAGTGTTTGATCACTAGCACCTGGTCGTGTATTGTAGTGTTTGATCACTAGCACCTGGTCGTGTATTGTAGTGTTTGATCACTAGCACCTGGTCGTGTATTGTAGTGTTTGATCACTAGCACCTGGTCGTGTATTGTAGTGTTTGATCACTAGCACCTGGTCGTGTATTGTAGTGTTTGATCACTAGCACCTGGTCGTGTATTGTAGTGTTTGATCACTAGCACCTGGTCGTGTATTGTAGTGTTTGATCACTAGCACCTGGTCGTGTATTGTAGTGTTTGATCACTAGCACCTGGTCGTGTATTGTAGTGTTTGATCACTAGCACCTGGTCGTGTATTGTAGTGTTTGATCACTAGCACCTGGTCGTGTATTGTAGTGTTTGATCACTAGCACCTGGTCGTGTATTGTAGTGTTTGATCACTAGCACCTGGTCGTGTATTGTAGTGTTTGATCACTAGCACCTGGTCGTGTATTGTAGTGTTTGATCACTAGCACCTGGTCGTGTATTGTAGTGTTTGATCACTAGCACCTGGTCGTGTATTGTAGTGTTTGATCACTAGCACCTGGTCGTGTATTGTAGTGTTTGATCACTAGCACCTGGTCGTGTATTGTAGTGTTTGATCACTAGCACCTGGTCGTGTATTGTAGTGTTTGATCACTAGCACCTGGTCGTGTATTGTAGTGTTTGATCACTAGCACCTGGTCGTGTATTGTAGTGTTTGATCACTAGCACCTGGTCGTGTATTGTAGTGTTTGATCACTAGCACCTGGTCGTGTATTGTAGTGTTTGATCACTAGCACCTGGTCGTGTATTGTAGTGTTTGATCACTAGCACCTGGTCGTGTATTGTAGTGTTTGATCACTAGCACCTGGTCGTGTATTGTAGTGTTTGATCACTAGCACCTGGTCGTGTATTGTAGTGTTTGATCACTAGCACCTGGTCGTGTATTGTAGTGTTTGATCACTAGCACCTGGTCGTGTATTGTAGTGTTTGATCACTAGCACCTGGTCGTGTATTGTAGTGTTTGATCACTAGCACCTGGTCGTGTATTGTAGTGTTTGATCACTAGCACCTGGTCGTGTATTGTAGTGTTTGATCACTAGCACCTGGTCGTGTATTGTAGTGTTTGATCACTAGCACCTGGTCGTGTATTGTAGTGTTTGATCACTAGCACCTGGTCGTGTATTGTAGTGTTTGATCACTAGCACCTGGTCGTGTATTGTAGTGTTTGATCACTAGCACCTGGTCGTGTATTGTAGTGTTTGATCACTAGCACCTGGTCGTGTATTGTAGTGTTTGATCACTAGCACCTGGTCGTGTATTGTAGTGTTTGATCACTAGCACCTGGTCGTGTATTGTAGTGTTTGATCACTAGCACCTGGTCGTGTATTGTAGTGTTTGATCACTAGCACCTGGTCGTGTATTGTAGTGTTTGATCACTAGCACCTGGTCGTGTATTGTAGTGTTTGATCACTAGCACCTGGTCGTGTATTGTAGTGTTTGATCACTAGCACCTGGTCGTGTATTGTAGTGTTTGATCACTAGCACCTGGTCGTGTATTGTAGTGTTTGATCACTAGCACCTGGTCGTGTATTGTAGTGTTTGATCACTAGCACCTGGTCGTGTATTGTAGTGTTTGATCACTAGCACCTGGTCGTGTATTGTAGTGTTTGATCACTAGCACCTGGTCGTGTATTGTAGTGTTTGATCACTAGCACCTGGTCGTGTATTGTAGTGTTTGATCACTAGCACCTGGTCGTGTATTGTAGTGTTTGATCACTAGCACCTGGTCGTGTATTGTAGTGTTTGATCACTAGCACCTGGTCGTGTATTGTAGTGTTTGATCACTAGCACCTGGTCGTGTATTGTAGTGTTTGATCACTAGCACCTGGTCGTGTATTGTAGTGTTTGATCACTAGCACCTGGTCGTGTATTGTAGTGTTTGATCACTAGCACCTGGTCGTGTATTGTAGTGTTTGATCACTAGCACCTGGTCGTGTATTGTAGTGTTTGATCACTAGCACCTGGTCGTGTATTGTAGTGTTTGATCACTAGCACCTGGTCGTGTATTGTAGTGTTTGATCACTAGCACCTGGTCGTGTATTGTAGTGTTTGATCACTAGCACCTGGTCGTGTATTGTAGTGTTTGATCACTAGCACCTGGTCGTGTATTGTAGTGTTTGATCACTAGCACCTGGTCGTGTATTGTAGTGTTTGATCACTAGCACCTGGTCGTGTATTGTAGTGTTTGATCACTAGCACCTGGTCGTGTATTGTAGTGTTTGATCACTAGCACCTGGTCGTGTATTGTAGTGTTTGATCACTAGCACCTGGTCGTGTATTGTAGTGTTTGATCACTAGCACCTGGTCGTGTATTGTAGTGTTTGATCACTAGCACCTGGTCGTGTATTGTAGTGTTTGATCACTAGCACCTGGTCGTGTATTGTAGTGTTTGATCACTAGCACCTGGTCGTGTATTGTAGTGTTTGATCACTAGCACCTGGTCGTGTATTGTAGTGTTTGATCACTAGCACCTGGTCGTGTATTGTAGTGTTTGATCACTAGCACCTGGTCGTGTATTGTAGTGTTTGATCACTAGCACCTGGTCGTGTATTGTAGTGTTTGATCACTAGCACCTGGTCGTGTATTGTAGTGTTTGATCACTAGCACCTGGTCGTGTATTGTAGTGTTTGATCACTAGCACCTGGTCGTGTATTGTAGTGTTTGATCACTAGCACCTGGTCGTGTATTGTAGTGTTTGATCACTAGCACCTGGTCGTGTATTGTAGTGTTTGATCACTAGCACCTGGTCGTGTATTGTAGTGTTTGATCACTAGCACCTGGTCGTGTATTGTAGTGTTTGATCACTAGCACCTGGTCGTGTATTGTAGTGTTTGATCACTAGCACCTGGTCGTGTATTGTAGTGTTTGATCACTAGCACCTGGTCGTGTATTGTAGTGTTTGATCACTAGCACCTGGTCGTGTATTGTAGTGTTTGATCACTAGCACCTGGTCGTGTATTGTAGTGTTTGATCACTAGCACCTGGTCGTGTATTGTAGTGTTTGATCACTAGCACCTGGTCGTGTATTGTAGTGTTTGATCACTAGCACCTGGTCGTGTATTGTAGTGTTTGATCACTAGCACCTGGTCGTGTATTGTAGTGTTTGATCACTAGCACCTGGTCGTGTATTGTAGTGTTTGATCACTAGCACCTGGTCGTGTATTGTAGTGTTTGATCACTAGCACCTGGTCGTGTATTGTAGTGTTTGATCACTAGCACCTGGTCGTGTATTGTAGTGTTTGATCACTAGCACCTGGTCGTGTATTGTAGTGTTTGATCACTAGCACCTGGTCGTGTATTGTAGTGTTTGATCACTAGCACCTGGTCGTGTATTGTAGTGTTTGATCACTAGCACCTGGTCGTGTATTGTAGTGTTTGATCACTAGCACCTGGTCGTGTATTGTAGTGTTTGATCACTAGCACCTGGTCGTGTATTGTAGTGTTTGATCACTAGCACCTGGTCGTGTATTGTAGTGTTTGATCACTAGCACCTGGTCGTGTATTGTAGTGTTTGATCACTAGCACCTGGTCGTGTATTGTAGTGTTTGATCACTAGCACCTGGTCGTGTATTGTAGTGTTTGATCACTAGCACCTGGTCGTGTATTGTAGTGTTTGATCACTAGCACCTGGTCGTGTATTGTAGTGTTTGATCACTAGCACCTGGTCGTGTATTGTAGTGTTTGATCACTAGCACCTGGTCGTGTATTGTAGTGTTTGATCACTAGCACCTGGTCGTGTATTGTAGTGTTTGATCACTAGCACCTGGTCGTGTATTGTAGTGTTTGATCACTAGCACCTGGTCGTGTATTGTAGTGTTTGATCACTAGCACCTGGTCGTGTATTGTAGTGTTTGATCACTAGCACCTGGTCGTGTATTGTAGTGTTTGATCACTAGCACCTGGTCGTGTATTGTAGTGTTTGATCACTAGCACCTGGTCGTGTATTGTAGTGTTTGATCACTAGCACCTGGTCGTGTATTGTAGTGTTTGATCACTAGCACCTGGTCGTGTATTGTAGTGTTTGATCACTAGCACCTGGTCGTGTATTGTAGTGTTTGATCACTAGCACCTGGTCGTGTATTGTAGTGTTTGATCACTAGCACCTGGTCGTGTATTGTAGTGTTTGATCACTAGCACCTGGTCGTGTATTGTAGTGTTTGATCACTAGCACCTGGTCGTGTATTGTAGTGTTTGATCACTAGCACCTGGTCGTGTATTGTAGTGTTTGATCACTAGCACCTGGTCGTGTATTGTAGTGTTTGATCACTAGCACCTGGTCGTGTATTGTAGTGTTTGATCACTAGCACCTGGTCGTGTATTGTAGTGTTTGATCACTAGCACCTGGTCGTGTATTGTAGTGTTTGATCACTAGCACCTGGTCGTGTATTGTAGTGTTTGATCACTAGCACCTGGTCGTGTATTGTAGTGTTTGATCACTAGCACCTGGTCGTGTATTGTAGTGTTTGATCACTAGCACCTGGTCGTGTATTGTAGTGTTTGATCACTAGCACCTGGTCGTGTATTGTAGTGTTTGATCACTAGCACCTGGTCGTGTATTGTAGTGTTTGATCACTAGCACCTGGTCGTGTATTGTAGTGTTTGATCACTAGCACCTGGTCGTGTATTGTAGTGTTTGATCACTAGCACCTGGTCGTGTATTGTAGTGTTTGATCACTAGCACCTGGTCGTGTATTGTAGTGTTTGATCACTAGCACCTGGTCGTGTATTGTAGTGTTTGATCACTAGCACCTGGTCGTGTATTGTAGTGTTTGATCACTAGCACCTGGTCGTGTATTGTAGTGTTTGATCACTAGCACCTGGTCGTGTATTGTAGTGTTTGATCACTAGCACCTGGTCGTGTATTGTAGTGTTTGATCACTAGCACCTGGTCGTGTATTGTAGTGTTTGATCACTAGCACCTGGTCGTGTATTGTAGTGTTTGATCACTAGCACCTGGTCGTGTATTGTAGTGTTTGATCACTAGCACCTGGTCGTGTATTGTAGTGTTTGATCACTAGCACCTGGTCGTGTATTGTAGTGTTTGATCACTAGCACCTGGTCGTGTATTGTAGTGTTTGATCACTAGCACCTGGTCGTGTATTGTAGTGTTTGATCACTAGCACCTGGTCGTGTATTGTAGTGTTTGATCACTAGCACCTGGTCGTGTATTGTAGTGTTTGATCACTAGCACCTGGTCGTGTATTGTAGTGTTTGATCACTAGCACCTGGTCGTGTATTGTAGTGTTTGATCACTAGCACCTGGTCGTGTATTGTAGTGTTTGATCACTAGCACCTGGTCGTGTATTGTAGTGTTTGATCACTAGCACCTGGTCGTGTATTGTAGTGTTTGATCACTAGCACCTGGTCGTGTATTGTAGTGTTTGATCACTAGCACCTGGTCGTGTATTGTAGTGTTTGATCACTAGCACCTGGTCGTGTATTGTAGTGTTTGATCACTAGCACCTGGTCGTGTATTGTAGTGTTTGATCACTAGCACCTGGTCGTGTATTGTAGTGTTTGATCACTAGCACCTGGTCGTGTATTGTAGTGTTTGATCACTAGCACCTGGTCGTGTATTGTAGTGTTTGATCACTAGCACCTGGTCGTGTATTGTAGTGTTTGATCACTAGCACCTGGTCGTGTATTGTAGTGTTTGATCACTAGCACCTGGTCGTGTATTGTAGTGTTTGATCACTAGCACCTGGTCGTGTATTGTAGTGTTTGATCACTAGCACCTGGTCGTGTATTGTAGTGTTTGATCACTAGCACCTGGTCGTGTATTGTAGTGTTTGATCACTAGCACCTGGTCGTGTATTGTAGTGTTTGATCACTAGCACCTGGTCGTGTATTGTAGTGTTTGATCACTAGCACCTGGTCGTGTATTGTAGTGTTTGATCACTAGCACCTGGTCGTGTATTGTAGTGTTTGATCACTAGCACCTGGTCGTGTATTGTAGTGTTTGATCACTAGCACCTGGTCGTGTATTGTAGTGTTTGATCACTAGCACCTGGTCGTGTATTGTAGTGTTTGATCACTAGCACCTGGTCGTGTATTGTAGTGTTTGATCACTAGCACCTGGTCGTGTATTGTAGTGTTTGATCACTAGCACCTGGTCGTGTATTGTAGTGTTTGATCACTAGCACCTGGTCGTGTATTGTAGTGTTTGATCACTAGCACCTGGTCGTGTATTGTAGTGTTTGATCACTAGCACCTGGTCGTGTATTGTAGTGTTTGATCACTAGCACCTGGTCGTGTATTGTAGTGTTTGATCACTAGCACCTGGTCGTGTATTGTAGTGTTTGATCACTAGCACCTGGTCGTGTATTGTAGTGTTTGATCACTAGCACCTGGTCGTGTATTGTAGTGTTTGATCACTAGCACCTGGTCGTGTATTGTAGTGTTTGATCACTAGCACCTGGTCGTGTATTGTAGTGTTTGATCACTAGCACCTGGTCGTGTATTGTAGTGTTTGATCACTAGCACCTGGTCGTGTATTGTAGTGTTTGATCACTAGCACCTGGTCGTGTATTGTAGTGTTTGATCACTAGCACCTGGTCGTGTATTGTAGTGTTTGATCACTAGCACCTGGTCGTGTATTGTAGTGTTTGATCACTAGCACCTGGTCGTGTATTGTAGTGTTTGATCACTAGCACCTGGTCGTGTATTGTAGTGTTTGATCACTAGCACCTGGTCGTGTATTGTAGTGTTTGATCACTAGCACCTGGTCGTGTATTGTAGTGTTTGATCACTAGCACCTGGTCGTGTATTGTAGTGTTTGATCACTAGCACCTGGTCGTGTATTGTAGTGTTTGATCACTAGCACCTGGTCGTGTATTGTAGTGTTTGATCACTAGCACCTGGTCGTGTATTGTAGTGTTTGATCACTAGCACCTGGTCGTGTATTGTAGTGTTTGATCACTAGCACCTGGTCGTGTATTGTAGTGTTTGATCACTAGCACCTGGTCGTGTATTGTAGTGTTTGATCACTAGCACCTGGTCGTGTATTGTAGTGTTTGATCACTAGCACCTGGTCGTGTATTGTAGTGTTTGATCACTAGCACCTGGTCGTGTATTGTAGTGTTTGATCACTAGCACCTGGTCGTGTATTGTAGTGTTTGATCACTAGCACCTGGTCGTGTATTGTAGTGTTTGATCACTAGCACCTGGTCGTGTATTGTAGTGTTTGATCACTAGCACCTGGTCGTGTATTGTAGTGTTTGATCACTAGCACCTGGTCGTGTATTGTAGTGTTTGATCACTAGCACCTGGTCGTGTATTGTAGTGTTTGATCACTAGCACCTGGTCGTGTATTGTAGTGTTTGATCACTAGCACCTGGTCGTGTATTGTAGTGTTTGATCACTAGCACCTGGTCGTGTATTGTAGTGTTTGATCACTAGCACCTGGTCGTGTATTGTAGTGTTTGATCACTAGCACCTGGTCGTGTATTGTAGTGTTTGATCACTAGCACCTGGTCGTGTATTGTAGTGTTTGATCACTAGCACCTGGTCGTGTATTGTAGTGTTTGATCACTAGCACCTGGTCGTGTATTGTAGTGTTTGATCACTAGCACCTGGTCGTGTATTGTAGTGTTTGATCACTAGCACCTGGTCGTGTATTGTAGTGTTTGATCACTAGCACCTGGTCGTGTATTGTAGTGTTTGATCACTAGCACCTGGTCGTGTATTGTAGTGTTTGATCACTAGCACCTGGTCGTGTATTGTAGTGTTTGATCACTAGCACCTGGTCGTGTATTGTAGTGTTTGATCACTAGCACCTGGTCGTGTATTGTAGTGTTTGATCACTAGCACCTGGTCGTGTATTGTAGTGTTTGATCACTAGCACCTGGTCGTGTATTGTAGTGTTTGATCACTAGCACCTGGTCGTGTATTGTAGTGTTTGATCACTAGCACCTGGTCGTGTATTGTAGTGTTTGATCACTAGCACCTGGTCGTGTATTGTAGTGTTTGATCACTAGCACCTGGTCGTGTATTGTAGTGTTTGATCACTAGCACCTGGTCGTGTATTGTAGTGTTTGATCACTAGCACCTGGTCGTGTATTGTAGTGTTTGATCACTAGCACCTGGTCGTGTATTGTAGTGTTTGATCACTAGCACCTGGTCGTGTATTGTAGTGTTTGATCACTAGCACCTGGTCGTGTATTGTAGTGTTTGATCACTAGCACCTGGTCGTGTATTGTAGTGTTTGATCACTAGCACCTGGTCGTGTATTGTAGTGTTTGATCACTAGCACCTGGTCGTGTATTGTAGTGTTTGATCACTAGCACCTGGTCGTGTATTGTAGTGTTTGATCACTAGCACCTGGTCGTGTATTGTAGTGTTTGATCACTAGCACCTGGTCGTGTATTGTAGTGTTTGATCACTAGCACCTGGTCGTGTATTGTAGTGTTTGATCACTAGCACCTGGTCGTGTATTGTAGTGTTTGATCACTAGCACCTGGTCGTGTATTGTAGTGTTTGATCACTAGCACCTGGTCGTGTATTGTAGTGTTTGATCACTAGCACCTGGTCGTGTATTGTAGTGTTTGATCACTAGCACCTGGTCGTGTATTGTAGTGTTTGATCACTAGCACCTGGTCGTGTATTGTAGTGTTTGATCACTAGCACCTGGTCGTGTATTGTAGTGTTTGATCACTAGCACCTGGTCGTGTATTGTAGTGTTTGATCACTAGCACCTGGTCGTGTATTGTAGTGTTTGATCACTAGCACCTGGTCGTGTATTGTAGTGTTTGATCACTAGCACCTGGTCGTGTATTGTAGTGTTTGATCACTAGCACCTGGTCGTGTATTGTAGTGTTTGATCACTAGCACCTGGTCGTGTATTGTAGTGTTTGATCACTAGCACCTGGTCGTGTATTGTAGTGTTTGATCACTAGCACCTGGTCGTGTATTGTAGTGTTTGATCACTAGCACCTGGTCGTGTATTGTAGTGTTTGATCACTAGCACCTGGTCGTGTATTGTAGTGTTTGATCACTAGCACCTGGTCGTGTATTGTAGTGTTTGATCACTAGCACCTGGTCGTGTATTGTAGTGTTTGATCACTAGCACCTGGTCGTGTATTGTAGTGTTTGATCACTAGCACCTGGTCGTGTATTGTAGTGTTTGATCACTAGCACCTGGTCGTGTATTGTAGTGTTTGATCACTAGCACCTGGTCGTGTATTGTAGTGTTTGATCACTAGCACCTGGTCGTGTATTGTAGTGTTTGATCACTAGCACCTGGTCGTGTATTGTAGTGTTTGATCACTAGCACCTGGTCGTGTATTGTAGTGTTTGATCACTAGCACCTGGTCGTGTATTGTAGTGTTTGATCACTAGCACCTGGTCGTGTATTGTAGTGTTTGATCACTAGCACCTGGTCGTGTATTGTAGTGTTTGATCACTAGCACCTGGTCGTGTATTGTAGTGTTTGATCACTAGCACCTGGTCGTGTATTGTAGTGTTTGATCACTAGCACCTGGTCGTGTATTGTAGTGTTTGATCACTAGCACCTGGTCGTGTATTGTAGTGTTTGATCACTAGCACCTGGTCGTGTATTGTAGTGTTTGATCACTAGCACCTGGTCGTGTATTGTAGTGTTTGATCACTAGCACCTGGTCGTGTATTGTAGTGTTTGATCACTAGCACCTGGTCGTGTATTGTAGTGTTTGATCACTAGCACCTGGTCGTGTATTGTAGTGTTTGATCACTAGCACCTGGTCGTGTATTGTAGTGTTTGATCACTAGCACCTGGTCGTGTATTGTAGTGTTTGATCACTAGCACCTGGTCGTGTATTGTAGTGTTTGATCACTAGCACCTGGTCGTGTATTGTAGTGTTTGATCACTAGCACCTGGTCGTGTATTGTAGTGTTTGATCACTAGCACCTGGTCGTGTATTGTAGTGTTTGATCACTAGCACCTGGTCGTGTATTGTAGTGTTTGATCACTAGCACCTGGTCGTGTATTGTAGTGTTTGATCACTAGCACCTGGTCGTGTATTGTAGTGTTTGATCACTAGCACCTGGTCGTGTATTGTAGTGTTTGATCACTAGCACCTGGTCGTGTATTGTAGTGTTTGATCACTAGCACCTGGTCGTGTATTGTAGTGTTTGATCACTAGCACCTGGTCGTGTATTGTAGTGTTTGATCACTAGCACCTGGTCGTGTATTGTAGTGTTTGATCACTAGCACCTGGTCGTGTATTGTAGTGTTTGATCACTAGCACCTGGTCGTGTATTGTAGTGTTTGATCACTAGCACCTGGTCGTGTATTGTAGTGTTTGATCACTAGCACCTGGTCGTGTATTGTAGTGTTTGATCACTAGCACCTGGTCGTGTATTGTAGTGTTTGATCACTAGCACCTGGTCGTGTATTGTAGTGTTTGATCACTAGCACCTGGTCGTGTATTGTAGTGTTTGATCACTAGCACCTGGTCGTGTATTGTAGTGTTTGATCACTAGCACCTGGTCGTGTATTGTAGTGTTTGATCACTAGCACCTGGTCGTGTATTGTAGTGTTTGATCACTAGCACCTGGTCGTGTATTGTAGTGTTTGATCACTAGCACCTGGTCGTGTATTGTAGTGTTTGATCACTAGCACCTGGTCGTGTATTGTAGTGTTTGATCACTAGCACCTGGTCGTGTATTGTAGTGTTTGATCACTAGCACCTGGTCGTGTATTGTAGTGTTTGATCACTAGCACCTGGTCGTGTATTGTAGTGTTTGATCACTAGCACCTGGTCGTGTATTGTAGTGTTTGATCACTAGCACCTGGTCGTGTATTGTAGTGTTTGATCACTAGCACCTGGTCGTGTATTGTAGTGTTTGATCACTAGCACCTGGTCGTGTATTGTAGTGTTTGATCACTAGCACCTGGTCGTGTATTGTAGTGTTTGATCACTAGCACCTGGTCGTGTATTGTAGTGTTTGATCACTAGCACCTGGTCGTGTATTGTAGTGTTTGATCACTAGCACCTGGTCGTGTATTGTAGTGTTTGATCACTAGCACCTGGTCGTGTATTGTAGTGTTTGATCACTAGCACCTGGTCGTGTATTGTAGTGTTTGATCACTAGCACCTGGTCGTGTATTGTAGTGTTTGATCACTAGCACCTGGTCGTGTATTGTAGTGTTTGATCACTAGCACCTGGTCGTGTATTGTAGTGTTTGATCACTAGCACCTGGTCGTGTATTGTAGTGTTTGATCACTAGCACCTGGTCGTGTATTGTAGTGTTTGATCACTAGCACCTGGTCGTGTATTGTAGTGTTTGATCACTAGCACCTGGTCGTGTATTGTAGTGTTTGATCACTAGCACCTGGTCGTGTATTGTAGTGTTTGATCACTAGCACCTGGTCGTGTATTGTAGTGTTTGATCACTAGCACCTGGTCGTGTATTGTAGTGTTTGATCACTAGCACCTGGTCGTGTATTGTAGTGTTTGATCACTAGCACCTGGTCGTGTATTGTAGTGTTTGATCACTAGCACCTGGTCGTGTATTGTAGTGTTTGATCACTAGCACCTGGTCGTGTATTGTAGTGTTTGATCACTAGCACCTGGTCGTGTATTGTAGTGTTTGATCACTAGCACCTGGTCGTGTATTGTAGTGTTTGATCACTAGCACCTGGTCGTGTATTGTAGTGTTTGATCACTAGCACCTGGTCGTGTATTGTAGTGTTTGATCACTAGCACCTGGTCGTGTATTGTAGTGTTTGATCACTAGCACCTGGTCGTGTATTGTAGTGTTTGATCACTAGCACCTGGTCGTGTATTGTAGTGTTTGATCACTAGCACCTGGTCGTGTATTGTAGTGTTTGATCACTAGCACCTGGTCGTGTATTGTAGTGTTTGATCACTAGCACCTGGTCGTGTATTGTAGTGTTTGATCACTAGCACCTGGTCGTGTATTGTAGTGTTTGATCACTAGCACCTGGTCGTGTATTGTAGTGTTTGATCACTAGCACCTGGTCGTGTATTGTAGTGTTTGATCACTAGCACCTGGTCGTGTATTGTAGTGTTTGATCACTAGCACCTGGTCGTGTATTGTAGTGTTTGATCACTAGCACCTGGTCGTGTATTGTAGTGTTTGATCACTAGCACCTGGTCGTGTATTGTAGTGTTTGATCACTAGCACCTGGTCGTGTATTGTAGTGTTTGATCACTAGCACCTGGTCGTGTATTGTAGTGTTTGATCACTAGCACCTGGTCGTGTATTGTAGTGTTTGATCACTAGCACCTGGTCGTGTATTGTAGTGTTTGATCACTAGCACCTGGTCGTGTATTGTAGTGTTTGATCACTAGCACCTGGTCGTGTATTGTAGTGTTTGATCACTAGCACCTGGTCGTGTATTGTAGTGTTTGATCACTAGCACCTGGTCGTGTATTGTAGTGTTTGATCACTAGCACCTGGTCGTGTATTGTAGTGTTTGATCACTAGCACCTGGTCGTGTATTGTAGTGTTTGATCACTAGCACCTGGTCGTGTATTGTAGTGTTTGATCACTAGCACCTGGTCGTGTATTGTAGTGTTTGATCACTAGCACCTGGTCGTGTATTGTAGTGTTTGATCACTAGCACCTGGTCGTGTATTGTAGTGTTTGATCACTAGCACCTGGTCGTGTATTGTAGTGTTTGATCACTAGCACCTGGTCGTGTATTGTAGTGTTTGATCACTAGCACCTGGTCGTGTATTGTAGTGTTTGATCACTAGCACCTGGTCGTGTATTGTAGTGTTTGATCACTAGCACCTGGTCGTGTATTGTAGTGTTTGATCACTAGCACCTGGTCGTGTATTGTAGTGTTTGATCACTAGCACCTGGTCGTGTATTGTAGTGTTTGATCACTAGCACCTGGTCGTGTATTGTAGTGTTTGATCACTAGCACCTGGTCGTGTATTGTAGTGTTTGATCACTAGCACCTGGTCGTGTATTGTAGTGTTTGATCACTAGCACCTGGTCGTGTATTGTAGTGTTTGATCACTAGCACCTGGTCGTGTATTGTAGTGTTTGATCACTAGCACCTGGTCGTGTATTGTAGTGTTTGATCACTAGCACCTGGTCGTGTATTGTAGTGTTTGATCACTAGCACCTGGTCGTGTATTGTAGTGTTTGATCACTAGCACCTGGTCGTGTATTGTAGTGTTTGATCACTAGCACCTGGTCGTGTATTGTAGTGTTTGATCACTAGCACCTGGTCGTGTATTGTAGTGTTTGATCACTAGCACCTGGTCGTGTATTGTAGTGTTTGATCACTAGCACCTGGTCGTGTATTGTAGTGTTTGATCACTAGCACCTGGTCGTGTATTGTAGTGTTTGATCACTAGCACCTGGTCGTGTATTGTAGTGTTTGATCACTAGCACCTGGTCGTGTATTGTAGTGTTTGATCACTAGCACCTGGTCGTGTATTGTAGTGTTTGATCACTAGCACCTGGTCGTGTATTGTAGTGTTTGATCACTAGCACCTGGTCGTGTATTGTAGTGTTTGATCACTAGCACCTGGTCGTGTATTGTAGTGTTTGATCACTAGCACCTGGTCGTGTATTGTAGTGTTTGATCACTAGCACCTGGTCGTGTATTGTAGTGTTTGATCACTAGCACCTGGTCGTGTATTGTAGTGTTTGATCACTAGCACCTGGTCGTGTATTGTAGTGTTTGATCACTAGCACCTGGTCGTGTATTGTAGTGTTTGATCACTAGCACCTGGTCGTGTATTGTAGTGTTTGATCACTAGCACCTGGTCGTGTATTGTAGTGTTTGATCACTAGCACCTGGTCGTGTATTGTAGTGTTTGATCACTAGCACCTGGTCGTGTATTGTAGTGTTTGATCACTAGCACCTGGTCGTGTATTGCAGTGTTTGATCACTAGCACCTGGTCGTGTATTGTAGTGTTTGATCACTAGCACCTGGTCGTGTATTGTAGTGTTTGATCACTAGCACCTGGTCGTGTATTGTAGTGTTTGATCACTAGCACCTGGTCGTGTATTGTAGTGTTTGATCACTAGCACCTGGTCGTGTATTGTAGTGTTTGATCACTAGCACCTGGTCGTGTATTGTAGTGTTTGATCACTAGCACCTGGTCGTGTATTGTAGTGTTTGATCACTAGCACCTGGTCGTGTATTGTAGTGTTTGATCACTAGCACCTGGTCGTGTATTGTAGTGTTTGATCACTAGCACCTGGTCGTGTATTGTAGTGTTTGATCACTAGCACCTGGTCGTGTATTGTAGTGTTTGATCACTAGCACCTGGTCGTGTATTGTAGTGTTTGATCACTAGCACCTGGTCGTGTATTGTAGTGTTTGATCACTAGCACCTGGTCGTGTATTGTAGTGTTTGATCACTAGCACCTGGTCGTGTATTGTAGTGTTTGATCACTAGCACCTGGTCCTAGTACCGGGTCCAGTACTTCAGAGCGATAGCGCGTCACCTTTAATGTCCAGTAGCGCAATATTATGATGCGTTGCCGAATTCTTTAATTACATCAATTTCACAGTTCAGCCAGTCATTTCTGTATTGCTAAAACCTGTCCTGCGCCAACATCAGCATGTCGCGGTACCTGTCCGGTAGGAGACATCGCCTGTCAACAGTGTTCACTTACTAGTGCCTGCTCTGCACCAAGTCATGACGTGGTTGTGCCTGTCATCCTGGCGAGGGGTCCTTATGCTGCCTGAAAAACTGTTGCCGCTTGCCTTATCTGTCCTTCACCAGCGATAGAGCGCCACACTATCCATCCTGTGTCACTATGAATAGCGACTTACAATCATAATACCCAGCAGATAGAGTGCCTACTTTGCATCACGTACCTGTCCTGCACCAGCGCCAGCGCGTCCAGCACGCGCGGAATGCGCCACATCTCGGTAAGACCCCCGGACGAGCCAAAGTTGACGCCAATGATGCGCTGGATGGCGGGTGGTGTGGTGGCATGGATTACAAGCGCAGGGGTAAAGGGGGCACACGGTCATGCGAGAGAGCATACACGCATACACACATGCACACTTGCACGCAAACAAACCCATGCTTCCATTTCATGTTGACCATTCTTCGCTACTGGCCACCACCACCCGCTTCTGTGGAACATATATGGCCGTGTAGTACTCGAACCCAACCAGGCGATCACCTCGAATCCTCGTCTTGCAGCGATGTTGCACCTCCTTGCTGCCTTGCGGCACGTCGCATGGCACAAGCCCCCGCAATGACAAGCTTGCGCTGGTTGTCTCATGAATAAAGCACGCCTTCAATAGTCATCTCATGAAAAAAAGCACCCCTTTACCTTCCGCAACCTCCACGCGCGCAGTGTGCCCTGTTGCCTGTGCCCTGTTCAGCCACTCGCCTTCTATTGCCCATCCCTCCTACCTCGCCTTCTATTGCCCATCCCTCGCACCTCGCCATGCATGGCCCATCCCTCGCACCTCGCCTTCTATTGCCCATCCCTCGCACCTCGCCTTCTATTGCCCATCCCTCGCACCTCGCCATGCATGGCCCATCCCTTGCACCTCGCCATGCATGGCCCATCCCAGGTGACTGATTGTTTCCTGCAAAATCCACTTGTTAAGGATAATCCGTGTAGGTTAACAATGCGCAAAACTCCATCTGTGCATGTACTCTGCCACCCGTCACCAACCTGCGCAAACTCCATGTGGGGCATCATCCCGCTCGTCGCGTCGGTGAACCACGCCCGCACTTGGTCCACCACTGCGTGGTGACGAGCGTCCAAGAATGTAGGTATGGCCATTGTAGGCATGGCCAGTGTGGTCATGCCCAGTGGACATGGGTGTGTAACGGAAGCGTCCAAAGAGAGACAGAGGCGTGGGATGGCACACAAGTTTCCACCGGCATGAACAAGAGAAAGAGATACTGGTCGGCAAGCACCGAGATATTATAACCAACAAAGAAGTTGACAAACACGAGGCGATGGCCCAAAGGACAAAGACGTAAGCATTCAACCCAGAAATTTGAATCCTAGTCTCAGATCGATGCTCTTAGCCACCAGAGCGCAGGCTTCCCATTACATCGAGCTACATGTGAGAGAGGCCAGAAGTAGGATGAGCTCATCGACAGACCACCCAAGGCGCCGCAGCGTGCGGATCCCGCAGCGCGCGACCAACAAATAGGCCCCGAGGCCATTTGGTTACAGCATCTGACAGAGACCACTGGAAGGAGATGATGACATGCGTTGAGAGGAAAAAGAACTTGGGAGGCTCCTGGATGCAACCCATCTATCTGGATATAAGGAGTGGCTTTGTAACAGCTACGTATTATAAACTAACTATAATAAGTGCCCATGCGGAGCCCAAACCCCTGTTAAGCAAAACCAAACCATGCAAACCAAATGCATCAGAAACGTGCTCGGCCCATCTCGTCAACCTCCCATCCACACTCTCATTTTGCAGAGAAGCGGCAATACACGTTAAGGCACGGTTTCATGCGTGCCGGCTGTAAGAAGCAAGGAGGAGGTAGCGACGACATACTAGAGGCATCAACTAGAGTGTCTCACTTATCCAGCCTGCGGAGAAGCTTAACTTTGAGGGAGCGGACTAGCATTCCATAGCCCTGAAAGTGGAGTAGAATTCCATAGTCCTAAACCATAGTCCTAAAGTGGAGTAGATTTCCGTAGTTCTAAAAGTGAAGTAGAACTCCGCAGTCCTAGAAGTGGAGTAGAATTTCCGTTGTCCTAGAAGTGGAGTAGAATTTCCTTAGTCCTAGAAGTGGAGTAGAATTCCATTGCTCTAGGTCTAGCTTATAAGCATCCGCTCACCTTTCTGGGCATAGCCCAGCTCCCCCGTGATGAAGTAGGACGCGGCCAGCGGCAGCACCGTATCCAGCACGGTATCCAAAGCCACGCGGTCATACCTGGGTGCGATGGCAAGAGGGAAGGTGCGGTGAGGGTGGGGGTGGAAGAGGGAAGGTGCGGTGAGGGTGGGGGTGGAAGAGGGAAGGTGCGGTGAGGGTGGGGGTGGAAGAGGGAAGGTGCGGTTGAGGGTGGGGGTGGAAGAGGGAAGGTGCGGTGAGGGTGGGGGTGGAAGAGGGAAGGTGCGGTGAGGGTGGGGGTGGAAGAGGGAAGGTGCGGTGAGGGTGGGGTGGAAGAGGGAAGGTGCGGTGAGGGTGGGGGTGGAAGAGGGAAGGTGCGGTGAGGGTGGGGTGGAAGAGGGAAGGTGCGGTGAGGGTGGGGGTGGAAGAGGGAAGGTGCAGTGAGGGTGGGGGTGGAAGAGGGAAGGTGCGGTGAGGGTGGGGGTGGAAGAGGGAAGGTGCAGTGAGGGTGGGGTGGAAGAGGGAAGGTGCGGTGAGGGTGGGGGTGGAAGAGGGAAGGTGCAGTGAGGGTGGGGGTGGAAGAGGGAAGGTGCAGTGAGGGTGGGGGTGGAAGAGGGAAGGTGCAGTGAGGGTGGGGGTGGAAGAGGGAAGGTGCAGTGAGGGTGGGGGTGGAAGAGGGAAGGTGCAGTGAGGGTGGGGGTGGAAGAGGGAAGGTGCAGTGAGGGTGGGGGTGGAAGAGGGAAGGTGCAGTGAGGGTGGGGGTGGAAGAGGGAAGGTGCAGTGAGGGTGGGGGTGGAAGAGGGAAGGTGCAGTGAGGGTGGGGGTGGAAGAGGGAAGGTGCAGTGAGGGTGGGGGTTGGGGTGGAGTTGGAGGTAGGATCGGTGTGGGGTTGGAGTTGGGGTCGGGGTCAGGGTTGGGGTTGAGGTTGGGGAGACAAGACCAGAACACCAGGTAGCTGGATGAGTGAAGTTGATCGCAAGCATATTGTAGCCTCAAGGCCACAGAGTGATCAATACCATCAACCAAAACCGTAGCGTTTGTGGAGCCGTGCCCCGCCTTGCCCTGCTGCAGCGTGCCGTGCCGTGCCTTGCTTTGCCCAAACACAGGGGGTGGAAGCAACTGCCCTCGCGACGAACGTTTCCGTTGTCCGTTACCCGTCCCACCCTAACACACAGGTTGCCGCAAGATGGTGAAGAGCATTGACATCAGAATGAAGCCCCCCCTCCCCCTCCTGACCTCCCCCTCTTTCCCCCGCCCACCACCATCTCAGGACCCACCATCTCAGGACCCCACCACCATCTCAGGACCCCACCACCATCTCAGGACCGCGCTTACTTGTCGGATGACGCGTCGGGGTTTGCGAGGCCATCGAAGCGGACGTAAGGAATGCCCGTGCCGTCGACGCTGTTGAGGTCGGGCCACCAATCTGTTGTGGAGGCAGCAGTCCAAAAGCGCAAGGCAAGCATCAAAGCGGTTCGCTAGGTATGCTTCTGTTGAGGTCGGGACACCGATCCATTGGGCAAGCATCAAGGCAAGCAACACAGCGGATTGTTATGGATTGTGCGGGCCACCGGCACGGTGCTTGCATACGGCAGCACAACCCAGCACCACGGCGGCAGCTGTGTTACGAATCACGAGCGCAGCAGCTGCCACACTGAGGCAACGACACGAACAAAGCGACCAGAGTCAGCTTGTTTCCTTGCGATTATGAACTCTGTGCTGCGGTCTGGCGGGTCCAAACTGTTTTCCCTGCCTGTGATGCTCTAACATGCTCTGCACAGAAGCTGCGGAGAGAGTGGCACAAAAGACCCTCTCCCAGGTCCCCGCAGGAATGCACGTGAGGTATGGTGTACGAAACGGGGGGCCGGCCACCTGCTCTCTAGCGCTCGTGTTCCTGTCGCTGCACACGGGGGGCCACCACCTGCTCTCATCTCGCGTTCCTGTCGCTGCACACGGGGGGCCACCACCTGCTCTCATCTCGTGTTCCTGTCGCTGCACACGGGGGGCCACCACCTGCTCTCATCTCGTGTTCCTGTCGCTGCACACGGGGGGCCACCACCTGCTCTCATCTCGTGTTCCTGTCGCTGCACACGGGGGGCCACCACCTGCTCTCATCTCGTGTTCCTGTCGCTGCACACGGGGGGCCACCACCTGCTCTCATCTCGTGTTCCTGTCGCTGCACACGGGGGCCACCACCTGCTCTCATCTCGCGTTCCTGTCGCTGCACACGGGGGGCCACCACCTGCTCTCATCTCGTGTTCCTGTCGCTGCACACGGGGGGCCACCACCTGCTCTCATCTCGCGTTCCTGTCGCTGCACACGGGGGGCCACCACCTGCTCTCATCTCGTGTTCCTGTCGCTGCACACGGGGGGCCACCACCTGCTCTCATCTCGCGTTCCTGTCGCTGCACACGGGGGGCCACCACCTGCTCTCATCTCGTGTTCCTGTCGCTGCACACGGGGGGCCACCACCTGCTCTCATCTCGCGTTCCTGTCGCTGCACACGGGGGGCCACCACCTGCTCTCATCTCGTGTTCCTGTCGCTGCACACGGGGGGCCACCACCTGCTCTCATCTCGTGTTCCTGTCGCTGCACACGGGGGGCCACCACCTGCTCTCATCTCGCGTTCCTGTCGCTGCACACGGGGGGCCACCACCTGCTCTCATCTCTCTCGTGTTCCTGTCGCTGCACACGGGGGGCCACCACCTGCTCTCATCTCGTGTTCCTGTCGCTGCACACGGGGGGCCACCACCTGCTCTCATCTCTCTCGTGTTCCTGTCGCTGCACACGGGGGGCCACCACCTGCTCTCATCTCGTGTTCCTGTCGCTGCACACGGGGGGCCACCACCTGCTCTCATCTCTCTCGTGTTCCTGTCGCTGCACACGGGGGGCCACCACCTGCTCTCATCTCGCGTTCCTGTCGCTGCACACGGGGGGCCACCACCTGCTCTCATCTCGCGTTCCTGTCGCTGCACACGGGGGGCCACCACCTGCTCTCATCTCGCGTTCCTGTCGCTGCACACGGGGGCCACCACCTGCTCTCATCTCGTGTTCCTGTCGCTGCACACGGGGGGCCACCACCTGCTCTCATCTCGTGTTCCTGTCGCTGCACACGGGGGGCCACCACCTGCTCTCATCTCGTGTTCCTGTCGCTGCACACGGGGGGCCACCACCTGCTCTCATCTCGCGTTCCTGTCGCTGCACACGGGGGGCCACCACCTGCTCTCATCTCGCGTTCCTGTCGCTGCACACGGGGGGCCACCACCTGCTCTCATCTCGTGTTCCTGTCGCTGCACACGGGGGGCCACCACCTGCTCTCATCTCGCGTTCCTGTCGCTGCACACGGGGGGCCACCACCTGCTCTCATCTCGTGTTCCTGTCGCTGCACACGGGGGGCCACCACCTGCTCTCATCTCGTGTTCCTGTCGCTGCACACGGGGGGCCACCACCTGCTCTCATCTCGTGTTCCTGTCGCTGCACACGGGGGGCCACCACCTGCTCTCATCTCGTGTTCCTGTCGCTGCACACGGGGGGCCACCACCTGCTCTCATCTCGTGTTCCTGTCGCTGCACACGGGGGGCCACCACCTGCTCTCATCTCGTGTTCCTGTCGCTGCACACGGGGGGCCACCACCTGCTCTCATCTCGTTCCTGTCGCTGCACACGGGGGGCCACCACCTGCTCTCATCTCGTGTTCCTGTCGCTGCACACGGGGGGCCACCACCTGCTCTCATCTCGTGTTCCTGTCGCTGCACACGGGGGGCCACCACCTGCTCTCATCTCGTGTTCCTGTCGCTGCACACGGGGGGCCACCACCTGCTCTCATCTCGTGTTCCTGTCGCTGCACACGGGGGGCCACCACCTGCTCTCATCTCGTGTTCCTGTCGCTGCACACGGGGGGCCACCACCTGCTCTCATCTCGTGTTCCTGTCGCTGCACACGGGGGGCCACCACCTGCTCTCATCTCGCGTTCCTGTCGCTGCACACGGGGGGCCACCACCTGCTCTCATCTCTCGTGTTCCTGTCGCTGCACACGGGGGGCCACCACCTGCTCTCATCTCGTGTTCCTGTCGCTGCACACGGGGGGCCACCACCTGCTCTCATCTCTCTCGTGTTCCTGTCGCTGCACACGGGGGGCCACCACCTGCTCTCATCTCGCGTTCCTGTCGCTGCACACGGGGGGCCACCACCTGCTCTCATCTCTCTCGTGTTCCTGTCGCTGCACACGGGGGGCCACCACCTGCTCTCATCTCGTGTTCCTGTCGCTGCACACGGGGGGCCACCACCTGCTCTCATCTCGCGTTCCTGTCGCTGCACACGGGGGGCCACCACCTGCTCTCATCTCGTGTTCCTGTCGCTGCACACGGGGGGCCACCACCTGCTCTCATCTCGCGTTCCTGTCGCTGCACACGGGGGGCCACCACCTGCTCTCATCTCGCGTTCCTGTCGCTGCACACGGGGGGCCACCACCTGCTCTCATCTCGCGTTCCTGTCGCTGCACACGGGGGGCCACCACCTGCTCTCATCTCGCGTTCCTGTCGCTGCACACGGGGGGCCACCACCTGCTCTCATCTCGCGTTCCTGTCGCTGCACACGGGGGGCCACCACCTGCTCTCATCTCGTGTTCCTGTCGCTGCACACGGGGGGCCACCACCTGCTCTCATCTCGCGTTCCTGTCGCTGCACACGGGGGGCCACCACCTGCTCTCATCTCGTGTTCCTGTCGCTGCACACGGGGGGCCACCACCTGCTCTCATCTCGCGTTCCTGTCGCTGCACACGGGGGGCCACCACCTGCTCTCATCTCGCGTTCCTGTCGCTGCACACGGGGGGCCACCACCTGCTCTCATCTCGTGTTCCTGTCGCTGCACACGGGGGGCCACCACCTGCTCTCATCTCGCGTTCCTGTCGCTGCACACGGGGGGCCACCACCTGCTCTCATCTCGCGTTCCTGTCGCTGCACACGGGGGGCCACCACCTGCTCTCATCTCGCGTTCCTGTCGCTGCACACGGGGGGCCACCACCTGCTCTCATCTCGCGTTCCTGTCGCTGCACACGGGGGGCCACCACCTGCTCTCATCTCGTGTTCCTGTCGCTGCACACGGGGGGCCACCACCTGCTCTCATCTCGCGTTCCTGTCGCTGCACACGGGGGGCCACCACCTGCTCTCATCTCGTGTTCCTGTCGCTGCACACGGGGGGCCACCACCTGCTCTCATCTCGTGTTCCTGTCGCTGCACACGGGGGGCCACCACCTGCTCTCATCTCGTGTTCCTGTCGCTGCACACGGGGGGCCACCACCTGCTCTCATCTCTCTCGTGTTCCTGTCGCTGCACACGGGGGGCCACCACCTGCTCTCATCTCGTGTTCCTGTCGCTGCACACGGGGGGCCACCACCTGCTCTCATCTCGCGTTCCTGTCGCTGCACACGGGGGGCCACCACCTGCTCTCATCTCGCGTTCCTGTCGCTGCACACGGGGGGCCACCACCTGCTCTCATCTCGCGTTCCTGTCGCTGCACACGGGGGGCCACCACCTGCTCTCATCTCGCGTTCCTGTCGCTGCACACGGGGGGCCACCACCTGCTCTCATCTCGTGTTCCTGTCGCTGCACACGGGGGGCCACCACCTGCTCTCATCTCGTGTTCCTGTCGCTGCACACGGGGGGCCACCACCTGCTCTCATCTCGCGTTCCTGTCGCTGCACACGGGGGGCCACCACCTGCTCTCATCTCGTGTTCCTGTCGCTGCACACGGGGGGCCACCACCTGCTCTCATCTCGTGTTCCTGTCGCTGCACACGGGGGGCCACCACCTGCTCTCATCTCGTGTTCCTGTCGCTGCACACGGGGGGCCACCACCTGCTCTCATCTCGTGTTCCTGTCGCTGCACACGGGGGGCCACCACCTGCTCTCATCTCGTGTTCCTGTCGCTGCACACGGGGGGCCACCACCTGCTCTCATCTCGTGTTCCTGTCGCTGCACACGGGGGGCCACCACCTGCTCTCATCTCGCGTTCCTGTCGCTGCACACGGGGGGCCACCACCTGCTCTCATCTCGCGTTCCTGTCGCTGCACACGGGGGGCCACCACCTGCTCTCATCTCGTGTTCCTGTCGCTGCACACGGGGGGCCACCACCTGCTCTCATCTCGTGTTCCTGTCGCTGCACACGGGGGGCCACCACCTGCTCTCATCTCGTGTTCCTGTCGCTGCACACGGGGGGCCACCACCTGCTCTCATCTCGTGTTCCTGTCGCTGCACACGGGGGGCCACCACCTGCTCTCATCTCGTGTTCCTGTCGCTGCACACGGGGGGCCACCACCTGCTCTCATCTCGCGTTCCTGTCGCTGCACACGGGGGGCCACCACCTGCTCTCATCTCGCGTTCCTGTCGCTGCACACGGGGGGCCACCACCTGCTCTCATCTCGCGTTCCTGTCGCTGCACACGGGGGGCCACCACCTGCTCTCATCTCGCGTTCCTGTCGCTGCACACGGGGGGCCACCACCTGCTCTCATCTCGTGTTCCTGTCGCTGCACACGGGGGGCCACCACCTGCTCTCATCTCGTGTTCCTGTCGCTGCACACGGGGGGCCACCACCTGCTCTCATCTCGCGTTCCTGTCGCTGCACACGGGGGGCCACCACCTGCTCTCATCTCGTGTTCCTGTCGCTGCACACGGGGGGCCACCACCTGCTCTCATCTCGTGTTCCTGTCGCTGCACACGGGGGGCCACCACCTGCTCTCATCTCGTGTTCCTGTCGCTGCACACGGGGGGCCACCACCTGCTCTCATCTCGTGTTCCTGTCGCTGCACACGGGGGGCCACCACCTGCTCTCATCTCGCGTTCCTGTCGCTGCACACGGGGGGCCACCACCTGCTCTCATCTCGCGTTCCTGTCGCTGCACACGGGGGGCCACCACCTGCTCTCATCTCGTGTTCCTGTCGCTGCACACGGGGGGCCACCACCTGCTCTCATCTCGCGTTCCTGTCGCTGCACACGGGGGGCCACCACCTGCTCTCATCTCGCGTTCCTGTCGCTGCACACGGGGGGCCACCACCTGCTCTCATCTCGCGTTCCTGTCGCTGCACACGGGGGGCCACCACCTGCTCTCATCTCGTGTTCCTGTCGCTGCACACGGGGGGCCACCACCTGCTCTCATCTCGTGTTCCTGTCGCTGCACACGGGGGGCCACCACCTGCTCTCATCTCGCGTTCCTGTCGCTGCACACGGGGGGCCACCTGCTCTCATCTCTCTCGTGTTCCTGTCGCTGCACACGGGGGGCCACCACCTGCTCTCATCTCGTGTTCCTGTCGCTGCACACGGGGGGCCACCACCTGCTCTCATCTCTGTTCCTGTCGCTGCACACGGGGGGCCACCGCCTGCTCTCATCTCGCGTTCCTGTCGCTGCACACGGGGGGCCACCACCTGCTCTCATCTCTCGTGTTCCTGTCGCTGCACACGGGGGGCCACCACCTGCTCTCATCTCTCTCGTGTTCCTGTCGCTGCACACGGGGGGCCACCACCTGCTCTCATCTCGTGTTCCTGTCGCTGCACACGGGGGGCCACCACCTGCTCTCATCTCGCGTTCCTGTCGCTGCACACGGGGGGCCACCGCCTGCTCTCATCTCTCTCGTGTTCCTGTCGCTGCACACGGGGGGCCACCACCTGCTCTCATCTCGTGTTCCTGTCGCTGCACACGGGGGGCCACCACCTGCTCTCATCTCTCTCGCGTTCCTGTCGCTGCACACGGGGGGCCACCGCCTGCTCTCATCTCGCGTTCCTGTCGCTGCACACGGGGGGCCACCACCTGCTCTCATCTCTCTCGTGTTCCTGTCGCTGCACACGGGGGGCCACCACCTGCTCTCATCTCGCGTTCCTGTCGCTGCACACGGGGGGCCACCACCTGCTCTCATCTCGCGTTCCTGTCGCTGCACACGGGGGGCCACCACCTGCTCTCATCTCGCGTTCCTGTCGCTGCACACGGGGGCCACCACCTGCTCTCATCTCGTGTTCCTGTCGCTGCACACGGGGGCCACCACCTGCTCTCATCTCGCGTTCCTGTCGCTGCACACGGGGGGCCACCACCTGCTCTCATCTCGTGTTCCTGTCGCTGCACACGGGGGGCCACCACCTGCTCTCATCTCGCGTTCCTGTCGCTGCACACGGGGGGCCACCACCTGCTCTCATCTCGTGTTCCTGTCGCTGCACACGGGGGGCCACCACCTGCTCTCATCTCGTGTTCCTGTCGCTGCACACGGGGGGCCACCACCTGCTCTCATCTCGCGTTCCTGTCGCTGCACACGGGGGGCCACCACCTGCTCTCATCTCGTGTTCCTGTCGCTGCACACGGGGGGCCACCACCTGCTCTCATCTCGCGTTCCTGTCGCTGCACACGGGGGGCCACCACCTGCTCTCATCTCGTGTTCCTGTCGCTGCACACGGGGGGCCACCACCTGCTCTCATCTCGCGTTCCTGTCGCTGCACACGGGGGGCCACCACCTGCTCTCATCTCGTGTTCCTGTCGCTGCACACGGGGGGCCACCACCTGCTCTCATCTCGTGTTCCTGTCGCTGCACACGGGGGGCCACCACCTGCTCTCATCTCGCGTTCCTGTCGCTGCACACGGGGGGCCACCACCTGCTCTCATCTCGTGTTCCTGTCGCTGCACACGGGGGGCCACCACCTGCTCTCATCTCGCGTTCCTGTCGCTGCACACGGGGGGCCACCACCTGCTCTCATCTCGTGTTCCTGTCGCTGCACACGGGGGGCCACCACCTGCTCTCATCTCGCGTTCCTGTCGCTGCACACGGGGGGCCACCACCTGCTCTCATCTCGTGTTCCTGTCGCTGCACACGGGGGGCCACCACCTGCTCTCATCTCGCGTTCCTGTCGCTGCACACGGGGGGCCACCACCTGCTCTCATCTCGCGTTCCTGTCGCTGCACACGGGGGGCCACCACCTGCTCTCATCTCTCTCGTGTTCCTGTCGCTGCACACGGGGGGCCACCACCTGCTCTCATCTCGTGTTCCTGTCGCTGCACACGGGGGGCCACCACCTGCTCTCATCTCGTGTTCCTGTCGCTGCACACGGGGGGCCACCACCTGCTCTCATCTCGTGTTCCTGTCGCTGCACACGGGGGGCCACCACCTGCTCTCATCTCGTGTTCCTGTCGCTGCACACGGGGGGCCACCACCTGCTCTCATCTCGTGTTCCTGTCGCTGCACACGGGGGGCCACCACCTGCTCTCATCTCGCGTTCCTGTCGCTGCACACGGGGGGCCACCACCTGCTCTCATCTCGTGTTCCTGTCGCTGCACACGGGGGGCCACCACCTGCTCTCATCTCGTGTTCCTGTCGCTGCACACGGGGGGCCACCACCTGCTCTCATCTCGCGTTCCTGTCGCTGCACACGGGGGGCCACCACCTGCTCTCATCTCGCGTTCCTGTCGCTGCACACGGGGGGCCACCACCTGCTCTCATCTCGTGTTCCTGTCGCTGCACACGGGGGGCCACCACCTGCTCTCATCTCGTGTTCCTGTCGCTGCACACGGGGGGCCACCACCTGCTCTCATCTCATCTCGTGTTCCTGTCGCTGCACACGGGGGGCCACCACCTGCTCTCATCTCGCGTTCCTGTCGCTGCACACGGGGGGCCACCACCTGCTCTCATCTCGTGTTCCTGTCGCTGCACACGGGGGGCCACCACCTGCTCTCATCTCGTGTTCCTGTCGCTGCACACGGGGGGCCACCACCTGCTCTCATCTCTCTCGTGTTCCTGTCGCTGCACACGGGGGCCACCACCTGCTCTCATCTCGCGTTCCTGTCGCTGCACACGGGGGGCCACCACCTGCTCTCATCTCGTGTTCCTGTCGCTGCACACGGGGGGCCACCGCCTGCTCTCATCTCGCGTTCCTGTCGCTGCACACGGGGGGCCACCACCTGCTCTCATCTCGCGTTCCTGTCGCTGCACACGGGGGGCCACCACCTGCTCTCATCTCGTGTTCCTGTCGCTGCACACGGGGGGCCACCGCCTGCTCTCATCTCGCGTTCCTGTCGCTGCACACGGGGGGCCACCACCTGCTCTCATCTCGCGTTCCTGTCGCTGCACACGGGGGGCCACCACCTGCTCTCATCTCGTGTTCCTGTCGCTGCACACGGGGGGCCACCACCTGCTCTCATCTCGCGTTCCTGTCGCTGCACACGGGGGGCCACCACCTGCTCTCATCTCGTGTTCCTGTCGCTGCACACGGGGGGCCACCACCTGCTCTCATCTCGTGTTCCTGTCGCTGCACACGGGGGGCCACCACCTGCTCTCATCTCATCTCGTGTTCCTGTCGCTGCACACGGGGGGCCACCACCTGCTCTCATCTCGTGTTCCTGTCGCTGCACACGGGGGGCCACCACCTGCTCTCATCTCGTGTTCCTGTCGCTGCACACGGGGGGCCACCACCTGCTCTCATCTCGTGTTCCTGTCGCTGCACACGGGGGGCCACCACCTGCTCTCATCTCGCGTTCCTGTCGCTGCACACGGGGGGCCACCACCTGCTCTCATCTCGTGTTCCTGTCGCTGCACACGGGGGGCCACCACCTGCTCTCATCTCGTGTTCCTGTCGCTGCACACGGGGGCCACCACCTGCTCTCATCTCGTGTTCCTGTCGCTGCACACGGGGGGCCACCACCTGCTCTCATCTCGTGTTCCTGTCGCTGCACACGGGGGGCCACCACCTGCTCTCATCTCGTGTTCCTGTCGCTGCACACGGGGGGCCACCACCTGCTCTCATCTCTCTCGTGTTCCTGTCGCTGCACACGGGGGGCCACCACCTGCTCTCATCTCGCGTTCCTGTCGCTGCACACGGGGGGCCACCACCTGCTCTCATCTCGTGTTCCTGTCGCTGCACACGGGGGGCCACCGCCTGCTCTCATCTCTCTCGTGTTCCTGTCGCTGCACACGGGGGGCCACCACCTGCTCTCATCTCGTGTTCCTGTCGCTGCACACGGGGGGCCACCGCCTGCTCTCATCTCGTGTTCCTGTCGCTGCACACGGGGGGCCACCACCTGCTCTCATCTCATCTCGTGTTCCTGTCGCTGCACACGGGGGCCACCACCTGCTCTCATCTCGCGTTCCTGTCGCTGCACACGGGGGGCCACCACCTGCTCTCATCTCGTGTTCCTGTCGCTGCACACGGGGGGCCACCACCTGCTCTCATCTCGCGTTCCTGTCGCTGCACACGGGGGGCCACCACCTGCTCTCATCTCGTGTTCCTGTCGCTGCACACGGGGGGCCACCACCTGCTCTCATCTCGTGTTCCTGTCGCTGCACACGGGGGGCCACCGCCTGCTCTCATCTCTCTCGTGTTCCTGTCGCGCTGCACACGGGGGGCCACCACCTGCTCTCATCTCGCGTTCCTGTCGCTGCACACGGGGGGCCACCGCCTGCTCTCATCTCTCTCGTGTTCCTGTCGCGCTGCACACGGGGGGTCGGCCACCTGCTCTCTAGCGCTCTTGTTCCTGTCACAGTGCACACGGGGGGTCGGCCACCTGCTCTCTAGCGCTCTTGTTCGTGTCATGATGCATACAAGTCCATTGGGCCCATTCCTCGGTGCAATAGCTCCACTAGTGGCGAATCAGGGAAGAAACGCCCCATCGGTAATCAGGGGAGAAAAGCCTGCCTTAGCTCCTCCCCGTCGAAACGTTGTGAGCGACACGCACGAAGCACACATTTAATTCCTCATTCGACGCCCATGCACACCTTAGTGGTATCAAGCAAGCAATAGCAAAAGTGCTAAGCTTGGGTAGGTACGAGACCTAGAAGCCAGGTGTATCCCGTCAGAGCGCTTACTCCCGTCAAGGGTTTTAAGTAGCGAGCGCGCTTACATCTTGCGATGGAGTAGTAGTCTCTCTTCCGCCCGCTGGGAGCCGTCTCCTTCTTCTGGAGTACGGACAGGGGGGGATTCAGTGTTCGCTCGATCGCCAGATCCGATGTGCTCAGTAGCTGGAAGACGACCTCGTTTGCCGCAAAGCCTTTGGCCGCGTACGCCATGCGGACCATGCGCACGTCGTTCACCGGGATGCTAACCGCCCGAGGTTTCGCGGGAAAATTGCGGACGGGAGGAGGCGGTGGTTGCGCGCCTGTCGAGCAGGAAATGTGCGGACACGGACAACGAAATGCACGGGGGTTCCACGCATCACCAAGGATTGAAAGCGTTTAATGTTTGTGGGTTGGGGGGATAAACTCGTGCTGTGATCTTTTGGAAGGGGAGAAAGGGGATGAGATATAATTGTGCCGATTAGAAAGGCCTTACCAGCGGATGCGGGCATTTGCGACCACAAACCCAGGATAGCAACAAATATCACAGCGACTGTTCCCTGCATTTTCATTTCTTCCTCTTGACCTTAACCCTACGCGTCTCGCAGCAAAGCCCGTTCAAACACGCAGTTCAATTACAATGTACAGATCATGCGCGCGTAAGGTAAAGATATCAGCGAATGCAGTACACGCGGCTGCTGGGCTTCACCCAACGCCTTGCCGCAGCCAACAACGCATTTTCTGGACACGGTGACAATGGCGGAGGTGGTAGATTTGGAGGTTGACGGGACATCGACCCGTTGAATTGAAATCAAAGCAACGTTGCCTCCATCCCTTTCGTCACGTGCGCTTGACGTGACAGACACTCCTTCAGTAATACGGGCGTGTCTGACCGCGTCGGCAGTCCCCTAGTCGGAAATACCGGGTCGTATGTACTCCGGACCATGTACTCGTGGAGTACATAG
>RPFO01000412.1:640161-645161 GCA_009746045.1 Mesostigma viride | reverse complement strand
GCTTCCCCCAGAAGCCAGGTGAGACGTCAACCTCCCTTGCTGACGAGATCAAGAAACAGCTTCTTACCCTCATGGGCCTGGTAGGTGAGGCAGAACTGCGTGGGAGCCACCGCCTTCCCCACTCACGGGACAAGGCGGCCACCCCACCCGTCCTGCTCACCTTCCTCTCCCCTGAGGATAAGCAGCGGTTCCTCTCTCGTCGCAAGCGGCTGCACGACCTCACCTGGACGCTGGATGACGACCTCACCCCCGCTCAGCAACAGCAGCGACGCGACCTGTGGCCGGAATACCTCCGCCATAAGCAGGACCCCCAGAAGCCCAAGGTGTACTGGAGGGGCGGGGACCTGATGATCAACCACAAGACGTGGACGCCCCCAGCGGGCTAGAATAGCAATAGCCCTAGCTTGTAACCATTGGAGTCACTGCCGCTAAGGCAGCCATGCCTAGAATGTTTGCATAGCTGTGCCAACACACCTAGTCACGTGCCGCCAACGCACGGTACACAACCAGCCATAGCCTTAGCCTAGTTCTAGTACAGCCATGCTACGCCCTGGCTATGTTCAGATTACTTGCCCACGCTCCTTGCTATGACATGCTCACATGGGTCTTATTGCACCCACAGTTTGCCGGATCGTTAGCCTGTCCTTTTAGCTAGCCGCGCCCGATTGCAGCTGTGGCATGCCTTTGGCATGAAGGAGACTGGGGGTCTCTGCCCTTTCTCCTGTAGTGCACACACAGGGATTAAAAGCACTTCGGTGCTCCGTGACTCCCCAACGGGAGCACGAGTTTAATTAATTAATTAATTAATTAATTAATTGATTAATGAACATTACTCTGTTGCCATGCAGGGAGTACGTGTAGCACCTATCCCTGACAAGGGCCATATGGCTCCCAATGCAGGTCTACCTAGAGATAGCCACGCGGCCTTCGCGTCTTTCCTCTCAGACAACTACCCTAGTCCTTCCACGGCGTTTGATCGCCATGCGTCCAGGCCTAGCTGTCTCACTTCATATGGCTTTTAATACATTATTGGCTACTTCCTGCAAGGGCTAGGATGTAAACTACACCTCCTCTATGTGCACAAAGGCACCTGCACCGCCATGATCTCTCTGAGCTCAAAGGAGGGCCAGGCATGGGCTGGAAGATCAGCGTGGATATACAAATGCTAGGGCACCGGCATGTGTACACCAGCTATAGCCTAGACACGTACCTTCCACCCCATATGTCATGCAGGCCTTCTATGCCCTCTCCTCACCCCCTCCCCCCCCCCCCCCCCCTGGGTGCCTGTGCTTGTACGTTTAGGAGGCATGTTTCCATCACGGAGGTGCATGTGCACCTAGTGCACCCCCGAGCAGGAGATAGTTGTACATCCTACGCCTGCGGGTTGTCGCCCTGCTTGTATTACAAACCAATAGATGCCCCTTTGTCGGGGCTACGTGTTACATATGCTCCCCGTGGAGCTATGATTTTAATTGATTAATTAATTAACGGGCATGGGCACAACACAGTGATCATAGTTGGGGTTGTATTCATCTCACCCTCACGACACGTGTGTGATTAAGTCATTATTTATTCATTGATTGATGTCTTGGGAAGAAGCATGGACCATACCTTAATTGGGGAATTCAGTGCTGCGTGGTCCCCCAACGGGGACACGAGAATAATCATCCAGATTGATTAATAAACTCGGCGATCAACTATGTGAGACTACCATTGCAAAGCAAGCCCATCTGAAACAGTTTACTAATCCAAGTACTCCAGTTAATCAACTAAAATTGCACGTGGTTGCGCCGGGGAGCCCCGGACCATGAAGCCCTCGAATATCAAGAACTTAGTTGCCCCACTCGTGATGAAATGAAAATGCCAACGGTTGCAATGGTGGTAACGGTTACTGAAAGCATGCCACAGCGTACAATTGCTGACCAGGCTCACTGATGGGTGTAATTATGAGCCGATCGACAGTAGTAAAGACTCCTGGCACAGCAGTCCTTCAGGGGATGTATAAATGCTGGTTCACGAGATCGTAATGTGGATGGATCTGCAAGCGCACCAGGGAAACACATATCATATAGTACCACAGGATAAGTCTTAGGCCATCTGTACGCATACCAAACCGCTGTCTAGGTCAGTAAACAGGCAGGCGGGCGGGCGGGCAGGCAGGCAGGCAGGCAGGCAGGCAGGCAGGCAGGCAGGCAGGCAGGCAGGCAGGCAGGCAGGCAGGCAGGCAGGCAGGCAGGCAGGCAGGCAGGCAGGCAGGCAGGCAGGCAGGCAGGCAGGCAGGCAGGCAGGCAGGCAGGCAGGCAGGCAGGCAGGCAGGCAGGCAGGCAGGCAGGCAGGCAGGCAGGCAGGCAGGCAGGCAGGCGGGCAGGCAGGCAGGCAGGCAGGCAGGCAGACAGGCGGGCAGGCAGGCAGGCAGGCAGGCAGGCAGGCAGGCCAACAGGCAGGCACCTAAACACACAAGCATGCAAACGTTCACGCAAGGAAGAATCCAATGTAGGGAAGAAGGGAGGGGAGTAAGGAAGAAGCCAGCTGCCGAGGGAGGGTGGAGGCAGGGATTAAGTGTCTGCCTTTTTGTCGTTCCGTGCAAACAGATCCTCACATGCACGTCGGCGTTGCAAGTAGCGCAACAGCAATTTTTTCTGGGACAAGCTTCGACTAACAGTTTAGTTTTGTTAGGGTCGGAAGTCCGAACGTCCCGGCTGTTACCGCCCGCTGTCTCTGGCACCACGATAACGTTGGCGGGGGCGTCATTGGGATCGATGAGTCATTGGGATCACACGACGCGCTTCCCTTAATGCCAGGAGGAACACTGGGGCGCGTTTTCTTCATGGGACCCTTTCCCTTGCTGCCGCCAGCCGAAGCGACTCCAATACGCCTGGTTCGAACCATACCTCGCGTCTTTCCTGTTGAACACACCCGTGCGGACAGGCGAAATAACACAACCGCTCAGCCCATTGATCAACGTTAAGATGCGCCGGCAGCTTCCCGCCCTCCCTATAAAGATTTATCCGACTATATTAAAAACCAACAGAGAATACCTGCTTGCACTGGAGGCACATAGAACTCCACTCTATGTACTCTTGGAGTATATCGTGTGGATCACATGGTCACTCCTTCCTATGTAACACGGGCGTGTCTCACCGCGTCGGCAGTCCCCTAATCGGAAATCCCGGATCATATGTACTCCGGACTATGTACTCGCGGAGTACATAGTCCGGACAGACTATGTACTCCGGGAGTACATAGTCCGGAGTACATAGTCACTCCTTCCTATGTAACACGGGCGTGTCTCACCGCGTCGGCAGTCCCCTAATCGGAAATCCCGGATTATATGTACTCCACACTATGTACTCTTGGAGTACATAGTCACTCCGGACTATGTACTCTCGGAGTACATAGTCCGGAGTACATAGTCACTCCTTCATATGTAACACGGTTTGTTGACAGAATCCCGAAATGCACGTGGCGGCTGCCCATTGATCAACCTACGACGATCGTCGTAGGTTGGTCAATGGGCAGCCGCCACGTGCAGGGGAATAACTTTGGCCGGACCTGTCCGGCCGGCCACAGCCTGTGAGCCCCTGCATTATACAGTGCGACACGATTCCATGCACATCCAACTATCTTAACTCCAACTACATTTATTGTGCCGGACGGCTTGTTGACAGAATCCCGAAATGCACATGGCGGTTGCCCATTGATCAACCTACGACGATCGTCGTAGGTTGGTCAATGGGCAGCCGCCACGTGCAGGGGGACAACTTTAGCCGAACCTGTCCGACCGGCCACAGCCTGTGAGCCCCTGCATTACACAGTGCGACACGATTCCATGCATATCCAACTATATTAACTCCAACTATATTTCTTGTGCCGGACGGTTTGTTGACAGAATCCCGAAATGCACGTGGCGGCCGCCCATTGAGCAACCTACGACGATCGTCGTAGGTTGGTCAATGGGCCGCCGCCACGTGCATTTCAGAACACGGATTCTGTCAACAAACCGTCCGGCACAATAAATATAGTTGGAGTTAATATAGTTGGATATGCATGGAATCGGGTCGCACTGTGTAATGCAGGGGCTCGCAGCTATATTTGGAATAAACGTACTCCTATTTACCTGGAAACGCAGGGGCTCGCAGGCTGTGGCCGGCCGGACAGGTTCGGCTAAGGTCGTTTGGAATCTGTAGACCAGGGCGGAGTTTGTGCTACTGTACACGCCCGACACATCACAATGGTCACATCCAAAAAGGCAACGAGTGACACGCGGCGGTCGCGCGACACCAGCCATCCAAGAGCAGGCACGCCAGCGCATCGTGAGCGGACACTGGCCACCTTTATCCTGATCAAAAGTCCGACCAAAATAAAACTCGGAACGCCATCGCCGAAAGGCCACCCTGTCGAAAATCGCCGAAGGAAGCCGTATTCGCTGTCGAGCTGATCGCTCCAAAAATCGAATGACATTGCATTTGCCGCATCGGATTCCAATCGCTGTCGAACCTTGCTAGCTGACCTGACCCCATATCCACCGTCTTTGAGCCGTTCGGTTCGTGTTGTCCGCCACCTCTATATGCGGCGTAGCCCCGTGGAGCGTGTGCCCGGCCGTTTTCCGGCTGCTGCCGCCATTCGACGCCCCGATCGGGCTCAGAGTAAGGGTACCTGAACCGACACCGTGCCAGCGCGTTTGGCCATTCCCTGTTACAGACCGAATTACGGGGTAGAACTCGTGTACAAGTAGCAGTCGGTCTTCTGCCATTTAGTAACCCTCTAGGTGCGTCGACCATGACGTCCTCCGCCCGTCGATGGAGGCGAGCATTGAAGATGCATCGTGCGCACCGGCGACGGTGCATGTTGATACTCATTGTCCTCCTGTTCGCTGGCATTGTCGCCTTTTTCGGTGAGGTGCTCGCGTGCAATAGACTCGCTCCGTTGGCCGTCTAGCTTCGATTCGTCGCTCCCGCCACTGTTTTTTTTTTTCCCGCCTCGCACGCCCGCCCGCGGGC
>RPFO01000412.1:284991-603685 GCA_009746045.1 Mesostigma viride | reverse complement strand
CTTCTCCCTCTCCCTCTCCCTCTCCTCTCCCTCTCCCTCTCCCTCTCCCTCTCCCTCTCCCTCTCCCTCTCCTCTCCCTCTCCCTCTCCCTCTCCCTCTCCCTCTCCCTCTCCCTCTCCCTCTCCCTCTCCCTCTCCCTCTCCCTCTCCCTCTCCCTCTCCCTCTCCCTCTCCCTCTCCCTCTCCCTCTCCCTCTCCCTCTCCCTCTCCCTCTCCCTCTCCTCTCCCTCTCCCTCTCCCTCTCTCCCTCTCCCTCTCCCTCTCCCTCTCCTCTCCCTCTCCCTCTCCCTCTCCCTCTCCCTCTCCCTCTCCCTCTCCCTCTCCTCTCCCTCTCCCTCTCCTCCCTCCCTCCTCCCTCCCTCCCTCCTCCCTCCCTCCTCCCTCCCTCCCTCCCTCTCTCTCTCTCTCTCTCTCTCTCTCTCTCTCTCTCTCTCTCTCTCTCTCTCTCTCTCTCTCTCTCTCTCTCTCTCTCTCTCTCTCTCTCTCTCTCTCTCTCTCTCTCTCTCTCCCTCTCTCCCCCTCTCTCTCTCTCTCCCTCCCTCTCTCTCTCCCTCTCTCTCCCTCTCCCTCTTACCCCCCCCCCTTTTACAAACACCATAATTCTGCCAACGTCACTCTTCCTGGACCGTGTGATAGTTACGCCCGCCGTCGTTTCTTGTCTTACTGGAAGAGCACATGACCAACATTGGTTGTGCTAGTTACGCCCGCCGTCGTTTCTTTTGCCTTTTCGATGTCGAAATATATCTCGGAAAGATGCACCCCCGTCAGTTAACTTGTCATCTTGTAAGCTCAATCTTTCCATGATAGTTACGCCCGCCGTCGTTTCTTTTGCATCTTCGATGTCGAAGTGTTTGTCGTGAAAGTTGCATCCCCGTCAGCTTCTTGTAAGATCAATGTTTCATGATAGTTACGCCCGCCGTCGTTTCTTTTTTATTTTCGATGTCGAAGAATATGTCGTGAAAGTTGCAGCGCGTTCGTGTCCATTGTGATCTTGTGATATCAAAGTTTCCCATGATAGTTACGCCCGCCGTCGTTTCTGTTGCTTCTCGTTCGTTTAAAATATCTAATGAAGTTTTTACCATCGTTCACCTAAAACAAATTACTTTAAATCTGCACCCGTTAAACCACACCCCCCTCGAAATGACTCCATGGTTGCAGAACAAATGTCAGAAGAAGAACAAAAAAAATGCTTCGGAAACCACAAGCGCAAAAGGAAAGCCGATGACAATTTAGAGACCCTCTCGGAGGATGTGCCGGAGTTGGTTTCTTCGGATGACGAGTTTGAATACTCAAAAACATCAGGGGGACAAGTTCTTGAGAAAGCATGGAAGGTGTTTGTGACAAACGCGTTTGTGGAATGGATAAAAAAAAACTATTCCGAGGAATAGTAACTTGTTATTATAAAATAATAAATTAATGTTTATGAATTTTTTTGTTCGTTTTTTCCCTGAAAAAGATGGAGTCCGAGATCGTGAATGAAGTCTACGGAAGCGTCCTTCAAAACGTTTTCAAACAAGTTCGCTTTCTGTCGCGTGTCATATTCGAGGAAGTTCGAGTCGCGCAGGAGAGGACAGGCCGCCACTTGGCCGTTTTATTGGCGTTTGATTCGTTCAGCCAAATGGAGAGAATTATGTACGCCCAGCTAGCTGATATGAACTTCTGTATTCAAGAGGGTTTTTTCAGACCACAGATGGATCTAAGAGTGCCCATAGACCCAAGGACGGAGTTCCGCCTTTTGGTGTCGTTCATTACAAAGGGGCCAAAGATAGAGTTGGGGGAAGAGGAAGGGGCTCAGCTTGGGTGCACCTACGGGCGCGCATTTTACCCGAATGTTACGCATTCTCTGCGCGTGAGGGCTGATGCATGTGTAGGGGCAGTACCCCTCAACATGAACTTTTTCTTGCTCTCTGACCCGATCGTGAGGGATGGGGATCGCATGCGTAGTACGCGAAAGTGCTCCAAGGAGGGGTGTGGGTGCGAAACAGGACCTCATATCAAGTGGTGTAGAGGATGTAGGGATGCCAGATATTGCAGTGAGGAGTGCCAGCGTGCGGACTGGAGTAGGCATAAGGATAGATGCGAACGTCTGAGGCAAGCGAGGGAGGTGCTGGCAGGGGTGAAGTGGGGGGTTAACGTGACGACGATACTGGATAAAACTATGGGGTCTGATGTCGACTTCTCCTTCAACTTCCACGACGGCTCTGCCTCTTAGAAAAACTTGAAATGTAGAGTAATAACTTGTTTATATGATGTTATATTTAATGTTTAATGTTTAATGTTTATAACGTATCATTTTCCTCCTACGCGCAGGAAATGGTGGAGGTTAAGGAGAGTTTGGCCAAAAGGCAAAGGACCGACACACTTCGACATAATGGAAGGAGTCTTCCATTGTACATCAAAAAAATAGTCGAGGATTACTGGCTCGCTTCCGACTCGACTCCTCGTCCGAGTCCGGTGATACCGGACAGTGTCAAAGTCTGGAAGGTTTCAGCACATCAATCGCACATTGAATAGATAATGTTTTATCGCCATATTGCTGTTCGACAAGTTGCGCCTTGGGGCGTTTCTTTGCGCCAAATTTAAACCTTCGTATTAATAAACAAGTACAATAAAAAAATTTCAAAACGTTTTTTGAATTTTATTTTCCGGGGCCGGTATGTTATCGTAACTTGTCGCAGATGTCCGGTTCGACGGAAGATTCGTCCGATTCGTCTAGTCACCTCCTGATGGAGGATTGGCAACGACTTCAACAACACCAAGCGGTTGCCACTGTCATTCAGAGTGTTGCTCGCTCAATAGGGGCGCCGCGCAAGTGTGATGTGTCCACTTGCAAGAAAACCGCTCTCGGATTTGACTTGTATTGCCGAAAGCACGAAGAACATTCTCGTCACATCGAAAATGCCCTCAGTCGCGGACTTGGAATGGCGGGCGCCCTCGGACCTGGATTGGCGGGGGGGCCCTGCGACTTCGCCTGGACATGACTGTCGGAGAGGTCGTGGGTGTAAATTTTGATTTCACCAGGGGAGACGAGTACTTCCTTGAAGATTGGATAGTCAAAGACTCCGCGACAGGTGCGGACTTGGCAAAGGGAGGCTACGTTGCCGGCGCCCAAGAAAATGGTTGGAGTAGCTTGAGATGCTTTTTGATGACGACACCTTTTGCCGACTCGCGTGACACGGATGTAAGCGAACTTTATCGGCGTATGTGTTTTGCACTCGCCGACATTCCGCTGATAACTCAACGAGAGTTCGATTTTCGCGTGGAAACAAAAGCCAAAGCGATTGTATCCGGCGTGAAGGCGATTGTGGAGGAGGAGCAGGATTCTCTGTGTGCAGAGTATTTGGAGAGAGTGGCCCCGATGAAGACGAGGAGGTCCGAAATCTATCCTGACACCGGCAACAAGGAGGCAAAGTTGGTGGCCGCCAAAGAAGAGATGTTCGCTCGTGTCGATGAAATGGCGGCGAAAGAGGTTCCGAGAGTTCGCTCGATCGGTTGTTGCAAAACCTGCAGAGAGTGGAACGAGTCGCGGGACAGTCTATATTGATATGAGTTGCGCCCGCCGGCGTTTCTCTGGTCTTGAATGCCCCCCCTCTACATACACATTATATTGTCTGGACATTCGTATGTAGTGACAATCGTAGTCGATGTGATTGCCATTCGTTTGTACGTAGAAAGTGGTTGTTGAGGAAGTTGCGCCCCAGGGCGTTTCTTTGTTGCATTTTCTTCAAATTTTAGCTCGCATAAATAGATGAAGATGACTTAATAAATGCCAGTTTTTTTTAATAATATAAACTACTCGCGGCCGGTATGTTCTGGTTTCGCAGATGTCCAGTCTGACGGTCGACATAAGGGGACGTCCATATCAGGACGCTGTTTTCCGGATTTTTGAGAAGGATCCCGAAAAGAAGTGCCGGGATAGGAAATGTAAAAAGCTGTCAATTACCGACATGGGTCTGTGTGGGGAACACATCGTAGCTTTTGGAAAGGACATGATTTCCCGTCATTTGCAACAATACGTTGACAACAATTGTGTGGGAGGGGCGCAGATGGACGTCCTTCTTGAGGATGGAGTGGACGGAGCCAAAAGGGCTGTAATTCGGCTGTCGGAAATGGATGATGACAAAGAGGACGTGAACATTCGCCTTAAGAGGCACGACGATAACACGGCCGATTGTGTGTTTGGGTCTCGAGGAGTGGCGGATGAGAGGCAGGTCTTCCATGATGCCGCGGAGAAGGTGGTGGAATGGATGATGGGTTGGTCAAATCTTGACGTTCGCATATTCAACCGTCTGACGTCTGATTTCCTTCTCCGGGGAAGTTTCAAGATGGTTGACCGTGCAAGGCAGTCCAGGAACCAGGTATCCGTTTCCATGGCCAGTCCGATCGCACGCATGATTGAGGGGGCCCTCTTCCGCGCAACCTTGCCTCGAGATTTCGAAAATACCGTGAAGGGCTCGACCGAAAATCAGCAGCGATTTCCCATTCGCGAACCACTTATGGGTCGACGGAGGTGGTAACGGAATTTTTTTGCATTTCCTTGCCAATTGATTCTTTATGAGGGACATAGAGTTGTTTGTATAGAGAGTGAATTGACGAAAGTTGCGACGGCGGTCGCATCTTTTAGTGCGTCGTTCTCTTGTTATGAATCTCTGTTCATTCTGAATTATAACGTTGTTTGTACCTTGACATAATGATGCATTTTTTGTATTGAGTTGCGACGTGGGGCGCATCTTCCTGCTGACTCGTATGTTTTTTCCAATTTTTTTGTTTTGTGTTGCAGATGGAAAAGGGCGGCCCTACATCGCAGGTGGTCGGCGACTCTCCCCCTAGGGGGGAAGGGTCAGAAGGGCAACCAGTTCAGGCCCAAGGCGCCTCCCCACAACAGCCTCCTCACAAGCGTGCAAGGGAGGGCACGCCGCCCCCAATGGTGGAATCTGGTGTCAGCTTTGCCGCGGTCACTGGGAAGGATGAGTACCACGGTGGTCTTGAGATGGTGGACGATCCGGTTAAGCGGATTCAGATTGAGCGGTTTGAGCGACTCGCGAATGGCACTCGTGAACAGCAATTCGCGCTGTACCAAGACATCCTTAATGACAAACCTGAAGTCGCCAAGGTGCCTTATACCTCCAAGCGCACATTCATGCCTCGTTTCGAAACCCTGCTCCAGCAGGAGCTAAGGTTGCGTCGGTTGGCTCAGAATGCGCCAGAGACAGTAGCCGCCGCGCCCTCCCATGCCGCGCCTGCCGCAGTAGCCCAAAAGAGGGGGGAGAGTGTGCACGAGTCGGCCGCAGTGCCCTCAACCGCAAGGGATCCCCCCGCGACTTCCAAGCCGGTCGCGACGGGCGATATGCCCCCGCCGCGGCAGAGGGGAAGGGGGAAGGGGGTCGATGGAGGGGAAGTCCTCGATGTTTTCGATATGACGCTGGGCAATTTGGAAGGTGGCGGGCCGATCTTCGTAAGTCTCCGCCCATTAAATTGATGTCGTGAAATACAATACGCATTTTTTTGCAATATTCGCCAGACATGTCATTTCCGACAACTAAGCGGATTTTTACTTTCCGTTGAAATGTTCGCAGGGCCGGCAAGAGGATGTTGGTGCAAGAGAAGCCCGCTCAATGGCGGGAAGCACCCAGGTACATGAGTGCGTCAGATTCCTCTCCGGTTTACTTGTATTGAAAAGGTTTGCGTGCGTATATCCTTGTTTATTTTTGTAGTAATTTTTTTCTTGTGAATGGACAATCGCGTTTGCTATTTTTACAGGGAAGTCCGTTCGAGCAGCAAGAGGGCGGTGACAGGAGGGGAAGTGGATCTTACGGTGGTTCCACTGCAGAGGGGGGAAGGGTAAGTTACCGTTGACTTAGTAATCGAAAGTTTAGGTTCGTCCTCAATGGACAGAGTTACGACGGCCGGCGTTTCTTACACTTTTCTTACATTAAAAATCTTCCGTTGATAATGTTCTTGCAGGAAGCCGGTCGTCAGGGTGGGGCAAATCTCCAGGGAGAGGGGGCTATCGCTGTCGGTGAGCCTGTGTCAGAGGGCGCGGGTGGAAGCGACGGCGATACTGCGAAAATGACACGCTTTAAGGAGCAAGCGGATGCTTATCAACTGAAGAAGTTGGCAAAGTGGGTTGTGGCCGAGGTGAGAACGGAAACAGCCCCACCTGAGGTACGGAACCAGATGATGACTCTCCATCAAGTCGCTGAGTTGATCGTGAAGAATGCGTGCCGGCCCGATGGCGCCACACAGCCTGAGGAGATCCCGAGCGCCAAGGCCTTGATAAAGTGGATGCAGGAGAACCTGTTCGAGGGCAAAGGGAAGGAGAGGAAGTGTAAACTGTTGACGGTGACGGAGAAGGACGCCAAGACTCTGATCAAGATGTTGAAGGAACACGATGCCCGCCGGGACAAGTCTCCGAAGATCGCGAAGGGGTCGAAGAAAGCGGCTGAAGCAGCAGCGGTTGAGGGGAATGAGGTAAGTCTACCTCTGTTGTGAGGGGGGCTTTGTTCTTGAGGTCCACGTTTCATGTAGGTTGCGACGGCCGGCGTTTCTCAAGTGTGACACTTACTTCCTTTTGACTAACACTTACTTCCTTTCCTGATTTCGCATCGTTGAGGGAAATGAGCCAAGTGTACCTCTGTTGTGAGGGGGGCTCTGATCTTGAGGTTTAGGTTTCATCTAGGTTGCGACGGCCGGCGTTTCTCAAGTGTGACATTTACTTTATTCCTTTCGGTTATGCTTTCCTGATTTTTTCATATCATTGTTAAGGGGAACGAGGTAAGTATACCTCTGTTGTGAGGGGGGCTTTGATGTTGAGGTTCAGGTTTCATGTAGGTTGCGACGGCCGGCGTTTCTCAATCGACATTTACTTTATTCCTTTTGGTTATGCTTTCCTGATTTTTTCGCATCACTGCAGTACGTGCAGGCCGAGAGGGCGACCCACGCGGCCATCCTGTACTCAATCAGCCTCGACCAGCACGCGCGCCGCGAGAACATGAAAATAGATAGTACGTGGACTGCTGCCGTCGACGAACACCAGAAGGGACTCTCCGAAGCACTTGCGACCTACAAGGGGAAGGCGCTGAAGGGAAAGGGGAAAGGAAAGGAGGTGGAGGTTGCGGATGCTCCCGTGTCTCTGCTTGAGAAATGGGAGAAGTCCCCGGTGTCGCAGGATGATGATGACATCCTGGATGTGAACGATGAGATCGCGAAGGGCAAACGGTTACGGAAGCAGCTTGCCGTTCAGCCTCGGGACCTCGATGAGATGTCCAAAGCCTTGGTGCATCGAAATCGGGTGTGGACAAGGAACCTGTTCGTGGGGCCTCAGAAGCTCCTCGCACGAGACTTGCATCTGTCTAGAGCCGAGCAGAACGCCACCATTTTTGCAAACTCGGAGTCCGACTACGGCCACGACAAGCTGGTGATTCCTGTGTGGCGGTACTCGTTCCAGTTTTTGGCTGACCGGTGCCCCAACACTTTTCATGACTGGATGAAAAAGGAAGGCACCCAGCGTCAGCTCGCGCAACTCTTCGGGGAGATGGGGGGGCACGGACAATGAAGGCTGGCTACGCTCGCGCAATGACTGACGAAGAAATTGATATCTACCTGCGAACGAGCTCGGCCAAGGGAATGGCCGAAGCTGCTTCCACCGCGGTTCTGACAGGACGGGCCGATTTGCTGGACGATCTTAAGCCCGTGGACGTGAGAAAGGCCGCGCTTTTGGACAGTTTGTGCAAGTCCGCCTGGGAGATGGCTCCATTCGAGAAGAAGCCACCGTTGCCGCCAGCCATTTGCGGCTTTCTCGTGCTGGACGGGAACCACTTTACCACACTCATCAAATCGGTGAAATTCGAACTGGTCACCGACAATATGACGGTGGACCAAAGATCTGTGTGGTACCAGGCAATGCTGAATGGTTTCATGAAGGCGGAAAAGCTCAGGGTCGTTGCGCGGGGAGGGAAGGAGCAGGAGGTCACGAAGACCGTGGCCGCGGCGAAGCTGGAGGAGTGGGCAACTGATTGGACGAATTTCGGGGGGTGGACGTGCAGATGCTCAAGGGTGAGACCATCCTGCCGACCTGGTGGCAGATCCGTGAACAGAAGGTAAGCCAGGTTGCGACCGCCGGCGTTTCTATAAGTGGTTTTCTTGTGTTAATTTCAGTATGCCATTAGTTCGGTCAAGATGCGACCGCCGGCGTTTCTATAAGGGGTTTTCATGTTCCACCTTAGCATGCCATATTTTGGTCAAGATGCGACCGCCGGCGTTTCTTCAGTCGTATTCTTGTTCTCAGTTGAGTTGTGCTTATTTGGGAGGACTGTCGATGTGTCTCTGCGCGTTGTTGCCCTACGGGGATGCAGGTTACCGAACAAGTCGGCAAGATGATCGAAGTTGTCAGGCAGCTCGGGAACGCCATGAACGCCGAGGACACAGCCCAAGCCAAGGCAACGTGGGGCTCAGCGCTGGGGGATGTGCACCGGGCCTACCAGGCATATGGACCCGTCAAGAGAGGGAAGGGCGTGTCTCTCCCAACTCCTCTGTACGGCAAGATCTGGGCGATTGTGAAGCCCTTTTGGCAGAAAGGAGAGCAAGCCAAGGCCGAAGGGGACGGCGCAGGCGACAAGGCAGGAGGGGCTGAAGAGACGGACAAGTGGGGGCCGGACCAGAAGAACTTCATGCAGCGCTGGCTGTTCTGGTGTGAGGACCCTTTGAAGCCCGCTGTCGACGGCAAGCCGGCGATCGCACAGGATATCGCGGCTCGGCAAGACTTCCTTGACACGCGCCCTAAAGACAAGGCGCACGAACTGTCCATTTTCACCGCGCATCGGGAACTTGCGAGTTTCCAGTACTTCGACAGCCTGATCCAAGCGCCGATCATGTCCTGTGAGGCCCCTCCCAGCAACCTGATAAAAATAATGGAAGTCGCCAAGAATTTGATAGAGGCGGCAAAGCAATTCGCCCACATCAAGTTCCTGGAGAACCCCGAGCTGATGGCCGCTTGCAAACAACTAAACGGGACTTTCGACCCCGTATTGGTGAGGGAGCACGTGTTTGGCGTGAAGCTGAAGGGCACCTTCGCCACGGACCTCGACAAGTTCATCGCCGACTGCCGCCTGACCAGAGACTTTTGGCGGGTGGTCGTCACGGCCATGAGGGCGATCATTCTCACGCTGAGGGACCTTCCGCCGGCTAAAAGGAAAGTGGTCGACCAGAAGGACTGGAAGTTCCCGAGAGGGCTGCTCGCTTCCCACCCCCGTCATTTGTATGACGATTTGGGGGTGAAGACCAAACATCTGCTGGGTGTGCCACAGGAGGCGGCGGCGGAGGTCGAGAAGGAGGTCGAGGAGGCGGCGGAGGAGGGGACTACCAAGGCCAAGAAGGGGTGGAAGGAAAGGTTGGAAGCCTACAGCGATTGGAAGGGGGTGAGGATGGGATCCGACTGGATCGCATACAGGACAATGACATGGAAGGAAAACGAAAAAAGAAAGGATCTGGTGGTGACGAAGGTGGTGGACGAGTTGTGCGCGGGGAATTACAAAATTCCTCGGTCGCTGGAGGACCAGGCGTTTGCTGTGCTGGACCTGGCAGCTGACAGCAACGAGAAGTGGAGGAACCTGCGCAAGTGGGACGCAGACTGCATTCCGGAGGAGAGCAACATTCCCAAACCCTCCTCGCATTTGAGCCCGGTCGTGTGGGATGTGGTTGACAAGATGACCAACGCCCTTTTTAGGGGACCCTGCAGAGTTCTGCTGGTGTTCGGGGAGCCCGCCCATATCCGCCGGTGGAAGCGCCTGGTCCGCCTTATCAAATATTGGCTTGTTGAAGATGGGTGGGAAGGCCTCAAATACTTTTCCGACGACGATTCTTCGTCTGATGAGGATGATGATTCGGAGAAGGGGGAAGAGGGGGAGGCGGATGAGGATGAGAAGGAGGAGGATGAGGAGGAGGAGGATGAGGAGGAGGAGGAGGACGAGGAGGACGAGGAGGACGAGGAGGACGAGGAGGAGGATATTGCTGAGGGGCACCCGCCCGGGATGGGTGAGGGGCAGGCGGAGGGGGAGAAAGGGGATGGGGATGGGGAGATGGGAGGAGGGGGAGGGGGAGAGGGACGGGGGAGGAGATGGAAGGGGAGGGAAAAAGCGCAGTCGGGGTGATGGAGGCTTGCGTGATGAGACAATGGGGGGGATGAAGACAACAGGGGGGAGGTAAGCGCCAGCGTGCTGGTGAAGGAGACTCGAGGCCTGTCGTTGGAAACGCCGGCGGGCGTATCTGTGACGAGGAGGGGGATCGCCAGCGGGAGGGAGGCTCGAGGCCTGTTACTGGAAACGCCGGCGGGCGTATCTGTGATGAGGAGGGGGATCGCCAGCAGGAAGGAGGCTCGCGGCCTGTTACTGGAAACGCCGGCGGGCGTATCTGTGATGAGGAGGGGGATCGCCAGCAGGAAGGAGGCTCGCAGCCTGTTACTGGAAACGCCGGCGGGCGTATCTGTGATGAGGATGGGGATCGCCAGCAGGAAGCAGGCTCGCGGCCTGTTACTGGTAGCGCCGGCGGGCGTTCCCGATTTACGGGAGGCGGTCGTGTCCGACAGATGGGAATGAGGCCTCGTCAGGATTCATGGGGACCCCCGGTTGAGGGGACCCCCGCCCTCGCCTCGGTTTCTTTGGGTCTGGGTGACGATCCCGTACCGTCGTCAGGAAGGACGGTTGTGATGACTTTGCCCCCCCGCTCGACGGGGATGGAGCAATGCCCGAACACGATACTGCTGAATGAGGATGACGATCCGGAGCCGTCGGCTGACACGGATTTTGTTGCGAGCACCCCACTGCAGAAGAGGGTATTGGAGGCTCGTAACGTGGAGGGTCCGCCGACAGTCTCAGGTGGAGGGCCGGCGTTTGCCGGATTGATGCGCCCGACTGAGGTGGTCGATGTTGAGGCGCCGCCAGGGACATCGACCGCACCGTTGACCGCATTGACGGATATCTTCGATCGACGAACAAGGATGCCCTTCCACGCTCCAACGGTACATTCGGCCGGTAAATTTCATTTTCAATAAACGAGTTTATAAGTACCTTAATATATTTCTACATAAGTTTTTTTGCATCAGTCCATGGCTTCATTGATTTCTCACACGACCCTTCCGTATTCATGTTAATTGGCATGTGCTTACGTGCAGGGAAAGGCGAAGAAGAAACTCCAGTTCGGTTTCCCCGTGGATCCGCGTCTGGGACTGTGTCCGGAGAGGCCGGCCGTGTTGTTGGCCAGGCCGCGGTCGGCGAACCAGTTGCACAACCGGGGGCGGGAGGGGCCTCCCTCCCACCCAACGCACCAGCCCACGCACCAGCCTTACCGTGCGGTCAGCCAGAAAAAACGTACGAAGAGTTGATGGCAGAGGCGGCGGCTGCGCAGGGGCAGAAGGCAAAACGTCGGGGAGGGGGCAGGCGAGGGGCGGGGCAGGAGACGGAGGGTGCCGACGAACCTGCACAGCCGCAGAAGGGTGGTGGTCAGGGCAGAGATGCGACGGCCGAAAACCGAATCAGGGACGTTCGGCCGGACGTCCGGATGCGCTTTATGGATGGCGCGAAACTGAGTCGCGGAGGTTGGAGTTCGAAATGGGTAGACGAGGTGTGCATAAACTGGGAGCACAAGTACCCCAAGAAGGAAGATTTTCCGCTCTTTGGCACCCTCCTGGGCAAAGAGAGGGAGAAGGTGGTGATCAGATGGTTTGATGAAGGGCACGACCTCGGTTGGAGTAATGAGTGCGAGCAAAAGTTTCGTTTCCCTCTGAAGTTCGCTAGAGAACATGTTACTCTCCTGAAGGAAGGCGCCAGCTGGGACAACATTCCTTCATATCGACCTGGCAAGCGATGATGGGCGAGGACTTTGCACGAAATCGCGTTTTGCACGTAATTGCCCACCGCAACGTGGAGAAATGCAGATGTACATAGTAGTTGGTTCAGTGACCGTGACTTTGGGCAGTTTAGTAGTTGGGGTGACGTGTCCAATGTATATATGGTGGGGCGCGTCCAAGGGGGTCCACGCTGATTGAGCACTTGCATGTGTTCTTTCAACATATTCGGACATGTATGAAATGAATAAATTGTTTGGACGATTGCAAATTGATTGATTGAAGAATGAGATACCATTAATAATTGAAAAATGTAAAACCTCATTGTGAATTTGTACTTCAAACTTTCACATGCATGCCCCAAATTGTGCATTTGTGCAGGTTTTAATTATGAGAAGTAGCATTTCTCTACAAATATTGAGAAATTTAGGGGCACTTGGGGTTGTTGGCCATGTTCATTCATGATAAAATGGACTTTTTATGCTGTAACATCATATTCCACTAGTCCAAAACGCTGCTTTCATGACGTCAAAAGTACCAGCAATGGCCCTAGGTTGGAGCAGTAGATGTTGGGGACGCCCTGGTGCATGAACTGGAGCGGCACTGAATTTACGCCAAACCTAGCAGATGATGGCAGGGCCTCACTTTTGCCAGCAAAACAAGGGCCGGCCGATGTATCGAAGATCAGTATCTGCCTATTTAAGGGGTTGGCAACTATCCTAGGGTTTTTGAGATAATCCATTGAAGACACAGTATACTAGGGAGGGAGATGATCGCCAGCATGAGTAAGTACGTTCAATTTTTCGCCATCACTCTCACACCTTGACAAACACCTCCTGACCCGCGCCAAGGGGTGGTAGGGTGGCGAAAAATTGGGCGTTCTTTATATAAGAGTAAGTACGTGCAATTTTTCGCCATCCTTGTCACACCCCCAACACAACCTCACAACTGCCGGGGTGGTGACAGATGCCAGCCTATAAATGTCACAAGCTTGGTGAGCAGTGGTGGCAGGCGGGTACTTCTGTTTTTTGCAAGTGGTTTAGGGTTTTAGGATTCAGGGTGAGACCCCATCCTAGGCCGCGGTCACTATAGGGGTGGCAGATGCCAGCATAAGGGTGGTGCACTTCTCCTAGTCGCGATGACGGAATGGTGATGGAAGCTACTTAATTAATAAAAAAAACATGCAGCCCCTACACAACGAGTACAAGGGATCGGCGACCTAGCTAGCTTTTGTCACTAGCTGCCAGTAGTGCATGGCAGGCCGGCCACGTACAGAGCGCTCTAGCTAGCTCTCTGCGCAGCATGGTGCATACAGTTGACGCAAGCCGGTGGGTGCAAAACAGTTGCATCGATCCAGATGGTCATGCATCACCTCCAATCGCCTACCTCGACAATGTCACGTACAGAGCGAATCTCTCAAGGTCGACGTAGGATTTACTTACAGCCATACTTGTCGAGCGAATCTCTCAATTATGTCGACGTACGTATAGGATTGCGTACCATACTAGCCCATAACGATCACACCTACGTGCTCCAGATCATGCATGCATATCTCGTCCAGGCATAGTTGTCTCACTTCATATTCTAATTTGGCACGCCGCAAAGGTGAAAACCATTTGCGTTCAGTGCCGGTCCGCGGAAAACGCGGAAAACGCGATCTGCAAATGAATCCGACCGGAATCGAACTGGGGACCTCTCGCACCAACTTTCGCTGACTATAGGACGGACGTCTCCGGATCCTAGGGCATCGCCAACTTACACCTACAGTCATCCGCAAAAGTTCTCCTTTCCGGGGAGTGATGCGAGCCTTTCGGATTTGGTACTAGATAAATCATTCGAGATCTGTGTGTGTAGGAGTACTACACACGCGTCTGCACGCGAGACTTGTTCAGTCTCGCAACGTGAGACGGGCTGAACACGGCTGGAACCTTCTTTATTAGAAGGGGGCGTAGCCGGTACTATCGAGATCAGCCATGCAAGCGTATATTCTGATTTGGCACGCCGCAAAGGTGAAAACCATTTGCGTTCAGTGCCGGTCCGCGGAAAACGCGGAAAACGCGATCTGCAAATGAATCCGACCGGAATCGAACTGGGGACCTCTCGCACCAACTTTCGCTGACTATAGGACGGACGTCTCCGGATCCTAGGGCATCGCCAACTTACACCTACAGTTATCCGCAAAAGTTCTCCTTTCCGGGGAGTGATGCAAGCCTTTCGGATTTGGTACTAGATAAATCATTCGAGATCTGTGTGTGTAGGAGTACTACACACTTCATATGTCTGCGACCCGGCCGCTCTAGCTGCTACCATTATTTATAATTATTTATTTATAATTAATGTACACGTGACTGCTACCATTAAGAACAATTACATAAATAAATTGATAACTTGGCCATCTGCCCTTGTGGACAGGTAATGTATTTTCATTCACTGTAAACACTAGCTGTTCCTATATAGGATATGTGGTGCGGTGACCAATGAAACCTAGTCGACAAGTAGGCCCAGTATCGATGTGATCGACAACCAGTACAGCAGCCCTAGCTGGCGGCCCCGGGGCTTGACTGTAATGCCAACCCCGCATACATGAGAGTGTGGCGCTTTGGCTGTCCGCTGGATCGATGCCATGGCGGAGCCACAGAACTCAGCAGCCCATTCCAGATCCTACAAACAAAGCGGTGCGCACGTGACTTCCCCCCCCTTTCTGCCCCTTACCATGTGCAAACTTCCAACCTTAAGAGATGATATTCCACAAAGTGACACAATGCGGGAAGCGGTCTTGAGTCTTGCGCACTTGAGGCAAGTTGAACGTACGGTGGCAGATCGTTCGTGCCTTGTTTGTTGTATTGGAATGCATGTAGTGCCCTAAGGGACAGCTCTGTAACGGAACTCTGCTTCCATTCCTGCATGTCACCCCTTGCTGTTGGCAACACACATTTGAACTTGCTGCTGCCAGCCCACACGATCTTCCACATACATCCGCGCCGCCTCACGGTTCAGTGGCTGGTGTGGCACGACCTCAAAGAACAGCTGCTGGATGCACAAGAGGACACCTGTCAGGCTGTGATAGGGGCTCCACACCACGGCCTCTCGTACGCCGTCGCTCAGCCCATCGGTTTGGTGGGTTCCCGCACTCCCAGCTGGCTCGCGAATGAAGTTCAGGCAGGGGTGTCCATCTGGGCTGATGTTTGGGTGGAACGTGCTCGTCTTGAATACAACCTGTTTTCAAACCAGAGATAACAAAGCAGAGATAACAGATCATACATAACAAGGTTGAAAAACGAATAACATGTTAGGAGTGAGACACAGCCAGTGACAAACTGGCATGCCAGGCCCATTGTGTTTCGTGACGCGAGCCTGACAAGGCCGCCCGGGCATTCCTGCCACATCACGTGTCTTGGACTGTAAACTACCTCAAGCACATGCCAACAAGGAACATGGGGGGAGACATACGAAAGGAAGAGAAGGTAGGATGAGAGGCATGACTTTGTGTGTGAATGCAACAAGACGTACTTCACATTACCTTATCTTTCCCTTGCAAAATCAAAGCCTAGGGGTGAGTAGGCATCAGCAGGTTGCACGTTACTGTAACGTATCAAACACACAACTGTTCAACAGCATCTGGGTTAAACCACGTCTGGGAAAAGACCACGTCAAGTGTGGCCATACGCCATGCTTCACTAGAGCGACGTACCGATGTCGGCGGGTGCCTGGGGTATGTGGCCGGCAGTCGCAACTCCAGCACAAACCTGCCCAGGGTTTCATGGTCAGCAAGGGAGGGGGGGCACATAAAGTAGCACAATGGAGAGCCAATAAGCCAGGGTGGAGGGCTTGCTCTCAGGAGTGGGGTTGCAGGACTAGGGATAAGCTTATGGTAGGAAAAGGGAGATGGATGTTAGCAAGGGGGACAGCTGGGAAGGGGGGGGGGAATTTACTTTCAAAGGATAGTCCTTGTCTATGCAGCTGCGACTATTCCAGCAGACGTGTGCACCAGATGTCACCCAGCAGGGGGCACCGCAGGGTGCTGGTGGGTCAACGGAAAAAAAAACTGAACATGCCCTCCCATGCAAATTGCACAGCTAGGCTAAACTAACCGAGAACTTAACCCGCCCTTGGTTCAGTGCATTTTGAGGTTATGAGGTGAGCCAGCTAGGCTTTGCGAGGCCGGCCCCTTGTTGGATGGTGACCCTTACAGTGACCATGATAGTGACCGTGGCCATTATACCAGGCTTTGTGAGGGCGAACCCTCAACAATGCGTCCGATAGCCTAATTCCCGCATCGTTGCACAGTAACGGCCCTGCTTCGATGATCAAGCATCAGGAGATTCAGGGAAGGCAAGAGTCCTAGCTAGCTGGCTAGCAAAGGGTACTGGGACTTTACTGCTATGGCATTGATGAGCACCGTTAAGCTGTCACCAAGCGCCACTTGTCGCGTGATCTGAGTACCGACAGCATACCTGCTGAATAACGGCCATTGCCAGGCACTTTATACCTGCCCTGTGTTCAAGAATGACATCATCTCGGAAGCTCTACAAGGCGCACATCCTATTTACACGGGTAATGGCACAAATATACATCATTATATAAGAATCAACTATGACCATAGAGACAAACATTACTATATTTACTGATACAAATAAAGATATCGTTATCATAACTAATTATTCTCATTGCTTGCCCTCCTGAAACTCCAAAGGATGCAAGTTACCTTCAGTTGGGTGTTGAAAACTAGGGATGCCCTCGTGGGATGGGAAGCCCCATGTCAATGGCATCAAAAGGACCTGCTCTACCCCTGATAAAATGAGCACAGCCCACCAAGTTGATAGCCGCAAAAGGACCCGATGCACGCGTTCAACAGCAGATACCTATGCCCCTGCGAACATCCAGTCCCGGTGAGCGACTATCATCCAGGCCACCCACCTGCCGCCTTCCCACGGAGTGCCGCTCGGGCCCTCGAAGACGGCTTGCCAGTCGAAAAGGTCTTCCTCCTGCACACCCGATCATTTAAGGCCATGGGTGCCAGGTGTCAGTGGCAGGTATGCAACTTGTGCACAGGCAGGTATAACCCTAAAACTAGCATACCGCCCGTGCGTGACAGCGCGTCGCAAGTATGGGGCCCACACATGACTCACGCGTTATCGTGTTCCAATGATTTGTAAGTGCCGTACAGAGTGAGGATGTTGCTGCCCTGGATACTCCTTGGCCCGGGATCTGCCTGGGGACAGAAAGGTCCGTCACTAGTTGTTGTGCTGGACGTAGAAAATGCACATGAGAACTGTGCATGAATTGTGGGCACGTTGAATGCAAATTGCCAACGTCTGGCCGTCAATGGGCATGGCCGAAATCGTCGGGAGAGTAGAGCAACCCAATGAAGCGCGTACCACCCACGATGGCGTATGATGAACACTACGAACGCTTGCCGCTACAAAGCTCTGAGCTGCCAGGAATGTTTGTGCAGCTGATCCTGCACATCCCTACAGCACATCCCTGAAAAGGCCTTCACGCTAGCATTGGTGCAGGGTCCGTGAAGGGTTGGTGAAGGGTTGCTGGAGGGTTGGTGAAGGGCCATCAGGTTTAACATGATATCAGCCGGTAAGAAACGATCACTTAGTGCTACCTTATCTGTGGGCTACCATGAACGCGGGGCTGAGTGCATCTGAAGTTAGGGTGGCATACGTACATGCAGCGGCCGCGCTGTGACCCCTGCCAGTGGCGCCGCCTGCAGCACCTGCCACTCGCTGGCGATGCGTATGGCAGCATGCGCCAGGCGAGATATGCGGCGGCCGTTGGATCCGGCCACCTCGCGGTACTGGGTGGGCAGCGCCTGCGATGGCACCCAAAAGCCACGGGCGTGGAGACAGGGAGAAACCATGGAACGAGATGCATGGAAGCGTGCACCAAAGCATGGGACAGCACGGACATCCCACGTCAAACTGGACCCAAAAAGTAAAAGCGCAAGGCAGTCACCAATTGAGTAATTAGACGCGTGTGGTTGTTGATCGCCAGGCATGAGGGAGGCTGCATGCAGATTGGAGCGCACGAGGAACGCCCACGTCCTGCAAGCCAGTATGCCGAAAGCTGAAGCCCTGCCTCGACTGATAATCGTCTGTTAATCATCGCTTCGCCTGACTGCATCTGTAAAGGGAAACATACCTGTATAAAGGGAAAGGAGCTGACAACAAAATGCTTGCCAGCCACAGGGTTTGCGATGGGGATACAATAGCTGGGCCAGCTGCACTCGTCTGTCCGCAAAGTCGGTGGATGGCTGCGCCGCTGGCTGCCAGGTGGCTGGTCGCCAGGCATGACCGTCGGCGATGGCAGCGTGGGCAACAGGGATACTATCGGTGGCATGGGGCCGTGCGGGCATCCGATACTCGGTTAACCACCAAACCCGCGCACGCACCCATCGAGGTAGCGGAGCCCAAGGACGCGATATTCATACCTTGAGGGCCACAGGGAGGGAGAGAGAGAGAGAAAGACATAATATTCACACATTGAGGGCGAGAGGGGGGGAAAGAGGAGGGAGATGTGGCCCGACTGCGGTGGATGGGAGGATGAAGCTCATCTGGAAAGATGTAGCACTTCTGGGAGGGAAGCACGTGGGCACGGGGAAGGGTGGGTACTTGTAAGGGTTGTCCAAGGCCTGAACAGACAGGAGTGCGGGAACTGACATTTCCCAGCCGTGTTAATGCCACATCCGCCACGGCCATGCCGTGCCGCTGCTGCCTCAGTTGCTCCGTGGCCTGCGCCCACTCCCGGGCGCCAGCATTAGGGGGCAACGCTGCTGGCTGGGCAATCCTTGCACCTGCCGAAACATCGTTGGCTTCCCCTCGAGCTGGTGCAGGAGTCTCTGTGAGGTCCAGTGACAAATCCGTCACCAATGGCTGACTTCTCTCGGTCGGCACAGCGGCGGTCCCACCCATGGCCTCCCTGGGTGCACCCTCCCCCGAGCTTCTCCCTCGTGCCCCTAAACCCTCTGGAGCATGGGCAGGCAGGGGACCCCGCACGAGATTGTGGTAGTTGTCACCGCCCACATGGGCAGCTGGAGGGGATGCCCCGGAGGGGTTCCACAAGGCCGAGCTAACAGAGCCCACTGGCCCTAGCCAATCCGCTGCCCCAGACCCATCCAACGCGGCTGATTGGTCCAGCACCAGAGAGCTAGCATCGCCATGGTGTCGGATGCCTGGGTCGATTCGGGAGGCCGTTGAGCCGAGGGTGTCCAGCATGTCACCGTCCTCCAGGCCGCTGCCGCTGTGGTCCCATCGTTCACCCAACTTTGCCCTTATGCTGCCCGACGACCCGGTCGCGTGCCCGCTGACATCCACGCTCACTGGCAGGGACACTGACGCTGGCGTCGCCGACTGAATCCCCGCCGTGGGCGACCTCATCCTCTCCCTGGCCCGGCCCCTGGCCCCTTCTCCAGGTATCCGTGGTGTCGTTGACGGCAGCAGCGGCGGCAGCCCTGGGAAGTGCCCAGAATCATGGGGAGTGATGGACAATACGTGCCCCCGCGATGAAGCCCCCGCGGAGCCGACAGCTCCCCCTTGCCACCTCTGTGACAACGTCGGGGTGACAGCTGGCACGGGGAGCAAGGCCTCCATGTCCAACTCGGCATCGCGGTTGGCCAGGATGGAGTCCAACAACTCCACGTTGTCGCAATCCACGCTCAAATCCGAGGCCGCGGACCGGAGCGTGCGGCCACTCGCGCCCCCGTAATGGTTGTTCTTGCCCTGAAGCGACCCGCTGCCGCCCCTCTCGTGGTCGCCACGGTCGCCGGTCACCGGGCTGTCTCCGCTGAGGGATGACACGCTCATGCGCAGCATGCTGGTCACGCTACGCCACGATGACATGAGCCGCGCGTGGTCGCCCCCCCCGTCATCCTCCAAACTGCTCGTGCGTGATCTGTTGCCCATGGCCCCACCCCCAGCCATTGACCCTACCGCGTCCCGCCCTTGCCCGGCCCCATCACCCGCAACTTCACCCAAGCCGCCCTCATACGTCCCGCTGCCGTACGCGCCCCCTCCAGCATACAACCCGCTCCCCCTGAGCCCATCGCGTTCCTCGGGGCCATGTGCGCCCTGGGACCGTTTGGTGCTATCTTGCCTCGCCCGCCCGCTCCCACCCCCACCAACCCCACCAAGTCCCAATCCATCGCTCCCGGACAGCCGGGCGGCGGCCGCAGGACCCGTGGGGGACTGCGGCGCGCTGATGCTGGTGGAAAGAGAGAGTGAGAGGGAGCCATCGGTCGACGTGGCCGAGGCACGGGCGTCTGAGATGCCAGGGGGCGAGGGGGAGGGTCCCTGGGCAGCGGCCGCGTGCGCCTGGCCCGCGGCGGCTAGTGCTAGCACACGCGCCAGCAGTGCGCCTTCAAGCGCGACGACCTGCCGGCGGACCTGCAATAGCAATAGCCACAGAACGAGGCGTGTGGTTTTAGAGTTTTGTGTTTAGTGTTTAAAGCAACAGCGATAGAACGAGGCGTGTGGGTTTAGGGATTTATGATTAGGGTTTATAGCAATAGCGATAGAACGAGGCATGTGGGTTTAGGGTTTTGTGTTTAGGGTTTATAGCAATAGCAATAGAACGAGGCATGTGGGTTTAGGGTTTTGTGTTTAGGGTTTATAGCAATAGCGATAGAACGAGGCGTGTGGGTTCGGGGTTTAGGGTTTAGGGTTTATAGCGATAGAACGAGGCGTGTGGGTTTAGGGTTTTGTGTTTAGGGTTTATAGCAATAGCGATAGAACGAGGCGTGTGGGTTTAGGGTTTTGTGTTTAGGGTTTATAGCGATAGCGATAGAACGAGGCATGTGGGTTTAGGGTTTTGTGTTTAGGGTTTATAGCAATAGCGATAGAACGAGGCGTGTGGGTTTAGGGTTTAGGGTTTATAGCAATAGCGATAGAACGAGGCGTGTGGGTTTAGGGTTTTGTGTTTAGGGTTTTTAGCAATAGCGATAGAACGAGGCGTGTGGGTTAAGAGTTTTGTGTTTAGGGTTTACAGCAATAGCGATAGAACGAGGAGTGTGGGCTCGTATTACTTGTGTGAGACGTGGGGGGGTGTTGCTTGCTAGAACAGGTATTAATACATGTGGTGGAGGAGAGGCGCCCTGGTATGAGGGCCACGGCACCTGCGATAGGGGCCATGACGTCACGGGGTCATCACAAGTATAGCGGGGGAGAGGACAAGGTGGTATGTTTGAGGTGGTGGGTGCCAGGTGGCATTTTTGCAATCCAACCCCAAAAGAGGTAGCCTTGCGAAGCCGTAGGGTGGCGTGTGACAGGTGGCGTGTGTGTGAGCTGCTGTGCATGGGTCGACCTGCATGGGGACATAGAGTGGGACGTTTGACGTGGTTAATGTAGGCACATGGTCACGGCCTGCGGGTGAAACATCGTGTGCTTGGTTGAATATAACCAGTGAAAAAAAAAACACAGAGCTACGTGTGGCGACGTTGTCTGTGATGCAGCATCTTTGGTTTGAGCAGCCTGGCAGCTGGCAAGTTGCCGGGTAAAAAGGTGTTATCGACCAATCAGGAATCTGATGCTAGTTGTTGTGTGTCATTTCATACACATGGCTGGATGTCAGAAGCTGAATTTGGTGTGTGACCGGCGCGAGAACAGGAACAAATGGCCCTACCAACAACAGTGATAGCGTGAACACAAACTTCTGTTAGTATCAACTATAATGTTGGGTTGTATCAACTATAATGTTGGGTAGAATCAACTAAACATAGGGTAGTATCGACTGTAATGTTGGGTGGTATCAACTACAATGTTGGGTAGTACCAACTATGATGTTGGGTAGTATCAACTATAATATTGGGTAGTATCAACTATAATACTACTAGTATACTATCTGGTGGTACTAGTATAAGAAACAATAAGGTTAATATTACCTCCTCTACCAGCTGCAGCACCAGCCGCGGCTCCTGAATGGCCACGCGCGACGCTCGCTTGAACAGGGCGGCGCGTGCCGCGGGGGGGAGAACAAAGGGGTCCTTCACTGCCGACAAGGATGGGTTGCGGCACAGCGCTGGATCCTGCAACTCCTGTCAACGTTGTTCAGGTCAGTATTGTTTGCATGCGGGGTTCAGCAGGGGGGGAGAAGCAGAACATAAGTGAATTAGGCACTGATACCTCCTGCACTGCCTGTTCTCAGCAGGTATTTGGTTCACAGAAGGGGGCGGGGGCCAAGAGGGGCCAAGAGGGGCCAAGAGGGGCCAAGAGGGGCCAAGAGGGGCCAAGAGGGGCCAAGAGGGGCCAAGAGGGGCCAAGAGGGGCCAAGAGGGGCCAAGAGGGGCCAAGAGGGGCCAAGAGGGGCCAAGAGGAAGGCAAAGCGGGCCGGGAGGAAAAAGCAGAAGGGAAGGAAGGGTAAAATGCAGCGCTAACTCCTGCGGCTCCCATCCGCACTAATCTGTTTATGAGTCTTATTTTATGTGGTTGTACAGACAAGAGGGTCATGTGGAAGAGAAGGACAGCGAGGAAAGGAGAAGGAAAGGAAAGCTGCAGCGCTTGCTACCACACGGGGGGGGGGGGGGGGAGGGATGTACACGCGTGAAAGAGGGATGTACACGCGTGAAAGAGGGATGTATACAATTAGGAGGTGGGGGGGAGGACGTGGAAAATAGGACGAGGGGAAGAGTGCAGCAGAGAGGGCAACGATCCACTGCGTGCTCCTGCGATTTCTGCCCGCGAATTTTGTCTACATGATTTTCGTATCACATCTCATAAGTGACGTCCACATCGCAACATCAGTATGGTTCTCACCACATGGGGGGGGGGGGGGGGGAAGGGGATTGCAATGGGCTAAAGCCGAAGGCAATGGAAGCGGAAGCCTCCAACACGAACGAGCGTGCGCCATAGCATATAGGCGCCCAAGTGGCCTCCCCTTGGCCGACGAGGTAGTGGTGTAACCCCTGATAATGGTTCCTATCCAGCTATGTAGCCCCTGATAATGTTTCCTATCCAGCTATGTAACCCCTGATAATGGGTCTTATCCAGCTATGCCTTCAGCATGGCATCCTTGCAAGACTTCACTAATAGTCCCATTTTCCGAGGCGCGCAGACCCACTACAGTTGGGGTACGACCGGATATCATTCACATAACCAAAGTCCAGGCAGACCTAGGTAATTCTTTGATGCCTTCAGCTACAGAGTCTTAACCCAGGTGACATTTTCACAGGCTTCGCCACACATTTCCAGAGCGGGGGTATGCTGACACCGAAGGACTTGAAAACATTTCCATAATCATCACATAAACATTTCCATATGCATGAGCTGTAGGGTCGCCTTGACTTAGGTGCCCCGAATGCAGGTGCTTTTAGCCCGGTAGATATTTCACCGCATCGGGGGCACTAGGTCCGTATAACCAAGGATGTTGAAAATAAAAGAAGCATGCTTGCGCACCTGGCACGCCATTGCGAGGAAGTCCTCCGGCCACAGCCAGCGGGTCAGTGGGCGGGTGCCCGCACTCCACACCAGCGGCACAAAGTGGTTGTGCTGTTCGCTGCAATGGTGCGAGGAATCATGAGAAGAACTCAACCTACATGTCAGGCACAAACTAATGCTGCTTTTCGCTGCGTCCATACATGGAATCCAGCAGGCTGAGATGAGAAGGACTCAACCTCATCACGCACAAAGTGGTTATGCATTTCACTGCAGCGCAATGGCAAATAATGACAGCAGCCCAGCACTGGCCTGATCCATCACGGAGATGGCAGAGCAGCACGCACCATGGCATGCACGCTGTCAGCATGGGGCAGGAGTATGGATGCTGGCAGCCAGCGAGGGGACATGGGCACGCGTGGGCCAAGAAGGCTGGTAGCATTCACTGGGTGCATGCGTCTACTCTGTGCCTGCGGATATTGGGTGCGTGGGCTGACTCAGTGCTTGCGTCTACTGGGTGTTTGCACCCGCCTAGTGCAGGTATGCACGGCCGCCCACCTGCTGCCGCTGGTGAACAAACGCCACAGGTGTTTGTCCATAAGGGCTATTTGTGTTGTTCTCGTTACTCGCCCCCACCTGCTCGTGCTTGTGAATACAGGCCACATGCGCTTGTCTACTAGTGACACACACACATATATAGTAGTACATACATATATAGTACAGTAGAACATATATATAGTAGTACATACATATAGTAGTACAGTAGAACATATATAGTACATACATATAGTAGTACTACTATATACTTATGTGACCCCACCTGCTCCAGCTGATGAACACGGGCCAGGGCCACCAGGTCTTCTGTGGCAGCCGCAGCGGCGCAAACACGCCAGCCGTGCCGTACAGGCCCATGCCATAGTTGGACATGGACGTCTGTTGAGGGGAGTTGGAGCACATACAGGGACGCGGGGGTCATCGATACATATGCCAGCCTAATGACCGCGGATGCCCATATCATGGCATGGAAACCAGTGCCAGTACGTGGAATCGACAAGGACCCCCTCAATAAGGAATCGAGAAGGACCCCCTCAATAAGGAATCGAGAAGGACCCCCTCAATAAGGAATCGAGAAGGACCCCCTCAATAAGGAATCGAGAAGGATCCCCTCAATAAGGAATCGATAAGGACCCCCTCAATAAGGAATCGAGAAGGACCCCCTCAATAAGGAATCGATAAGGACCCCCTCAATAAGGAATCGATAAGGACCCCCTCAATAAGGAATCGATAAGGACCCCCTCAATAAGGAATCGAGAAGGACCCCCTCAATAAGGAATCGAGAAGGATCCCCTCAATAAGGAATCGATAAGGACCCCCTCAATAAGGAATCGATAAGCCTCAATAAGGAATCGAGAAGGACCCCCTCAATAAGGAATCGAGAAGGACCCCCTCAATAAGGAATCGATAAGGACCCCCTCAATAAGGAATCGAGATGGACCCCCTCAATAAGGAATCGATAAGGACCCCCTCAATAAGGAATCGAGAAGGACCCCCTCAATAAGGAATCGAGAAGGATCCCCTCAATAAGGAATCGATAAGGACCCCCTCAATAAGGAATCGATAAGCCTCAATAAGGAATCGAGAAGGACCCCCTCAATAAGGAATCGATAAGGATCCCCTCAATAAGGAATCGATAAGGACCCCCTCAATAAGGAATCGAGATGGACCCCCTCAATAAGGAATCGAGAAGGACCCCCTCAATAAGGAATCGAGAAGGACCCCCTCAATAAGGAATCGAGAAGGACCCCCTCAATAAGGAATCGAGAAGGATCCCCTCAATAAGGAATCGATAAGGACCCCCTCAATAAGGAATCGAGAAGGACCCCCTCAATAAGGAATCGATAAGGACCCCCTCAATAAGGAATCGATAAGGACCCCCTCAATAAGGAATCGATAAGGACCCCCTCAATAAGGAATCGAGAAGGACCCCCTCAATAAGGAATCGAGAAGGATCCCCTCAATAAGGAATCGATAAGGACCCCCTCAATAAGGAATCGATAAGCCTCAATAAGGAATCGAGAAGGACCCCCTCAATAAGGAATCGAGAAGGACCCCCTCAATAAGGAATCGATAAGGACCCCCTCAATAAGGAATCGAGATGGACCCCCTCAATAAGGAATCGATAAGGACCCCCTCAATAAGGAATCGAGAAGGACCCCCTCAATAAGGAATCGAGAAGGATCCCCTCAATAAGGAATCGATAAGGACCCCCTCAATAAGGAATCGATAAGCCTCAATAAGGAATCGAGAAGGACCCCCTCAATAAGGAATCGATAAGGATCCCCTCAATAAGGAATCGATAAGGACCCCCTCAATAAGGAATCGAGATGGACCCCCTCAATAAGGAATCGATAAGGATCCCCTCAATAAGGAATCGAGATGGACCCCCTCAAAAAGGAATCGAGAAGGACCCCCTCAATAAGGAATCGATAAGGACCCCCTCAATAAGGAATCGAGAAGGATAAGGAGGCGCAACGGGCAGCCCCAGGTATCACGACAAAGCCAGCCGCCGATATGTCGGCACTCCAGGAGAGTGAAACGGAACGATATCGGAACGGATGGCAGCGCCGTAGGTATGCCAGCAAGACGAGGAGGAATGCCGTTATCGTTCATGCGGATTATCGATGCCCGCATCACACGAACAGGGCGCATCTTTTGGGGGGGGAACGAACAGGGCGATGATGATCATCGAGCTGGACTCAGACAGGAACGATCTTCGCGCCATGGTGCGCAGCCGACATACATAGACTCAGCGCAGTTGGCTGCTCCACGCTGCTTGTTGCCAATATGTGCCGGCCAGCTCCTGTTTAAAGCCTTACTCGCGGGATCGATGCAGTTGTACTGTTCTCGCCATGGCATTCATGGGCACCACGGGGCGGAAAAACGACAGACCTGTCCCTACCGTACGTCACATCCGCACATAGCCTGTCCCTATACTGATCTGGTTAGCTGTGATGGTCTAGCCTGCTTGCCACTCGCATCAGCGCCAGAACAGAGCCCCACGGGGCAGTGACCGCTCATTTGTCAACGATGTACCATGTACACTTCATTCTCGTACTGTACGAAACAAGTCTCCCCAGTGCTGCCTTCGTACCTTTGCGTCGAGGAATAGGACGGGTCAGCACTCCATTTCATCCTCGTACTTGTACTATACTAGCACAAGAGCTACATCGACTTCTTACTGCCCCTCTGGGCATGAAACAGCGCCACGGTCGACAACTCCTCTTCAAAACAGCTACCACTGTTAGACAGCATCCACTATATTCTTCTTCGCTGCCTCCCTCCCTCGGTGTCAAAAAGCACCACGGGCTGGCGCAGCACCCACTAAATCCTAGGAGTATACTTGCCCCCGCAACGGTACCCTAGAAGTGCCTGTTGCTTGCGCGCATACCTCCGCATCAAACAGCACCACCGGCCGGCGCAGCACATGGGCCATGGCGACCACATGCAGGTTGGAGAGGAAGGCGCCTGGGCACGCGGCCTGCTGCGCCGCTTCTTCAACGTCGTGGGGTGACACATGGGAGCAGTACCTGCGGGGGCCAGCAGTAGATGCGACGTGTATGCGCATCAGCGGCTCATGAAAAGATGGGGCAACACATCATGCGTGGGAGGAGTACATGCGGGGACCAGCAGATAATTTTTTTTGTTCTATGCGCAGTACAGTGTGGGATAAGAAGAAAGAGCGCATGGGAGGAGACTGCAAGCACCTGCGGCCAGGGTGTTTCGTTAAAATAATGCACATTACGGTGCCCAACTTAGTGCGGGGGAGGAATCCCTGCCAAGGCCACCAGTTAGAGCCTTTCGTCAATGCACAGTGATATGAGCAGGGCAGCGTGTGATAGGCAAAGTCGCAAGTAAAGGCACGTGCACGCGATGTGCAGGACAGGATGAGGAGGTACATGCGTGGGCAGGTGCGCAAGCGGACAGATATATAGATCTGCACGGCGTGTCGATATATAGATCTGCGCCGCGTGTTGATACCTGTGGCGTGCTAATTGCGTGCCCCAGGACCATGGATGGTCCGTGCTTACAGGACCATCGGCTAAAAGTAAGCGGGCCGCCCTTGTAGTCACAGAAAAAACACCGTCCTTTAAGGAAAAAAAAAGCCTTTGCTACTTCCGTCACATGTCACTGGAAGAGACCAAAACACCATCTCAGATATGGGCTGCCCAAGGGCCAAATAACCAATAACGGTACGTAACGACCGAAGGCCACAGAGAGGGTGTTGTTAGACCAAAACCCATTTTCACTCTTGGCACCCTCAGCTTAGCGACGATCACCAACACCCAGCTGTGAAACCGCACACTAACAGGCCTGCGCACTGATAATGTAAACCCGCAAAAGGATTGAGGCAGCCCCCAGTCGCGGAGGGTGGACAGCTCATCGCACAATTAAAAAAAAAAAGGGAAAAAAAAAGGCTGAGAATAATGCACGCAAATTACAATAGATAGATAATCATGATAAATAACTAAAAATGAGCGAAATAAACCAACCATTCGCGGTGGGTGGACAGCTCATCGCAGAGCTGGTGGCGCAGCGCCTCTGAAAAGAGCTCCACCCCCCAGATGCCGCGGGAGATAGCATTAAGCAGGCAGCTGCCGTCACCGGTGGTGCGCAGGGGGACAACCTCCATCTTCTGCGGATGATGCGCCGCATTGTTCCACAGGCACACAGTGAGGGAAGGGAGACAGGTCAGGCAACTCATGCAGAACAGCGAATAGGCTACCATCCCCGCTATCGTCCTGAGAACACTTGATAGTCATTCAGAAGTGATAATGGGGTAGCCCTGAGATAGCAGTCATACCCCAGGGCATAGCGAGAAGGAAGTATTTCGTATCAGATGAAGCGAGGAGACTTCAACCCGAAATTGAATTCATTCATATATCAGAGAAAGGACGAATCAAGACTATAAACGAACGTATATCAACCTCTCAAACTCAACTATCTGTCTTTTCTTGCCGGAAAAATGGAGGACTCGACAAGTATTGCAGCAAGCACCCCATGGGTACTGGAATCCGGCAGGACAGAGACACATATGCGCATCAGATCTGCCAGCATGTGTTCACAGGAGAATGTACAACGGACGTTGAAACATCCGTCAGGTACCGCTTTCCTCTCCCCAAGCAAACACAGCATTACACACAAAACACACCACCGCTCCCCCTTCCCCCCAACCTCCACCGCCCATCCCTTTCCCCACCCCCCCCGCCACCGCCCCCCCCAACCCCCCCACCTGATGCTCCCTCATCTTCTGCAGCAGCCGCCACAAATAGTTTGCGGCGCCCGTGTCGACCTCGTCGTCCGCTTGGAGTACAAAGGAGCAGGTCGTTGACGGCTGGCAGTGTAACGGGAGCCAAGGACATGTGGCAGGGAGAGGGGTAAAGGGCAGCATGATGAGCAAAGGAGCAGCACAAAGGAGCAGCAGCTCCGTAATGGCTGGCAAATGAAGAAAAGTAACACTATATTTTGTACTCATGCGAAGAATAGTAAAACAGTTTTACAGCAGTTTTACAGCGTGTAGTCACATTCGTACACGAAGCAAGCGACAGGCAGCGGATAAGGGGGGAGATGGGAGTGCGCCAGCAGAGGGGCGGGTGCTAGGCATCGTGTGGATGGCAACGTGAGAAAAAAGGCAGGTGGCAGGGGGTGGTAGGTGATGGTAGCATTTGCAGAAGCAAAGTGAGAAATACAGAAATCTGCACGATTGGCAGCCGTGGCAGGGGCAAGCCATGGCTCTTTTATAAGCAATGGCTCTTGGCACCATTTCGTAAGCACCAAGCACCAAGGGGAACAAAGACATCAACGATTGCTTGCTTATTCTCAACTGCTAATAAAAAGCAGCAAGGCATACGATGACTGCGATCCCTCGCACAAAAAGATGGCAGTTCCTTACAGATTAGTCCTTCCTTACAGGTTAGTCACTTGTTGCCACGAACCGTTGCTGGCAGAAATTAGCAATCCTCGGACTGCTATGACGAGGATTTTCATTAGCAAAATATCCTCGTATCATCTTGTCGTAATAATTTTTTGGGTAAGCTAAAAAACTAATTAGTACTAAGCTAATGTTCATACTGCAAGTAATACTGTTCAACACACCACCACAGAGCTGCACGCAAGTCGCAAGGCAATCCCTCTCGTTCAGCGGCAACCACCGTCAAATCCTTCCAGCATCTTACCCCACAGCAGACATGTAACCTAGACCTCCAGGGTGAGCATAAGCATAGAGAAGACCTCCAGGGTATGCAAAGCATAGAGAAGACCTTCAGCGTGTGCATAAGCATAGAGAAGACCTCCAGCGTGTGCAAAGCATAGAGAAGACCTTCAGCATGTGCGTAAACATAGAGAAGACCTTCAGCGTGTACCTAAGCATAGAGAAGACCTTCAGCGTGTGCGTAAGCATAGAGAAGACCTTCAGCGTGTGCGTAAGCATACGGAAGACCTTCAGCGTGTGCATAAGCATAGAGAAAGCCACGCTGTTGGATGGGGGGGTAATCAATCAGTATCAGCCAGCAGGATTGTACTACTAGGCTCTCTTACTATGACCAGATGGGGGGGTTATCAATCAGTATCATCCAGCAGGATTGTACTACTAGGCTCTCTTACTATGACCAGTCCTGCTTCATGGGCCAATCAATCACTATCATCCAGCAGGATTGTACTACTAGGCTCTCTTACTATGACCAGTCCTGCTTCATGGGCCAATCAATCACTATCATCCAGCAGGATTGTACTACTAGGCTCTCTTACTATGACCAGTCCTGCTTCATGGGCCAATCAATCACTATCATCCAGCAGGATTGTACTACTAGGCTCTCTTACTATGACCAGTCCTGCTTCATGGGCCAATCAATCAGTATCATCCAGCAGGATTGTACTACTAGGCTCTCTTACTATGACCAGTCCTGCTTCATGGGCCAGCACGGAAGACCTGGCAGGATGAGTGGTAGCAAGATAAGTACCAATAACAACTAAACCTATTGCCAATAACAACTTAACTTATTACCAATAACAACTAAACTTATTACCAATAACACCTTAACTTATTACCAATAACCACTAAACTTATTACCAATAACAACCAAACCTATACAGTATCTTTGATGACAGCAATCTTGCCGCACACACCAGCTAAGGAAACACCTGGCGGACGAGCGGTATTCAACTTGTAAGAGGAATGACTAGAACGTAAACCTCGGGAGCTTATCTTATCATGTAAGTCCTAGTCTAGAGCTTTCCTTATCATCTTAGTCCTGCTCTAGAGGTATTCTCATCATGTTAGTTCTGCTTCACCACGCACCAGCACGGGGAAGACCTGGCGGATGAGCGGTGACAGCAGCAGAAGTTCATCGCGGAGCAACGCATCTCGCTCCTGGGGGCTCAGCTCCTGCACAGTAGATAGACGCCACAGACGTGGGGGGCGGGGAATGGTAGAACACAGCACAGATCAGATGCAGCACAAGAGAGTGCATCTCGCTCCTGGGGGCTCAGCGCCTGTAACATGCAGGTGACAGATGCCAACCTTATGTAGACATGTAAGACACACATGAAGACACATGAGAGGGCAGCGTGGCGAGTGTGGGACCCGAGAGACCTTGTACAATAGAGCGTGTCACCTCAGCACTGATGGCGGATTCCACACGTTAGAAGCACACAACGGTGAGGCACGGGGATAGCAGCACGTTACCGCTCGGCGCCGGTGTTAGCATTACCGCTCGGCGCCGGTGTTAGCATTACCGCTCGGCGCTGGTGTTAGCAGCCACAAGCACCACTGTGGAAGAAGCGTCAACAGCCACACTGTAGAGAAAGCAGAACACACTTGTAGTGTGTAACTGTGAACACTGACAACTGATACTTGAGTACGCCACCCACAATTGCACTCTAACAAAACCCAATTGCACCGCGCGCGCGTATCAGCGCACGCATCACACACACACGCGCACACGCACACGCACACGCACACGCACACGCACACGCACACGCACACGCACACGCACACGCACACGCACACGCACACGCACACGCACACGCACACGCACACGCACACGCACACGCACACGCACACGCACACGCACACGCACACGCACACGCACACGCACACGCACACGCACACGCACACGCACACGCACACACACACGCACACGCACACGCACACACACACGCACACACACGCGCACACGCACACGCACACGCACACGCACACGCACACGCACACGCACACGCACACGCACACGCACACGCACACGCACACACACACACACACGCACACGCACACGCACACGCACACGCACACGCACACACACACGCACACGCACACGCACACGCACACGCACACGCACACGCACACTACTATACTATAGTGACCACACGCACACTACTATACTATAGTGACCACACGCACACACCACCATCATGGTGTCCTCCAGGCACCTGGTGCTACACCCAATGCAACGATAAACATGACAGTTTATACGACTGCAAACCAGTAGTAGCCACCCACCATCATCGTGTCCTCCAGGTCCTGCACCTGTCGCCTCGTTCGCTCCGATGGCAGCTTCCCCAACGACGGCGACACGGGTTCTGATTCCGGCGACCCCAGCACGCCATCACCGCCCGTCGCGCCACCGCCGCCAGCATACTCCCCCGCATTCCCACGCCATCCCGCCGCTCTCACGCCATCCCTGCCCACGTGACCGCCCCCATCGCCGGACATGTTCCTGCTACCGGGGACGGTTGCCAGCTCCACTTCCGTACCTTGCGAAGCAAAGCCTGCCTCCCGGGCATCCGACGATGACGGCGTGACGTGGCCAGAATCATCACGGTCCCTCGCAAGAGGCCCCATCGCAAGATGGTTGTGGCCCATCACAAGATGCCCCCCGTTCTGCGCCCCGCTATGCCCCGTTTGGGCAACAGTCACTATCCCACGACCGATGGGCAACGGTGGGGGGCTGACCATCCGCATGAGCTGCGTCCCTGGGGGCGCCCTGGCAACGCCACCGCCATTACCGCCAGACCCCTGGGCAGACCAGCTCAGCCGACGCGCCGACTTGCCGGCGGTGGGCTTGCCGTCGCTACCGACACTGTCATCGATACCCACGCCGCCACTGACCCCGTGCCCATGCACCTTGGATCCCGACGAAGAGCCAGCAGACCCGGACCCCCCTGTTGCGGCGGCTAGCTTGACGTAGGCACCGGATGACCGGCCAATCCCGTGGCGGCGTTCATGCGGGGAATTGTCCTCCGCCAATATGGAAACGTGATGATGATGCAGCGAGGGCACATCCCTTGGGCTGCTATAATCCTGCGAGTTGCTGTAGTCTCGTGAGTTGCTGTAGTCCTCCCCGCCGGCATTATGGTCGATCCCAGTGTACGCGGAAGAGAGCGCCTCTAAGTTAGCCCATTGGCCCTCCAGCCGACTGTGGCGCCCCGACCGGTTCTTGTGCTTTCTTCTTGCCGGCGAGCTGTCGAGGCCGCTGCCCTCCTTCCCTTGAGGGCTCTTGCAGCAGAAGCAACCCATCCGCCACCCGCCTGCCACATGTACTCAGTCGAGGGCTACCGTTGTTGTTGACGCTGCCACATCAGCCGCTGATGACAGCTGCGACAAGCGAACGCGACACGTGCACAGGCGGAGTGGTTATCATGCGCAGGTGATGTACCGACTGGGATGGGAGGAGGCTGTCTGGAGAGGTCACCCAGTGACCATATGCAGGCAATGGAGCCACTGGAAAGGGAGAAGGCGAGGAGAAGAGGAGGAGAAGACTAGAGGAGGAGAAGGGGAAGAGGAGGAGAAAACTAGGAGAGGAATAGGAGAAGACTGGAAGGCAGCTTCCCTTGTAAAGCCTCCGCTGCCAGGTTTGCCAGTGAAGCTACCGCTGCCAGCCACTTCCCCAGAATGCGACAGGATGACTTGCGCACGTACCCCAGAAACGACGCCCCAGGGTGATGCCGCGAGTCCCTGGCAGGGGGCAGCAAGAAAAGGGCAGCCTGAAAAGCAGAAATCCGCGCCCCTTTCCTTGGTGTTGCCTGGCAAAGCGGCCACCCTGGCAGGGTGTTCTACCTCTCCATGCCCAGGGAGTGGGATCGCATGGCTATTCTCCACTTCTTCGGCAGATGGCAGCGGTGGCTTCTGCCATCCATAACCGCGTGGACATCAACCGCGGCATGCCGTTGAGGCATGCGATGCGGGACTTCCTACCAGCAAGTCGCACTCTGGCAGCCTGCAGAAAGGGGACCAAGAGGAGAGGCCAAGCACGGTTTGCGCACATAGTGCACATGGGAAGGTGGGTAGACAGAATGTGCATGTGCATGTGTGTTGCATGTGCATGTGTGTTGCGTGTGCATGTGTGTTGCATGTGCATGTGTGTTGCATGCGCATGTGTGTTGCATGCGCATGTGTGTTGCATGTGCAGGCGTGTCGCAAGGGACAAGAGAGTGAGGCCGTGCGCCCAATGTCGCCACTCAGAAGGCTACACACGTCAATAGACACTTTCCTTAAGGACTCTCTTTCTTTAAGGACTTCTGATGCAAGAGCAAAGGCAAATGCTTGGGTGCTTCATTACTAACCATTGAGCCTTCATTGCTAACTTGGGTGCTTCATTACTAACCAGTGCGCCTTCATTGCTAACTTGGGTGCTTCATTACTAACCAGTGCGCCTTCATTGCTAACTTGGGTGCCTCATTACTAACACGTTGGCCTTGGAAAATGAACGTCCTTGCAGGGTAAACTGTTTGACCGTTCTGTGGAGGGCAGCCACACCCACGGGTATGGATGTCTGTGCTTCGCCTCGCGTGTGGATCCAGGGGTAATGGCTTGCTCTCGTCCACGGGTATGGGAGGGGACTTACAGAAAAAGCTTTGCGCTACACCTATAAGCGGGATTGAATGTGAGAATGTATACCCCGCCCCACCCCCCACCCCCCCAAAAAGAAGTCTCCGCATGGTTTGTGGCCTAGCTGTGACAGTAGACACATTTTGTCAATCACCATCACTACATATAGGGCCTAGCTCGAGCAAGGGTGGAGAGCTATGGCCAGACAGGCCGTGCAGAGACATGACAGCAGAAGCACCACATGCGAAACTTAAGATATGTGAGGGTTGCCATGAGCCACGACAACCAACTAGAAGCAGCGCACGCCCAAGTGCGTAGAAAAATTTATGAGCATGTAGATAATTTTATGAGTATGTAGATAATTCAATAAATCCATGCCCAAGGTATTTAGTGGAAGTTTCACAACCAGGTGCCTAAACGCTGACGTTACGCGTTTCGAACGCTAATGTCAGGCCTCCCGTACAAAGGTAAAGTCTTACGCAAACACCCATGGTCACCACACAACAGCCAAGGGACGTGTTCACCCCTTACCCTAGAACATGTCAGCAGCAAGCAGCAGGACCATGCAGGCCAACCCATTCTGTTATTATACAGCAAATATGCCAACTCCCAGAAATCATATGCCCACCCACCCACGCACCCACCAACCCACCCGCCCGCCCGCCCGCCCGCCCGCCCGCCCGCCCGCCCGCCCGCCCGCCCGCCCGCCCGCCCGCCCCCCCCCCCCCCCCCCCCCACCCACCCACCCACCCACCCACACAACATTCGCCCTTCCATTTCCAACAACGTTCCTTGCCCCATCCCCCCCCCGCTACCGGCCCCACCCGCGTGCCCACACACATGCGCATGCGCCCACGTGCCCGCAGACATGCGCACGCGCTCAAGTGCCCACACAACCCACACCGACCTACACCCACACCTCCATCCCCACCCCAACCCCTAGCACCCACTACTCAAGCGCAAGGGGAAGTCATCTTGTGTACTATCACTGCACGGGAACACAGCTGTAGCGAACCCACGATCAAAATATGCAGTGACAGCCAATCAATGCCTTGTATACCAGTGGAGCACAAACCTGTGAGCAAGCTACCTTGCAAACCAGCACATCATACAAAACATTTACCCCCGGAATATCGTAGCCAGGACCTAAAATGTGGACACGGCCCTCGATGAACGTTGCCAAGGAGCGACTACTTGATTGGCCTTAAGCAAGCAGCAGCTCAAAATTATTCACATACGTACACGGACTCCTAGCGTTTATGGTCCAGATAAACCTCCTAACTGAACTCAGACCCAATTTCCCAAGATTTCTGCAATGATGTGAACGGATGGGTGACACGCGTTGCGCTATTTTTGCACACTTCGCTGTCTGCCCTTGGGCACATCTGGCCACCAGCATTTACCAGGCATGAATCGTCTGGGTTTCCGGACAAATTATCGAAAGACCTTTCCAAAGAATCAAATTTCACGCTTTTCACATAGCCTGTAAACAAGTCTATCTTGCGTTGCCTCTTTGCAAAGTATTACAGCGGCCCCGTTAGTCAATCGGCATTTGGGATTTAGATGCCACATACCTCATATCTTCTGCGACGCGGCAATTTGATAAAACCGTGTTGCCCTCCGGACGCGAGCTGTGATAATATAATGAGTACTTCTACTTGATTCAACGGGCAGGAAGGGGGCTATAGTTGGTCCAGATACTGCTTACAGACGACTTCGTATTGCAAATTCCTCATGCCATTCCTACATTTGCTCATGACCGGGGACACGCCCTAGCTGGCGGTACTTTTTTCCGGACAGCAGTTAAGGAAGAAAATCCCTGCTCGTGGATCGTGCTGACGACTAGCTGGGGAACTGCTGGAGCGTGAACGTGGCAGACCGCAGAACACACCAACCTTGGTGCCTCGGGCGATGGCTGCCTTTCGACGGGAAAATATGGGCGGTGAACTCGGAGATACTGCATGAAATCTTGGCAATGCGCAGGGCAGCAGACAAATATTCCGTACGACGCGGAGGAAATTATGAGCGACAAATGGCGCCCAGGTCAGCATGGGACGGCCACGTGTTCACGATTTCCAGGGAGCATGGTTCTACTTGCCTAGGATCATAGAGTATCTGGCTAAGGCCGTAGATATTTATTTACCTGGTTGACGAGATCGCCAAACATTCTGTGCTAGCATTCGTAACTCCCAGAAATGAAGCGTGCACAGTGCTCGCTGCAGGCTTGCAATTATCAGGTTGGAAATGGCAAGTAGCCATGGCGGATCGATTTAGCTTTGCCGGCCAAGGAAACGCAAGAAGGCACAAAAATCAAATGGGAGCCTTTTGTAAAGAATAATTGTAGCAAAAGAGGGCCTCACGAATTTTTCCCGTTGTTTTCAGGTATCTAGCAAATGAGTTTCGCCGTGTACAGGTCGTTGCATTCCCCCACGGGAGTGTCGCTGTGCACGGCTGCGTATTTCACTCATCCTGCGGCTGTTGGGGAGGGAGAACTCGACGAAACTGGCCTAGTCACGAGTTTTATAGAGGGTACAAACGGAGATGATTTTCGCAGCTTGCTGCCTAATCTAATTGTTATAAAAGAGACGCTGTTGGAAATATACACCATAGGCGGCCTGGAACAACCGGCACCGGTGAGTTACTGTTCTTCGTGCCGTGAAGTTTTGAAGAATTTCTAGGACGGGGGGAGTTGGGGATTGTCGCGCTCGCTGACATTTTGTAGGTGTTGCAGCGTAATAAAGTCATAGAAATCTTGGTCACTGTAGCAAGGCAGCGTTGTCCAGGATTGTAGCATTGTACTTGTATTTGTCTCTCTAACCGCGCGTGTCAGGGCGCTCGTAGTAAGTCATTCGGTGAGGATTCGTGCATGACTCGCGCCATTGGGGGCAAATTTTGTACGTCAGCATTGTGTGCGTCAGCATTGTTTCTTTCAACAACAAAGTCAGCAGCATTCTGAATATAATTTACCGTAATTTCCACATTTCTAGTGGTTTGAACATCGCGTGGACCAAGCGCTCATCACCGCGGCGAATGCGCCAGTGAGACCAAGCCCGAAGGGCAGCTTGCTACCGCCCAACTAGGACCGCATTTTGACAATGCACGGCACGGAGCAATATGCTCTGCCTGTCTGCATCCCCCCGCCCGGCTTGTTCCCTGTCTGCTGCCTCCCTGTCCCCTTCTCCCCTGCCCTCTATTTATTTTTAACCTACCTATTCGTCCTGCCCTCTTTCCCGCTGCCCGCTTGCCCCCTGCCCTCTAGATATCTTTGTCCTGCCTCGTTGACCTGCCGACCTCTCGCTCGCCGTCTATCAATTTGTAACCTGCCTAATTGCCCAGGCCATGTCTCCCCTGCCCGCCTCCCCCCTGTCCGTTTCTCCCCTGTCCGCTTCTCCCCTGCCCGCTGTCGCTTCACCGAACGAATGAATGCATCAATGGCACTGCCCCCCATGGGACCATCTGGCAATGTGGCCATGAATGCCCCGCTACCCCTCTGTCCCCTGTTTCATTCCCCCGCCTCCCATTGGTCACACAATGGCACCGGTCCACTGTCCCTCTGTCTATCTGTAACCTGCCGGGTTGCCACGTCCACTTCCCCTCCCACCTCACTGGTCGCAGACCGGCACCGGGCCCGCCACTGCTGACAGTGACAAACGCAAGCTGCCTGATGGCGATGAGACGCAAGGGTCAGCCAGCCGGCCCAAGCCTCGGCTGGAGCTCGTGGAGCGTTTCTCGCTGCATGGTGTAGTGCAGGAGCTCGCCGTCATCCACGGGTGCTGGGACAGCTCGTCCGAGGAGCAGCGGCACCGGCAGTGCGACGCTCTTCTGCTGGTATTCGGCGACGCGGAGTTGTCGGTGGTGGAGTGGGACGAGGCGAACCACAACATACGCTGCAGGTGGGTGGGTGTGTGGTCACTATAGTATAGTAGTGTGCGTGTGGAGTTGTCGGTGGTGGAGTGGGACGAGGCGAACCACAACGTACGCTGCAGGTGGGTGGGTGGGTGGGTGTGTGGTCACTATAGTATAGTAGTGTGTGTGTGGAGTTGTCGGTGGTGGAGTGGGACGAGGCGAACCACAACATACGCTGCAGGTGGGTGGGTGTGTGGGTGGGTGGTCACTATAGTATAGTAGTGTGCGTGTGGAGTTGTCGGTGGTGGAGTGGGACGAGGCGAACCACAACATACGCTGCAGGTGGGTGGGTGTGTGGTCACTATAGTATAGTAGTGTGCGTGTGGAGTTGTCGGTGGTGGAGTGGGACGAGGCGAACCACAACGTACGCTGCAGGTGGGTGGGTGTGTGGTCACTATAGTATAGTAGTGTGCGTGTGGAGTTGTCGGTGGTGGAGTGGGACGAGGCGAACCACAACGTACGCTGCAGGTGGGTGGGTGGGTGGGTGTGTGGGTGGTCACTATAGTATAGTAGTGTGCGTGTGGAGTTGTCGGTGGTGGAGTGGGACGAGGCGAACCACAACGTACGCTGCAGGTGGGTGGGTGGGTGGGTGGGTGGTCACTATAGTATAGTAGTGTGCGTGTGGAGTTGTCGGTGGTGGAGTGGGACGAGGCGAACCACAACATACACTGCAGGTGGGTGGGTGGGTGGTCACTATAGTATAGTAGTGTGCGTGTGGAGTTGTCGGTGGTGGAGTGGGACGAGGCGAACCACAACATACGCTGCAGGTGGGTGGGTGGGTGGGTGGGTGGTCACTATAGTATAGTAGTGTGCGTGTGGAGTTGTCGGTGGTGGAGTGGGACGAGGCGAACCACAACATACGCTGCAGGTGGGTGAGTGGGTGGGTGTGTGGTCACTATAGTATAGTAGTGTGCGTGTGGAGTTGTCGGTGGTGGAGTGGGACGAGGCGAACCACAACGTACGCTGCAGGTGGGTGGGTGGGTGGGTGGTGTGGTCACTATAGTATAGTAGTGTGCGTGTGGAGTTGTCGGTGGTGGAGTGGGACGAGGCGAACCACAACATACGCTGCAGGTGGGTGGGTGGGTGGTCACTATAGTATAGTAGTGTGCGTGTGGAGTTGTCGGTGGTGGAGTGGGACGAGGCGAACCACAACGTACGCTGCAGGTGGGTGGGTGGGTGGGTGGGTGGTCACTATAGTATAGTAGTGTGCGTGTGGAGTTGTCGGTGGTGGAGTGGGACGAGGCGAACCACAACATACGCTGCAGGTGGGTGGGTGGGTGGGTGTGTGGTCACTATAGTATAGTAGTGTGCGTGTGGAGTTGTCGGTGGTGGAGTGGGACGAGGCGAACCACAACGTACGCTGCAGGTGGGTGAGTGGGTGTGTGGGTGGTCACTATAGTATAGTAGTGTGCGTGTGCGTGTGCGTGTGCGTGTGCGTGTGTGCGTGTGTGTGCGTGTGCGCGTGTGTGTGCGTGTGCGTGTGCGTGTGTGTGTGCGTGTGCGTGTGCGTGTGCGTGTGCGTGTGCGTGTGCGTGTGCGTGTGCGTGTGCGTGTGCGTGTGCGTGTGCGTGTGCGTGTGCGTGTGCGTGTGCGTGTGCGTGTGCGTGTGCGTGTGCGTGTGCGTGTGCGTGTGCGTGTGCGTGTGCGTGTGCGTGTGCGTGTGCGTGTGCGTGTGCGTGTGCGTGTGCGTGTGCGTGTGTAGCATTTCCCGTTCATCGCGAGGGCCCCCAGCACGAGGCGCGGCTTGCACTTGCCACTGTCAAATCACAAACGTTCTATCTTTAACATTTCTCTCGGTACTCTCTGTTTACATCCCATCCCTTCAATGTTTTGAGCCCTCTGCCATATTGATCTACGCGTACGAGGGCCCCCCAACTTGGAGCGTTTTTTTATTCGCTTAGAAATCCACTCTCCTAACCATCCCCCTGACAACCCCGCTTGCCGCACGGTCTTGCCCTCAGCTCTCTCCGTTCGGGTCCTCAACGTGAGCCATCGTTCATCCTCACAGAGCAAGGCCCTTATGATGTCACTTGCCATGCTTCACTTGCAACCCTCTTCAGCTCGCTCCCTTCATACGAGGGCCCCCAACACAAGGGAGCTGCTATATGCCGCTATCGTCTCGCAACCTTCGTCTCACAACCTTCTCAAAAACACTCTACAAAACCACCCTGGTCTTGTGCCGTCTGCCAGCTCCCTCCACTCGTATGAGGGCCCTCAGCACGAGGCGCTCAAGGACGGCCGCCGCAGCTTTGCATTCGGCCCGCGGGCACGGTCGGATCCCAAGGGGCGCTGCGCGGGCGTGCTGATCTACGGCACGCAGTTGCTGCTGCTGCCCTGCAAGACGGCGGCGGATGAGGTGAGTCGCGTTGCGGTGTATTGGTAGTAGTCTTTGCACTACTGTACATATAGTGCTGCTGTACCAGGCTGCTGCACTGCAAGACGGCGGCAGCCTACTATACTTAAGATCTGTACTAGACTGCACTAGTGTACTAGGCTGCTGCACTGCAAGCCACCGCTGCCAAGGTGACACTGCTTTGCTGGGTATGGATAGTTCTTAGACATGTTTGCACTACTTACTGCTACCATACTCTACTAGGCTGCTGCCCTGAAAGACGGCTGCCGACAAGGTGTGGCCACTGTGAACTAGGCACAAGAGGAGTGTACTAGTTAATGTACTATTTCGTGTACTAGTAGTCCTACAGTGTTACCGCCATAATAGTACTGTACCTCGGTACTGTTCTTGCATCGCGGCTGCTGACGACGTGAGCCCTTGTGCATGAGAAACTCTTTTTTGCCATTCTTCTATCGCTGGCATGTTACTGTTACAAGACTTCGCTGATATTTTACCGCGGCGCTGCACTGCAAGTCTGCAGCTGCGGGAGTGTGCGTACCTCTGCTCGCATGATCTCGCACTGTTTTTTGACCTCTTTGGTGGATTGTTTTGTGTTTGGTCATCCTACGCCCGACCCCCCTGTCGTCGATAGAGCCCCCCTGTTTTGGGTTGCTGGCCACTGCTTTCGCTTTCCTTGCCACGTCTCGCCCTGCAGTCCTCTTCGCTGCATTGTGCTTGCGCATCTGCTTCTGTTAACGTGTATGATGATGCATGGCTGGCAGCTGCCATCGCTCAACTTTCATGCCCACGCTTTGTTCCCTTAACCGTGCCCCACCTGCCTCTGTCCACGATTTTGGTTCATGCCGGCAGCTTCTCTCGCTTGCCGAGCGGCCTGGTGCGGAGCAGGTGGTCATCGAGTGCGCGCCCGCGGTGGAGTCATCGTTCATCACCAACATGCGGGACTTGGGCATCTGGAGCGTGCGCGACTTGTCGTTCCTACACGGTATGTCGGGCATGGGGAGTGAGCGCAAATTCTCGTTTCTGCACGTAAGGCTTACCCGAATAACGTGTTGCGTGGCCCTCAGGAGGCGGAAGGGTGAGGGAACGTGAGTGAACGGTGGGGCATGGTGGGAGAAGGGAGGGAGAAGGGGGGGGGAGTTGAGTGAGGGACCGAGGGTGGCAGGAGGCAGGAAGGAGGTGACGAGTGAGTCATTGGGGAGGGGGAGGCGACGGTTTCCCAGGCGACGTCTTTGATAGTGCTGGATGGTGACAAGGGAGATTAATGGTGGGGTGGTGGGGAAGGAGGAGGCTCAGATTAGCTATTCTTTGCTCAGTTTCGATATTACATAGCGTACATGATGAGATACGTAGCAGTAATCATTTTAAGTTTAGTTAGTTTTATCATTCATTTAAGTACCGGGCCACGGGAGCTATTACTAATGAAAGCACCGGGCCACGGGAGCTATTCCTAATTAAAGCACCGGGCCACGGGAGCTATTACTAATGAAAGCACCGGGCCACGGGAGCTATTACTAATGAAAGCACCGGGCCACGGGAGCTATTACTAATTAAAGCACCGGGCCACGGGAGCTATTACTAATTAAAGCACCGGGCCACGAGAGCTAGTACTAATTAAAGCACCGGGCCACGGGAGCTAGTACTATTTAAAGCACCGGGCCACGGGAGCTATTACTAATTAAAGCACCAGGCCACGGGAGCTAGTACTAATTTAAGCACCAGGCCACGGGAGCTATTAATAATTAAAGCACCGAGCCACGGGAGCTAGTACTAATTAAAGCACCAGGCCACGGGAGCTAGTACTAATTAAAGCACCAGGCCACGGGAGCTAGTACTAATGTAAGCACCGGGCCACGGGAGCTATTCCTAATTAAAGCACCGGGCCACGGGAGCTATTACTAATTAAAGCACCGGGCCACGGGAGCTATTCCTAATTAAAGCACCGGGCCACGGGAGCTATTACTAATTAAAGCACCGGGCCACGGGAGCTATTCCTAATTAAAGCACCGGGCCACGGGAGCTATTACTAATTAAAGCACCGGGACACGGGAGCTAGTACTAATTAAAGCACCAGGCCACGGGAGCTATTACTAATGAAAGCACCGGGCCACGGGAGCTAGTACTAATTAAAGCACCAGGCCACGGGAGCTAGTACTAATTAAAGCACCGGGCCATGGGAGCTAGTACTAATTAAAGCACCGAGCCACGGGAGCTAGTACTAATTAAAGCACCGAGCCACGGGAGCTAGTACTAATTAAAGCACCGGGTCACGGGAGCTATTACTAATTAAAGCACCGGGTCACGGGAGCTAGTACTAATTAAAGCACCGGGCCACGGGAGCTAGTACTAATTAAAGCACCGGGTCACGGGAGCTATTACTAATTAAAGCACCGGGCCACGGGAGCTATTACTAATTAAAGCACCGAGCCACGGGAGCTAGTACTAATTAAAGCACCAGGCCACGGGAGCTATTACTAATGAAAGCACCGGGCCACGGGAGCTATTACTAATTAAAGCACCGGGCCACGGGAGCTATCACTAATTAAAGCACCGGGCCACGGGAGCTAGTACTAATTAAAGCCCCGGGCCACGGGAGCTATTACTAATTAAAGCACCGGGACACGGGAGCTAGTACTAATTAAAGCACCAGGCCACGGGAGCTATTACTAATGAAAGCACCGGGCCACGGGCGCTAGTACTAATTAAAGCACCAGGCCACGGGAGCTAGTACTAATTAAAGCACCGGGCCATGGGAGCTAGTACTAATTAAAGCACCGGGCCACGGGAGCTATTACTAATTAAAGCACCGGGCCACGGGAGCTATTACTAATTAAAGCACCAGGCCACGGGAGCTAGTACTAATTAAAGCACCGGGCCATGGGAGCTATTACTAATTAAAGGACCGGGCCACGGGAGCTAGTACTAATTAAAGCACCGGGTCACGGGAGCTAGTACTAATTAAAGCACCGGGCCACGGGAGCTATTACTAATTAAAGCACCAGGCCACGGGAGCTAGTACTAATTAAAGCACCGGGCCATGGGAGCTATTACTAATTAAAGGACCGGGCCACGGGAGCTAGTACTAATTAAAGCACCGGGTCACGGGAGCTAGTACTAATTAAAGCACCGGGCCACGGGAGCTATTACTAATTAAAGCACCGGGCCACGGGAGCTATTACTAATTAAAGGACCGGGTCACGGGAGCTATTACTAATTAAAGCACCGGGTCACGGGAGCTAGTACTAATTAAAGCACCGGGCCACGGGAGCTAGTACTAATTAAAGCACCGGGTCACGGGAGCTATTACTAATTAAAGCACCGGGCCACGGGAGCTATTACTAATTAAAGCACCGGGCCACGGGAGCTATTACTAATTAAAGCACCGGGCCACGGGAGCTAGTACTAATTAAAGCACCGGGCCACGGGAGCTAGTACTAATTAAAGCACCGGGCCACGGGAGCTATTACTAATTAAAGCACCGGGCCACGGGAGCTATTACTAATTAAAGCACCGGGCCACGGGAATTCAGATTCTGCCCAGCCGGACTTGAATAGGAGTCCAAAATAGTTGGGGGCTTGGCCCCCGCCGGTCTACTTGTGATACTATGATATACTACTATAATATTAGTGATACTATAGTATAGTAATTATAGTGACACTAGTATAATACCATTTCATTACCAGCTGGCAGATTTTCTGGGTCTCCGCCCCTAGCTCAGTACTGCGTGTGCTCAGTTTATAGGGTAGGGCCAAATTTGTTAGTAGGATACTAGAACTACTACCAATAGGGGTTCATGTCAGCGGCTGGCTGCTCATGGGATCCCCCACAGCAACCTGGTGAGTGAAGAGGCGCGCACACGACGAACATCCCAGTGATCTGGCGTGAAAATGTATCAGTATCTTAACTGTGCCTTAACTGTTTTCAACAACCATGCCAGAGGGGAAAGCGCATGTGTGAAGAATAAACAGATGAGGTCCTTTTATCCACAGGAATCCATCGGGTATAGACTACGGCGCTTGCATGCCGCCATGTGTACTTTGCGGTCCTCGTCCATACACTGCCTTGGTAGATACGTATGCAGTTCTACTGGGATGCGTGACATAAGCGGCTACCTAACGTGATTAGAATCGACCATATGTGATACCATAACATACGTTATTAGAATCTACCATATCCATGACAGGCTAATTCTCACGTCTCCTGCACGCCTCCAACCATGTATCTTGCACGACCCCACTCCCCCCCCTGGCCACCCCCCAGGATACAACAGGGACCCCGTGCTGATGGTGCTCCACGAGACCACCCCCTCCTGGGTGGGAAACAAGGCCACAAAGTTCGCCTGCTGCGTCGCCGCACTGGGGGTGGACCTGGCTGGGAAGCGGCTGTACGAGCTGTGGACGTATTCGGTGTGTGGTTGCATTCACAATATTTTCCATGATGAAGCCTTCTTAACAAACAACGGTGCGTGCCACCTTGCGTTTCTCTGCCGCATCTACAACCGCAAGTACTGCCGAGAGTTGCTAATGCCCTGTTTTTTTCCAGTGATGATCCTGCCTATTTTTCGGTGATGCTCTTCCTTCAACTACTCAGCGCGGATATATGGGCCCATTGGGGGCCTGCGACCCAGGGGCTCCCGATTGGCAGTGCTCCGCGACCTCCCCTCAGGCATGCATGCTTCATCCATTGGCTCGGTAATCAGCTCGTCCATTACTATGTGTGTCGCCCGTGCTTGCCACGCTTGTCCCACTTGTGCCCTCTGCGCAGGGCCTTCCGCACAACTCCACCCACCTGGTGGCGGTGCCCCCGCCCATCAACGGGGCACTGGTCTTTGGCGTCAACCTGATCTCGTATTACGGCCAGGTGTGTATGCCCTTGGATGTTTATGCTCAAACTGGAGGCGTCAATTAGTGCTGTCTTTTGTGTGCCGTTGGAGTCCATAGGCTTTCTTAGGCGCTTGCCCTGCGAAGCCGCTGTTGAGCTCTAGGACAGACCCCTTGGTTGTCCCCTTGATTGTTTTGAAGGGGTGTGGCCTTTCACTGCACTTGCGCCATGAGTAATGACACCGGTTAGGTGGCGCTCCCCCCACCGTGCTGGATTCCCCTGATGTAGCTCCGCCATGCAACTGGTTTATGAGAGCCCCGCAAAGTGTTGCTGTTGCTATTATTAGCCTATCGCAATTCGTTATTATTCAACCCCCGCAAAGGGAACACAACAGAGCAGCTGTATTTATATCATATACTATATCCTCTCACCAAAGTCATCGTTGAGAAGGATGTGGGCTACTCCATGAAGTCGACCACCCCCGTCAATGGAGTGAAAGAAGCCCCCATTCAGGGAATACATGTCAAGAGACAGGGCGCTACTCGCGGAAGGGGAGCATCGGGAGGACTGGTTGGGTGCAAGTCGTTGGGTGGTGCCCCTCGGAAGGCCAGCGACGGACCTTGAGTCATGCGTGGAGGTGTACCGGGGATACCTTTCGGGGGGGGGGGGGGGGGGGGGGGCGGACCACCATACTTCTGATTTCAGTAGAGTACTGTGCTGGATTCCGATCGCTGCGTGTTGTTGCGTGCCAGTTGCCAAGGCATAACCACTGGTGTTTTTCCCGGCGAGAACAGGAGTTATTTTTCATCAGACCTTGTTCACGAACCAAGTCATGATGTGTGTTTATGAATTTTGTGCGCATCTGCCCGCGTGTGTGGGACCGCATCCCTCCCTCCCTCCCTCCTCCTCCCTCCCTCCCTCCCTCCCTCCCTCCCTCCCTCCCTCCCTCCCTCCCTCCCTCCCTCCCTCCCTCCCTCCCTCCCTCCCTCCCTCCCTCCCTCCCTCCCTCCCTCCCTCCCTCCCTCCCTCCCTCCCTCCCTCCCTCCCTCCCTCCCTCCCTCCCTCCCTCTCTATCTCTGTGTTTTTCTTGGGTGTGTTTGGTTTTCCATGAGTGCCGTCTGCTCTGTTTTTTCCATGTGTGCCGTCTGCCAGAATGGCAGCCGCCACCTGGTGCTCAACAAGCTGGGCTACGCGCCCGAGGCCGCCAACAGGTATGCGTGCGCACACCCACGCACCGCTCGCAGGTGGGCATGCTTGTGCGCGCATTACAAGCCAGCAAGTGTGTGCGGGGACATGCGTTGGTTGCCGTGTGACGATGCGGGTGCCATGGGACGACGCCACACGGCTGCGCGCCTGAGGCCATAAACAAGTACCCGCGCGCACGCACTTACACTTACACGTTAAACAAATTTCAAACTGTTTGGTAGTGTTTGAGTATACGTGCAGCCAATGGGTGCTTCTGTGGATGTGCATATTGACATAGTAGTAGAATCTTGAGGATCATGACTATAAAGGACAGTCCACATAGGTCTGTGTGCGCGAGCGCTTACAGAGGGAAGTGAAAGGCACAACAAGGTCAGCGATCCGCGAAGACACAGTAGGTGCGGTGCAAGGCCGCATGAACTCGTGTGCAGTAGCGTGGACATACAAGACAAATGGGTTATAAGACTGTAATTTAATAATTTTTTACTAGCATATGTCATCCCGATGTACTACAGTAAGAACGATATGCTTTCTGATGACCGATACTAGTGTCTTAGTTTCTAATTAACGCATGTGTATTCTGGAAAGCTGGAAAAACCTGTGGTGCTAGTGCATGTTTCCTGACTGGCTAGCTTGCATACATGCTTCCCTTCTCACCTTTTCATTTGCCTGCTTGTGACGGTGCCTCTCTGCAACCCCCAGCGCTGACGTGAGCGCCTCACAGCTGGAGGTGGAGGTGGACGCAGCCAAGACCACCTGGCTGCTGCCCAACGTGGCGCTGCTATCCTTGAAGGATGGCGTGCTGCTGCTGCTCTCCCTAACACATGATGGCAGGTAAGGGGTTACGCAGTGGCATAAAAACGTAAGGGGTTATGCAGTGGCATCGCGACGCTCATGAAATGCTCGCTCGCGTATGCAAAGGGCACTGCTCCCTTCCGCACGGCGGCAGGTAGGTTCACAGATCTGGCGTGCAGCTGTGGCGTGCACCTATGGTAGGTTCACAGATGCGGCGTGCAGCTGTGGCGTGCACCGAGGCATGCGGGTCCCCGCTGTCCACAAAACAAGCCAGATGAATAAAGAATAAAGAATAAAGATAGACAAATAAAGAACAATGAATAATGAATAATGAATAATGAATAAAGACCAATGAATAATGAATAATGAATAAAGATAGACAAATAAAGAATAAATAATCCATGCTCATGTGGTTGCAGGAAACTGATGGGTACGATTCTAATTGCTCTGATCAGCCTTTTTCAGTTGCTCTTGATAGCCGTTCGGTCGCAACAGTTCCTGAGCTCTTCTTCAGTGCGTCTGTGTGACGTCAATGCCGTCCCAGTACAGTGATTAGGTGACAGCCCACGTTCTTCCCTGTACTAGTATGAGAAGATGACAGCACACGTTCTTCCCAGTGCATATATGCGGTGCTTCGGGGGATAGTCTTCTTCACCCTCACCATCGGTAGGATGTGCCGTTCGTGCAAAGGGGGGGATGGTTCTCTTCACCCTCACCATCGGTAGGATGTGCCGTTCGTACAAAGGGGGGGATGGTTCTCTTCACCCTCACCATCGGTAGGATGTGCCGTTCGTGCAAAGGGGGGGATGGTTCTCTTCACCCTCACCATCGGTAGGATGTGCCGTTCGTGCAAAGGGGGGGATAGTTCTCTTCACCCCCACCATCGGTAGGATGTGCCGTTCGTACAAAGGGGGGGATCGTTCTCTTCACCCTCACCATCGGTAGGATGTGCCGTTCGTACAAAGGGGGGGATGGTTCTCTTCACCCTCACCATCGGTAGGATGTGCCGTTCGTACAAAGGGGGGGATGGTTCTCTTCACCCTCACCATCGGTAGGATGTGCCGTTCGTACAAAGGGCGAGTTAACCATCCGAGGAAGTGCCTTATTCATGGCCACACTAGTGACGAGCACAAGACGCTGATATGCGCGCTGGTGACCCTCCTGGGATCATTCAATAGTAGCTACGTTAATGGCGTGCATTCTATGCCAACCTGACCTCCTTGCCAACCTGACCGCCTTGCCAACCTGACCGCCTTGCCAACCTGACCTCCTTGCCATCCTGACCGCCTTGCCAACCTGACCACCTTGCCATCCTGACCGCCTTGCCGACCTGTCCCCCCTTGGGTCCTGGTATGATTGCATTGCCCCCACCTGCAGGGAGGTGCGCCACATGGAGCTTACTCGCGTGGGGTCGGCCACGCTGGCATCCGTGAGTGTGCATAATAGTGGCGGTATCTCTTGTCATAGTGTGCGTAACAGTGGTGGCATCCGTGAGTGTGCGTAACTGTGGCGGCATCCGTGAGTGTGCATAACAGTGGCGGCATCTCTTGTGATAGTAGCTACCCTTCCATCTCACTCCAACATCTCTAGCGGCTACCCTTCCATCTCACTTCAAAGACATGGACGCCCACGATCACTTTACTTAGCTGTAGTGTATAAGGTGATCAGTAAAATAGTTTTCAGTTAGATAGTTTATCGGTAATTAGTGGTGCGTGAAGGCCAGTTATTTCAGTTAGATAGTTTATCGGTAATTAGTGGTGCGTGAAGGCCAGTTATTTCAGTTAGATAGTTTATCGGTAATTAGTGGTGCGTGAAGGCCAGTTATTTCAGTTAGATAGTTTATCGGTAATTAGTGGTGCGTGAAGGCCAGTTATTTCAGTTAGATAGTTTATCGGTAATTAGTGGTGCGTGAAGGCCAGTTATTTCAGTTAGATAGTTTATCGGTAATTAGTGGTGCGTGAAGGCCAGTTATTTCAGTTAGATAGTTTATCGGTAATTAGTGGTGCGTGAAGGCCAGTTATTTCAGTTAGATAGTTTATCGGTAATTAGTGGTGCGTGAAGGCCAGTTATTTCAGTTAGATAGTTTATCGGTAATTAGTGGTGCGTGAAGGCCAGTTATTTCAGTTAGATAGTTTATCGGTAATTAGTGGTGCGTGAAGGCCAGTTATTTCAGTTAGATAGTTTATCGGTAATTAGTGGTGCGTGAAGGCCAGTTATTTCAGTTAGATAGTTTATCGGTAATTAGTGGTGCGTGAAGGCCAGTTATTTCAGTTAGATAGTTTATCGGTAATTAGTGGTGCGTGAAGGCCAGTTATTTCAGTTAGATAGTTTATCGGTAATTAGTGGTGCGTGAAGGCCAGTTATTTCAGTTAGATAGTTTATCGGTAATTAGTGGTGCGTGAAGGCCAGTTATTTCAGTTAGATAGTTTATCGGTAATTAGTGGTGCGTGAAGGCCAGTTATTTCAGTTAGATAGTTTATCGGTAATTAGTGGTGCGTGAAGGCCAGTTATTTCAGTTAGATAGTTTATCGGTAATTAGTGGTGCGTGAAGGCCAGTTATTTCAGTTAGATAGTTTATCGGTAATTAGTGGTGCGTGAAGGCCAGTTAGCAGAGAGTAGTAAATAGTAGAAAGCCCGCTTAGCAAAGTGGGGTGAGTAGTAAAGGATAGTTAATAAAGGTAGCATTCGAATATATGCGGTACTAGTTAATAAACGTAGCATTCGAATGTTTGCAGTACTAGTTAATAAACGTAGCATTCGGATATATGCGGTACTAGTTAATAAACGTAGCATTCGAATGTATGCGGTACTAGTTAATAAACGTAGCATTCGAATATATGCGTTACTAGTTAATAAACGTAGCATTCGAATATATGCGGTACTAGTTAATAAACGTAGCATTCGAATATATGCGGTACTAAATAATAAACGTAACTGGCACATGCCACAAAGTCTCGCCTTCCCCTTTTTCAACCCCATTTCTCAGTCCCATTTTTCAGCCACAGCGTGATCCAGTCGCCCCCCTCCCCCTGTGACACCTGTCATTGTGGCGGGGCTGTGCCATTCGCTGCTTTAATCGTTTCCCAGTATTGTCAGCTTTGGCGCCCATCACTACCATCTTTGGTGTCAATCATCTTCTTCTTGGGGGCCTGAAATTTTTCCATGGTTGCCCCGCTCGCATCTTTCCTGCTGTTGGTCAAGTTTTACTCTTTTTAATGCTGCGCTTGCTGCTGTCGCATCATTAGTGTCTAACTTTATCTCCTCATTTGCTGCACTTGCATTGTTACAGCATTGGTCTTATTGTCTTTTCATTTGCTGTACTTGCAACTGTTGCTTTTTTGGCCCGGTTTCCACCCATGCTGGGGAGGATCTCCTCTTCATCGGCGTCTCACGTTCTGCTATCGTGCGGCACTTGCGCCCAACCCATCCCATCCCATCCCATCCCATCCCATCCCATCCCATCCCATCCCATCCCACCCCATCCCATCCCATCCCATCCCATCCCATCCCATCCCATCCCATCCCATCCCATCCCATCCCATCCCATCCCATCCCATCCCATCCCATCCCATCCCATCCCATCCCATCCCATCCCATCCCATCCCATCCCATCCCATCCCATCCCATCCCATCCCACCCCATCCCATCCCATCCCATCCCATCCCATCCCACCACCACGTGACAGGGCATGTGCATGCTGGGAGAGGAGCTTCTCTTCATTGGCAGCCGGCTGGGGGAGTCCATGCTCGTGCGCATCTCTCGCCCGGGGGATGGTGACGAGGTCAGTGCCGGGGCTGCCATACTGAACGTTGTTCAACTAACTCCTGCAGCAGGGGCCGGAGCTAGTGCGCTCGTAACAGCTGAGCCGGTAACTCGGATCATTTGGCATGCTCGAAGAGGCCATTCGTCGCAGGTCGATAGGTCCCATTTTCACGAGAGCAGGAGCAAGGCAGGAAAACGGGACAGAATATTCGCGTGAAGCTCTCGGTACGCAGGCAGACCGAGAGAGCTAAGCATGGATGGGAAGGTTGAGGGTTTTGTGACCGGGACATCAGCTTGCAGCTTGAGCTTGAGCGCATGGGCGGTTTTGAGGGATGTCCTTCAAGGCGCCTGCTCAAGTACCCATGCTCGGAGCGGTATGACATTGACGTTAGGGTGTGCTCGGAGCGGTACCACATTGACACTAGGGTGTGCTCGGAGCGGTACCACATTGACACTAGGGTGTGCCTAGCCACGACAGAAGTTTATTCCTGGAGGTTGTATGTCTTATTACACCATGCAAGCGGTCGAGGTACTCACATTGATCCCAGACCACCGCTCCAACACGGATCCTGAGCTAGAGGCGTTGATCGACGTGATCGCCGACGGCAGCTACCCGACCGAGAGCGACGGGGACGTCATGCTGCCGGCGTGGCTGCCGCAAACGACTGACCCCAACACGCTGTCGCGGCGCTGCGTCGCGTTCCCGGACGAGATTCTGGACAGAGAGGTAACTGACCCGGTAGGGCTTCCTGTACTTTTGCGTCGACATCGTCGTAAGGGGACGCGTGACTCGGCGAGTCCAGTATCTCGTCCGGGAACGCGACGCGCGCCGCGGCGCCGTGTTGGGGTCGGTCGTTTGCGGCAGCCACGCCGGCAGCATGACGTCCCCGTCGCTCTCGGTCGGGTAGCTGCCGTCGGCGACCGCATCGATCAACGCCGCTAGCTCAGGTCCGCGTTGGAACGGTGGTCTGGGATCCATGTGAGTACGTTGACCGCTTGCATCGTGCAACAATGACATACACCCTCCGGGAATGAACTTCCTGTAGTGACTAGGCACACCCTATTGTCAACGTGCGTATGTTGACGATTTCGCGGGTCGCTCCAAGCGCTCTGGCTCACTCTCCCTCCCGGGTTCGTCATCAAGGGGCGGCACGCCACTCAGTGCGGCGACGCTATTTTCGTTATACCCGGGATGACCTGTTCCCCGCCTCGATTCGCAAGCAACGGGCGGTGCCTCCGTGTGACTGTGTACCTTTATTTATGACAAACAGGACGCGCTGCCAGCCCATTTGCTTGCACGTAACTGTGAACTGCTGACTACGCCCCCTATGTAATCGACTGTGTATTTTGTGTACTTGGACTTTGGAGTTTTCTTTTTATATGTGCACAGGATGCCCTGCCGGCCTCCAAGCGTTCCCGACTGGGAAATGGGCGCCCCGATGGTTCCGGCGCCACCCCCGGCCTGCCCACCTCTCACAGCAGCTCATCGTTCCTCTTGGGCGACTCGCACGAGGACGAACTAATCTTCATGATGTCATCGCAGCCCAGCCGGCCCGCAAACGCAGCCAAGGTTCGCCTTGTCTGCACACAAGCTGTTGTTCTAGTAAGAAACAGAGTAGATTGTGTTGGAGTATCATGATCGTGTGTGTTGCAGCCTTGCCAATGCAGCCAAGGTGTGCTTTACGCCAGCAGTTGTGATTTTAAAGGGTGTACCGGCGGACCACAAGATGTTTGCATTGCAGCCCAGCCGCCAATGCAGCCAAAGTCGGCCCTGCACAGCCCTATTGTGAGAAAAGGATGTAGGGTCATCCAGGTGGTATGGCTCAGTTCCTCCCAATGTTTAGAACAGAGGATATGGACGTGGAATGGAGGGAGCACTTCACGTGCCGCAGCCATGCAAGGCCGTGTCGGCCGCAATATTTAGGGTTTCGTTTCACTCATCCACGGGTAGCCTTCCTTCCTTGAGGATCCATGCGCTCTGGTCGCGTTCAATCAACTATCTCAGTTCGCAAAAGAGCAAGTCCTCCTCCTTGTCCTTGCTGTTGCTTCTCTTGAGTAGGCATCCCGCTTGATGCGCACTGTCATGTCACTTATTCCTTTCTTAGCATATTGGGAACCTAAAGCAGCAGTTTCTTTTTCAAAGAACTAAACTCCTTTTCTTTAATCTATCTGCCGGCCTATTATCTTGTGCAGGAGAGCAAGTCCTTCTCCTTCTCCGTCGTCGACAAGCTGGCGGCGTTTGGCCCCGTGATCGACGCCTGCCTGGGCAAGGCGTACGAAGAAGAGGAAGGTGTGGGGGAGGAGGATGCGAGCGGCACCGGTGACAACGTGCATCCGTCACGCAAGTTCGACCTGGTAAGATTTTTTCAGTTTAAACATCTCGACTGGTAAGATGCTTCTTTGGTGAAGGGTTCAGTTTGTCTTCATCTTACACTAGTTGGCTGGTAGTGTACCTGTTCCTATGGATGTGGCAAGTGGTAGCAGTAGGTTGCAGGCGGTGTATGACGTGGCTGTATACCACCATATTCCTGTCCCACTGCTTTTGGTTCATGTCCACAAGCCCTGGCAGCCGCTTATGGGAGGTTTAGCTATGATAGCCTTCTTGACATGTATGAAATTAGGATATATATAATTATATATATGCTACTCACCTCCGTAATCTCACCACCGTATTTTATCATTCTTAATGAATATATATGCTACTATGGAAAATATCAAACTAGTCCCTAATACTTACCAATGAAAACCGTGAAATGTTTGGCCCAAGAGTGACCGATCTCGGGAAATTTCTCGATTTCAATAAAGAACCTCGCGATGCCGAAATTGTAGCGATCTCGCGATCACTATGCATTTCTGAAGGATATCTCAAGTAGGACTTCTGCCGTGCCCGTCACGGTCCACGCTGCCTGTGGTGGTGTTTTCCTGGTGGCTTTCTGGGTCCGCCCCAGGGATGTAGGCAACAAAGCCACGTGACCGGCTAAGCTTGTCGATCAAATCTTCCCGTGTAAATGCTCATGCTCAGATGCGTGGCAAGAGGTAGGCGCATCACAGCTGCACGTAGGCACTACCAAGAACTCTAGCAGTAACTAGTTTACTGCGACTATGTGCGACTCCTGTGGCCGTGGGTATGCACAACGCGATCGAATAATCTTAGAAGAGGACTGGCTTTGATAGATTGCACGTCGGACGATCAGGTGCCCGTGTGCACTCGCAGCCAGAAGCATATACCTCTTAGAAGCATGTACATCACTGTAGTGCTATGTGCATGTGTTCTGCTAGCGGCACCCACGCATGGTTGCATGCGGGGCAGCAAGTGCTGGCCCGCGGTGATGCGTGCCCTTCATTGCATGGGCCAAGGCGGGCTTTGTATTTTCCCACACAAAACGATTTTGTATTTTCCGACACGAAAAGGTTTTGCATTCTTCGACGTGCCATCAGTTGCTCGCATGCGGACGCAGCCGCAAATAGATACTTTCAATTCATTGACTTCAAATGAATGGCTTCCTAAAGCATGTCCTCTACCGTGGGCATGCAACCATGCTCGCCCATCCATGGAATATCCGGTGCTGGCCTGTGGTCGCGAGTGCGCGTCGTTGCTCGCTAACATGGGAAGGGTTTGCCGCTTCCCTTTGTGCCATCAGGTGCTCGCGGGCGGTCGCGAGTGCCCATCGTTGCTCGCTAACATGGGAAGGGTTTGCCCCTTCCCTTCGTGCCATCAGGTGCTCGCGGGCGGTCATGAGTGCCCATCGTTGCTCGCTAACATGGGAAGGGTTTGCCCCTTCCCTTCGTGCCATCAGGTGCTCGCGGGCGGTCGCGAGTGCCCATCGTTGCTTGCTAACATGGGAAGGGTTTGCCCCTTCCCTTCGTGCCATCAGGTGCTCGCGGGCGGTCGCGAGTGCCCATCGTTGCTCGCTAACATGGGAAGGGTTCGCCCCTTCCCTTCGTGCCATCAGGTGCTCGCGGGCGGTCATGAGTGCCCATCGTTGCTTGCTAACATGGGAAGGATTTGCCCCTTCCCTTCGTGCCATCAGGTGCTCGCGGGCGGTCGCGAGTTCCCATCGTTGCTTGCTAACAAAGGAAGGATTTGCCCCTTCCCTTTGTGCCATCAGGTGCTCGCGGGCGGTCATGAGTGCCCATCGTTGCTTGCTAACATGGGAAGGATTTGCCCCTTCCCTTCGTGCCATCAGGTGCTCGCGTGCGGCCACGGCAAGACGGGAGGCCTCGCCGTCATCTACCAGAACGTGCGGCCGCAAGTAATCACCGAGGTATGCCGTGTTGGTCAGGAGGCACCAAGATAGTTATGCTAGCGACCACCGCACGAACACGTGGTGCCACAAGTGACCACGGACATAATAGCAGGATGGCAGGGGATGGCAGGAGATGGCAGGGGATGGCAGGGGGTGGCTTCAGGGGAGGGGGGGGGGGGGGGGGGTAAGTGAGGTTGTTAGGGTGTAAAGGGGGGTGCACACGTTCAAATATGTTAGGTGGTGAACATATTGCTGGCACCGGCATCGTTGGATCCTCCTGATGGATGGCTGCCTTGTACTTCCCTTTTGGCCTTGCGAGCGGCGAAATCATCCGTCTGATGCGGCTTTGCCATGCAGTGACGCTGCTGGCCAATATGATGGGACAGTTTCATCTGTCCTTCGGCCTAGCTGGGCTTTTTTGATTTCTTCCACAGTATGTTGTTGTCGTCTGGCAAAATCCACCATATTCGTGCACAATCTGTCGGATTTCATTGAAATTCTAGCAGGGATGTGTGTTCATGTTCCTCTGTGCTATTTTCTCGATCGCCTTTTAGAATAGTGCACATGCTACACTTTATAGTACACTTTTTAGTACACTATACACTATATTAGAATCATGTTCATGCTGCACTATACAGTACACTTTTAGTATACTGTACACTATATTAGAATCATGTTCATGCTGCACTATATAGTACACTTTTAGTATACTTTACACTATATTAGAATCATGTTCATGCTGCACTATACAGTACACTTTTAGTACACTATACACTATATTAGAATCATGTTCATGCTGCACTATACAGTACACTTTTAGTATACTGTACACTATATTAGAATCATGTTCATGCTGCACTATACAGTACACTTTTAGTATACTTTACACTATATCAGAATCATGTTCATGCTGCACTATATAGTACACTTTTAGTATACTTTACTCTATATGAGAATAATGTGCATGCTACACTATATATTACACTTTTTAGTACACTAAACTAATACTATACTACTATTCCAGTCTCGTACCAAAACATTTCATTGTATTTAAAATATCTTATCTTTCTGTGCTTCTTTTTTGTTTGCTAAACCTGCTCCCAAGACGTGCAGATCCCTTTCCCAACTCAGGCTATAGCATATCGAAATTTTACGATGGACATATATGAATGTACCTCTGCGCTATTCTTTATCGTCTTTCTCATTATGGCGCACGCAGGTACCCCTCCCGAGCTGCCGCATGCTATGGACGGTCCACCAGTCCCCACTGATACTGCCGGGCGCGAGGGGTGGGGGCGTGGCGGGAGCCAGCAGAGCAGACGCCGATGGCAACCCTTACCACGCGTACATGATTCTGTCGCTGGCGGACCAGACGCTGGTGGGTGCGCTCGGCGTGTGCAAGTAGTATGATTTGATAAGAGCAGTCTTTGTATTGTGTATTGTGATGTTGGGATTGCCATGCAAAGGGGTGCGCTGGCGGACCAGACGCTGGTGGTGGTGGGTGCTCTTGTGTACCCTTACTGTTATTTTGAAAAGGAAAGAGGGGCGGGGGGCAGGGGGCGGGGGGCGGGGGCGGCGGGGGGTCTCGGCGTGTGATTGCGGTTGCAACACTGTGTGTGTATGGTTTGCTACGCGTCTTGCCCAAGCAAAGAGGGGCGTGTGTGTATGTCTGTGCATGTGCCTTGCAGGCATGCGTTGTGCGTGTGCTTTTGCGAGGGGTATGCCCACGTAGCTGCAGTCATGTGTTTTGATTAATTAAGTGCCCGCGTAGCTGTGGGTTTGGTAGCTGCAATACGTATTAGTAGAAGAGCAACATTCAGGGTGGCAGCCGTTCCGTGTTGGAAGTTGCATATCCATGTTGGAAATTGCCTTGGGCGCATGTTCACGCATCTTAGTTGTGGACGCGTGGCATCATGCAGCCATGACCATGGGCTGTCGACACGCGGCATTCCTAAACCCTTAACCCTAGACCTCGAACAGTAAGGCACGACTCATTCTTACGTCGTGGCGCATGGGCCGGTTGAGAACTTGAAATTTCGAATATTTATGCTCCCCGTTACAGGTGCTGGGGACAGGGGAGGAGCTGTTGCAGCCGATAGGGCTTTCAGGCGTGTGAGTTCTCCTAATCCATGGAGCCTTATCCTTATCCTTCCGCATGCCTGCCCTTTGTGACAGGTGCTGGAGACAGGGGAGGAGCTGGAGGAGCTGTCGCAGCCATCGGGCCACTTCACCCAGGGGCCCACGGTGGCGGTTGGGAACATGTTTGGGAGGTGCGTGCCCGACACACCTACGCTGCCATGTAGAGCATCTTCTCTTCAACTGGTTATCTCTGCAACCCGTAAAGCCGTGGCGGTGCATCACTCGCGGCTAAGCCATAAGCTTGTCATAATAAGTGAAGGTAGAGGAACAAGATATTTGCACCTATCAAGTCTAGTTTCTGCATTAAATATGCCTTTAGGCAACCATGAAGTCTCCAAGAGCTTCTCTGTACTCTTCATCTATAGCACTGGCATCCTCCCCCTTTCTTCTGGCACTCCCTTTCCTCACCTGGCACTCTGCTTTTGATTTTTGTTGCCATCGTTTCTCAGCTTCCTTATTGTATCCTTGGCTTCTTTCCAGCAACTTCCTTATTTTTCTAGTTTCTTTCTTGCGAGCTGCATGTTCCCCACTGGCATGTTGCTTGGTCCTCTTGCCAATCTTCCTCAACCTGACCTCGAAACCTGTCTTTCTGTTATAAACGTCTTCCTCTCTATTTTGGCATTGTCCACCAAAGACCCCTCCTCACTAGCCTCTCGACTATAGAGGTCTCTTCTGTTTTTCCTCACTATTCGACGGTCCCCTCAGCCATTTTTAACCTCCACAACTCTACCTACCTCAAGCATCATGCCCACTACCTCTTTCTCTCTACTGCTATCTGTCGTTCTCTTTCCCCTCTGTACATCCGGTGTCTTCCTCTCTATAAATCCGCCACCTGTCACCCGCAGGGCCCGCGTGGCCCAGGTCTCCAAGTCCGACGTGCGGCTCCTCGATGGCGTCGCCTGCGTGCAGACGCTGACCCTGGCCGACCTGGGGCCCCCTGGGAACACAGCGGCCAGGGGGGCCGAGACCATTACTGACAGCCGCAACAGTGGCACATCCGCGGCACATTCTGATTCGCCGGCGGGAGGGGACCATGGGTCCGAACCGAGGGGTGGTAGCAGCGATGCGGCTGGTAGGGATGGGGAGGGAGGAGGAGGTGCTGCCTCTGCTCCCACGATCCACATCACGGCGGCCAGCGTGGTGGACCCGTTCCTGCTGCTGCACTTGAGCGATTTCTCGATACGGCTCCTCTACTGCAGTAAGTAGGGCGCCTGCTGCTCTTGTGTGTGTTGCCGCCTGGCAATGTTCCTCTTGTCATTGGCCCCTGCCTGGTTTCGAGGTACTGCCAAAAGGGAGGCAGACACTCGTCATCCTTCCAAGGGCCTATGTAGGGTTACACTCTACTTAGGCTGGCGCATGCTCCCCTCATCTGCGGGTGATGTGACCATGCTTTGCTGCAGTAAGGGGGGCACACACACCTTCCCATCAACAGTGGTTGTTATGTTGCTCTCCTCGGTGGTGCTTCATTGCTCGACTTGGGTGAGGGAGACCCAGCATCCCCTCATCCACGGCCCTTAGCCCTGTCCATTTTCGGCACAAGAGCGCTGGGACAGTGAGCTGTCACACACTTTTTGTGCATGTGCTCTACTGCCGCAGGGTGACCGCGGTGGGTTTTGCATCATCGACGGTATTTTCATCGTTGCAACACAACCCTTGGATTGCTGAGACATGGATGCATTGCCACATCATCGCGCCTGCTTATGGACATGGAGCCCTTAGCCTCTTTCCTTGATCGCGCCTTGACAATGGCTTCACCAGGCCAAAAGGGGCTGGCTTCCTTTCTTGGTGTTCATCTCCCCACGTTCGGTCTTTCCTCTCCTAGGGCTTTGCGACACAAGAAGGGGTCGGTTCATGTACTTGTTAAGTGCAAGAACTGATCGAGTACTGCACTGGGACATCCGCTGGAAGGAGATGGGACACCGCTTTGATGCATGCCTACCGTAGTGGTCAAAATCACTTTGCGACAACCTACTTTGCGACCCGAAAACAAGGTGAAATTCATAGCTGCGACCCAAAATGAAGGCACAAAGTTTTAGGTTTGCGAGCCGATCGACTTGTTTATGGTCAGTGGCTTGTATCTACCTTATTAATTCATGATTACCTCCCTAATAAGTTATTTCACTGATTGATTGGTCAATTGGGTATAGCACTGATTAATATACTTCATGAAATAATAATAGTTGTCTCATTTAATAATATCGCGAAAATTGTGGCGCGACGCGTTGGCTGGCTAGACAGGCTGCGCCGCGCCGCGGTAACTTTTGAACTTTGCGACCCAAAATGAAGCCCATCAATAGCAGTTTGCGAGGTCGATTCGTAAAGTAGTTTGTCGCAAAATGATTTTGACCACTGCGGTAGTTAGTCGTTGTTTGATAGTTAGTAATTGATTTAATTGTTTAAGGTTTCAGACACTAACCATCCTCTCCTGCATCCCTTTTCCTATTGCCATTGAGGTTTCAGACACTGACCATCCTCTCCTGCATCCCTTTGCATATTGCCATTAAGGTGTCAGACACTGACCATCCTCTCCTGCATCCCTTTGCATATTGCCATTAAGGTGTCAGACACTGACCATCCTCTCCTGCATCCCTTTGCATATTGCCATTAAGGTGTCAGACACTGACCATCCTCTCCTGCATCCCTTCGCCTATTGCCATGGCCTGGCTGCCCATTTCGTCGTCGCCGCCGCCACCACCACCACCACCACCACCACCACCACCACCACCCCATCATCGCAGCCATGAACCGTGGCCAGACGACCCTGGTCCCGTTGGATGTGTCGGGCGTGCCCTCACGCCTGGTCGAGCGCTTATCCCCAGATTCCAGCCGCCGCGACTCCTTGCAACCTCCCTGGCAGATCACCGCCTGCACCCTGTACGTCGATCACACCTGTTCCGCCTGGCTCTCCCGCGCCCTCAACCTGGACACTTCCGATGTGTCCTCCAATGAGCCCGTCGCTTCGGTACCCACGCCCACCGATGCAAGAAGAAAAGGCTCCAGCCGGCAGGCCCCGTCACCCGCCCCCCTGCAGGGGGAGAATGCCCTCGTGGACCTGCGGGCGGACAACGGGGGCGCCGCGGTCGGACCCGTGGGGTTTGCTGTCCTGTGCCTCCGCTGCGGCGCCTTGGGCATCCTCGCACTCCCCTCCCTCGACGTCGTCTACGTGTGCGCGGGCCTCACCGACGGCCGACGGCTGCTGGATACCGGGGGGTCCCTGTCAAGTGCCGCGCTGGCCCTGGATGACCCGGGAGGGCCCGCCGCCGCGGTGACCGGTGTGGCGGCGACGATGGGGACCGGCAGCCATAAACCAGCGGGACAGGTGGCAGCGCCGCATCGGCCGGGAGTCCCAGCGGCCCCGCTCGCGTCATCCACCACCCGCCCCTTGGGCACCGTGGTGGAAGTGTGCATGGTTGCGTTTGACATCCCCAGCGGGGACTGCGGGCGGCCGTTCCTATTGGCCCGCATGGCGGACGGATCCCTGCTGGGGTACAAGGGTGTGACGTGCACGCGTACGCCCGCTGATGCTCTCCTGGACGCGGGCGCTCGCATGAACCGGGGCGGCGCGGCCCTGCACGGTGCCGGATGCCAGCTCAAGTTCCTGCGGCTCACGAATGTGGACTCGGCGTCGCTGGGCCTTGCTGAGGTGGAGGTGTCGTCGGATCCCATGGCGATCCCTGGGGTCATCGAGCGGCGGTTGATCCCGTTTCAATCGGCGGTCAAACCGGGGGGAGGCGGCGTGCCCACGTGCGGCGTGTTTGTGTGCGGGCCGGTCCCATTGTGGCTCCTGGCCACCGTGAATGGCCTGCATTGCCACCCGCAGGTCAGTAGTGCCACCGTGAATGGCCTGCATTGCCACCCGCAGGTCAGTAGTGCCACCGTGAATGGCCTGCACTGCCACCCTCAGGTCAGTAGTGCCACTGTACAGGGCCTGCATGGCCACCCGCAGGTCAGTAGTGCCACTGTACAGGGCCTGCACGGCCACCCGCAGGTCAGTAGTGCCACTGGCAATGGCCTGCACTGCCACCCACAGATGTGACGGTGGCGAAGGTGAAGGTAGGGCAGTCAAGGGAATGGTGGTGAAGGGGAACTGTTTGGAGGATGCTCGTCAAGGAGACAGTGCTTGAGAAGGTGGAAGAGGAATGGTGAGCAATGGAATGGTGGTGAAGGGGAACTGTTTGGAGGATGCTCGTCAAGGAGACAGTGCTTGAGAAGGTGGTAGAGGAATGGTGAGCAATGGAATGGTGGTGAAGGGGAACTGTTTGGAGAATGCTAGTCAAGGAGACAGCGCTTGAGAAGGTGGTAGAGGAATGGTGAGAAAAACAGGTTGTCGCGGATAATAAGACTTCAATAGGTTGTCGCGGATAATAAGACTTTAGTAGGTTGTCGCGGATAATAAGACTTTTTGGAGAAGCTGGTAGTGAAAAATAGTGAGAAGAACCGGTGCCAAGAATATGACATGTCCATCACTCGGAGAACTTGCGTTGATGCTAGTGAAGATTACCTTGTTGGTAATAATGATGATGATAGTAAATAATAATGATGATTGAGAAGTAACATCACGCAACTTTACTTGAAGAGACGGTGGTGCAGTAGGCGGTATCCAACAAAGCCGTCTGTGATTCGCTTTGTTGGTTACTGGCAACTAGGTTTCCACCTATTAAGAGAGCATGATGATACCATGTTGCGGTTTTTGGTGCACAATTCCTCGGCACGACGGTAAGTTAGATGGAACCGATCGCGATGATAAATGCACAAAGATGGAACCGATCGCTGGTCTCCTGTAGCTCCATGCCTGATTTCCACGTCACTTTCCTTTCCCTTGTGTGAACCACCCTTCCTTACACTGCCACCACGTGTGCTTATGTGTGTGTGCGTGCATGTGGTTGCCTCGTGTCCCGTAATCCCACTTCGCCCTGCTTCCCTGGCCAGATGGGCTACGGCCCTGTCACTGGCTTCATGGCGTTCCACAACGTAAACTGCGCCGAGGGGTACATCATGGCCACCCTCGCGGTACGTGCATTATACATCATAATCATCATCATCATCATCATCATCATCATCATCATCATCATCATCATCATCATCATCATCATCATCATCATCATCATCATCATCATCATCATCATCATCATCATCATCATCATCATCATTACGTGCATTATGCTGGCGACATGGAGCTGGCAGTGGTTAGTACCATAGCCGCTCACACTGTAGTACTAAGTACGTAGCACCAATTCTGTGTTGGACACGCTTTGTGTTTTGCGACCACAGTGTGTGTTTGGATGCGGTGCATTTTGCCACACTGGTGATGTTCACTTGCAACTCTCATTGTGGTGGTGTGGTTGCAGTACGATGGACGCTTTGGGTGTGGAAGATAAGCAGCTGCATTCTGATTTTGGAATGCGATTGGTTAAAGAAGTGGCTGCGTTTGGGTGGACCAAAAGGTCTGGCAGAGCCTGCTATCTTTTAGCTTCGGAGATGGTGAGCGGTGCGAGTCATGCTAGCTTTTTTCCCTTCTCGCGCCAAGAAGCCTTTTTCCCTTCTTTGATTCTTCACTTTCGCTCACCAAGTTGCAGTCAACAGACAGAGAGCTGAGATTACCTGCCTTAAGCGTTGGCTTTCCAAGGCAGAAAGTGCTGTTTTGGAAAATGGGCTATTCCCATAGTCTCCACGATGCTGTGCTTTGCTAATTAGTGGGATGTGTGACCGCGGTCATGTTGTATCTTGCATCTCGGCCGCCCAGGGCACCCTGAAGATCTGCTACCTCCCGTCGCGCTTCACGTACGACGGTGAAATGCCCATCCAGAAGGTATGCCTTGCCAGGGCGTGACGATGAACATGCTGTGGCAATTCATGAAGTTCTCTGTCGGTGTGTCTTCATATGAAATTTAAAGCAAAGGTTCTTCGTGTAGTGTTATCAATGCCCATCTGAATAGCAGTTTACTGCACCTGCCTCCACGCGTATTCTGTTGTAAGAGCTGCTCCAGTTTACTGCACCTGCCTCCCAGCGTATTCTGTTGTAAGAGCTGCTCCAGTTTACTGCACCTGCCTCCACGCGTATTCTGTTGTAAGAGCTGCTCCAGTTTACTGCACCTGCCTCCACGCGTATTCTGTTGTAAGAGCTGCTCCAGTTTACTGCACCTGCCTCCACGCGTATTCTGTTGTAAGAGCTGCTCCAGTTTACTGCACCTGCCTCCACGCGTATTCTGTTGTAAGAGCTGCTCCAGTTTACTGCACCTGCCTCCACGCGTATTCTGTTGTAAGAGCTGCTCCAGTTTACTGCACCTGCCTCCACGCGTATTCTGTTGTAAGAGCGTGTAGTGTTATCAATCCCCATCTGAATAGCAGTTGACTGCACCTGCCTCCTAGCGTATTCTGGTGTAAGAGCTGCTCCTTCTTGCAGGATGAATTATACCCTCGATGAACCTGCTCACCGTTCTTTGTCAACCCCTCCAGGGTGCCTATGGCTTTGCAGGGCCTTCAGTGCCTTCGCTTCTTTCCCCATGCTGACCCAACCATCCGTAAGTACTTGCATGCCATGCGACGAAACGGACCCAAGCATGTTCTGTGGAATTTGCAGCTGCCGCACTGGCAAGCCTTCATAGCCTTCATCAAACCTGCATAACGGAAAGGAATGAGAATGCTCCATGGAAATGGGCCATCCTTCTTCATCGGATGATTCTTGTTGGACCGCGCTTGGTCATCTTGTTCTGACCATGCTTGGCTGTTGGACAACGCTTGGTCATCTGTGCTGCAGGTTCCCCTCCGCGGCACAGTTCACCGCGTGACCTACCACGCGCCCACCAACGCCTACTTCTTGATCACCTCCCAGGCGGTGCGTGCGGCACCGGAGCTCGTTAACATATATCAGTTTGCACGATCTCGCTTGCTTGACATTGCCCAGAAGGTTATCCTACCGGGCCACATGACCACGCAGGAATACTGAGTGAGATCAAGTCTCTCTTTTTTATACCCTACGCTAATGAGTTGTAAGAGTATGACTCGCAAAATTCTTACTTAATTTATTTTCCTTAACTATCTTTCAGTAAATTCGTCTAAGAAAGTTTCTTTGGGTGCTACCTTTTCTATTGCGTTCACATAAGCTTGTTTGAGGCCTTTTCTATCTTGCCAATCTACCCGGAATTTTTTTTCCTTTTGTCCTGAAAACCCCGAGCTCTTGTCCCCGAATAAATCCACCTGATCATTCCCCTGATCCAACCCTATTTATGACCGATAACCTCGCAGCACCCCAAGTCCAGCATTGCTTGCTACGAGCCGAGTGATTTGTGCCCCTTGTCCTATGATCTTGTCCTTTACTATTATGACCCTTTCAGCGCCCCAAGTCTTGCGTCACCCACTCTTAGCCGACGAGCCCGTGCCCCTTGCCCCACATGGCATTGTATCATAATTACCATCCTGGTTTCATCCTTCATTCCCAGCGCCCCAAGTCCGGCATCGCGCACTACGAGCCGAGTGACCCGATGGCATCCGGCGAGTTCACCCTCCCAAGGAACTCGGCCGCGCAGGAGCAGTTCTTCCTCGTGCTGCTTGCGGCCGGCACCTGGCGGGAGCTCTGGCGCATGATGCTGGTGGATGGGGAGAATGGGCTGTGCATCAACGCCGGGCTGGCCGTCAAGGTGAGAGGATGGTCATGTGGGATGATCGCTTTTATGCAGTGCAGGGATCACGGGCTGTGCATCAACGCAGGGCTGGCCGTCAAGGTAAGCATGCCTGTCGTGCATGCGCCCGCCGTTTCTAGAATATGGTCTCATAGTGTCCTGTGATGATGTCTCCTGTGCCCATGCATGCCCTATCAAACACACGCACGCATGCCCTATCAAACACACGCACGCATGCCCTATCAAACACACGCACGCATGCACTATCAAACACACGCACGCATGCTCTATCAAACACACGCACGCATGCCCTATCAAACACACGCACGCATGCACTATCAAACACACGCGCGCATGCCCTATCAAACACACGCACGCATGCCCTATCAAACACACGCACGCATGCACTATCAAACACACGCACGCATGCCCTATCAAACACACGCACGCATGCCCTATCAAACGCATGCCCTACCGGATGCAGGATATCGAATCTGGCGCGATCCAGTCGTTTGTGGGAATGGGCTCCGCCGTGGTGCAAGGGGAGGACATGGCCTGCCGAGGGCGCCTGATGCTGCTGACGGTGGAGGCGGCGCCAGAGGCAGCCGCGCAGGATGGGGCGGCTGGGGGCAACGTTCCATCCAAGTCCGGTGTCAAAGTATGCTTTTCTCGCTCTGATGATCTTGCTTTGCAGTGATTTACCCCTGTTTTTTGCTTGGATGAATCTTAGTCCTCCGAACTTGGCATTCGTAGCACGGTGTTGCCCAAATAGTACTGTGGTAACTTGTTTTACTGTGTTGCGTTTATCACACTTGACTGTTGTGACTGAGGATATGACAAGGCGAATGCCCCACTCGGTTTGTTTTTCTTTCCCGGTTATGGAACGCCATGCGCCTACTGCCTAGCCTCATGCTGGGGATACACACAAGACCATGATCCCCCTGGAAGGGCCTGCGTGTCCGGCATGACGTGGTATCGCTGTCAGTCAAGTACTAGCACTAGCACGTTATATAATTACGTGGCTATGGACATATGTAGAGCAAGTATGAATGGTGGCCAAATTTGTATTTTCGCTGTCCACCCCTTGCCCATCCATCCTGCTGTCAAATTTTAGTGCTACTGTGCACGTAGGACTGGGGCTAGTAACTCTCTGCGTTGCCATGTAGAACACGTGCAGTTGCGTTAGACTTGCCACGCCTCGCTTGTGGCTTTTTAGTACCAAGATCCTTCCCTCATCCCTGCCCTCCTCCCTGATCCATCCGCCTTGCTATCCACGCCACACCTCACCCCGCCCAGGTTGCTCCCTTCTTCTCCAAGGACATGAAGGGCGCCATCACCGCCATCACCTCACTGGACGGATATGTGCTGGCGGCCGTGGGCACTAAGATCACCATGCACGCGCTCAAGGGCAGCGGTGGGTGTCTAAATGTTGAAAGCGTCCACACACATGTATTTGCACTAAACAGTCGACGCGGCATCCGCCAAAGGGCCGCAGTGCGTGGCGCCAAACATTGCACCTCTCTCCCTGGGTCGATTGAATGAGGAGGCACACGCGCAAGGTGCAGCCGTGGGTGATCCATGTCTCTTGAAAGCTTTCATTTGGGCCAAGCCCGTTCCATGCACGAGAATTTGTCGTGGCGTCGCTTACTCCATCCTCATGCTTTACTAGCTACATGCTCCATCCTGGTGGGCTGTAAAACGAGTGCTTTGAAACGGCTTCACGCTGGCGTCCATGTTTCCCGTCTCTATCCTGGCACCGCCCTCTATTCTCACACCCCTCGCTATATGCTGGCGCTTCCATCCTTTGCTTGCGTGCTGGCGGGCTGGCTGGCTTGTTTCCCGCAGAGCTGACCGCAACTGCGTTCTACGACACGCCGCTGATGGTGACCAGCATGACCACGGTGAGGGGCATGGTGTGGTTCGTGGTGCAGAGCATATACAATCCAGCCGATGTTATAGTGACCAACATGACGACGCTGAGGGGCGCGGTGTTCTAGCGGTACAACGTAGAGATGATACAGGCTAGGTTCTAGTGACCAGCATGAACATGGTGAGGGTGGGTTATGCCGAGTGGCACCGGCTATGATGCTGCGCTTGTTCTTGGTGATGACCCGCGTGGCCCTGGTTACAGCGGATTGCGTTACGTGAGGTAGAACCCTTTGACCATGCGATGAGGTTCTTTTTGGTTAGAGTTGTACCCATCCTGGCCATCCTTGACCTCTCAAATACACCCCACCCACCCACCCACCCACCCGCCCGCCCCCCTTCTGGACCTCTCCCCGATGCTCAATGCATCGGCGCTCTTTGTCTTCCGCATTCAGTTTTCAAATGTTTAATGGCAGGTCCCCCAGATGAAGGCCGTTACCCTCCATGGACCAACTGCGAGCTTGTTCTCTCTTTATGGTTTTCCATGGACCAACTGCAAGCTTGTTCTCTGTTTATTGTTTTCCATGGACCAACTGCAAGCTTGTTCTCTGTTTATTGTTTTCGATGGACCAACTGCAGGCTTGTTCTCTGTTTATTGTTTTCCATGGACCAACTGCAAGCTTGTTCTCTGTTTATTGTTTTCCATGGACCAACTGCAGGCTTGTTCTCTGTTTATTGTTTTCCATGGACCAACTGCAAGCTTGTTCTCTGTTTATTGTTTTCGATGGACCAACTGCAAGCTTGTTCTCTGTTTATTGTTTTCCATGGACCAACTGCAAGCTTGTTCTCTGTTTATTGTTTTCCATGGACCAACTGCAAGCTTGTTCTCTGTTTATTGTTTTCCATGGACCAACCGCAAGCTTGTTCTCTGTTTATTGTTTTCCATGGACCAACTGCAAGCTTGTTCTCTGTTTATTGTTTTCCATGGACCAACTGCAAGCTTGTCCTCTCTTTATTGTTTTCCATGGACCAACTGCAAGCTTGTCCTCTCTTTATTGTTGTCCATGGACCAACTGCAAGCTTGTTCTCTGTTTATTGTTTTCCATGGACCAACTGCAAGCTTGTTCTCTGTTTATTGTTTTCCATGGACCAACTGCAAGCTTGTTCTCTGTTTATTGTTTTCCATGGACCAACTGCAAGCTTGTTCTCTGTTTATTGTTTTCCATGGACCAACTGCAAGCTTGTCCTCTCTTTATTGTTTTCCATGGACCAACTGCAAGCTTGTCCTCTCTTTATTGTTTTCCATGGACCAACTGCAAGCTTGTTCTCTGTTTATTGTTTTCCATGGACCAACTGCAAGCTTGTTCTCTGTTTATTGTTTTCCATGGACCAACTGCAAGCTTGTTCTCTGTTTATTGTTTTCCATGGACCAACTGCAAGCTTGTTCTCTGTTTATTGTTTTCCATGGACCAACTGCAAGCTTGTCCTCTCTTTATTGTTTTCCATGGACCAACTGCAAGCTTGTCCTCTCTTTATTGTTTTCCATGGACCAACTGCAAGCTTGTTCTCTCTTTATGGTTTTCCTTGGCTTTCACACACCGATCTGGTATCCAGGATTTTGAAGTATTTATCATGAAAAATCTCCAAAAAAAAATCATCGGCCCAGTCCTCATGAAGTCGGTGCTTATCCTTGTTCGCTACTGTAACTGCGCATGCATACCTGCCTATGAAAATATAAAATTATACAGTATATGTTATATATCCAGGTCAAGATACTTCTACTGCCGGTCCTCGTCGTGCTGATGTTGAGTCCTTGGTCTGGTCGAGTCGTGCCGTTGCCCTCATGCGCCTGCCCCTGAACCAGGTCAAGAACTTCATCGTGGTCGGTGACATCGAACGGGGAGTCTACTTTTTCCGGTGAGGGTCTCTCACGAGGACTACTGTCAATGTTCATGCGTCCACGATGGTGTTGTGGGGTTTTGTCTTGCGTAGCAAGCAGCTGTGAGTCTCAGCAGGCATCATCTCTCATGCATCATCTCACCTGCCATTCATCCGCTTGGGATGCTGTTCTCCTTTTCCCATTAATTGACCGCATGCATTAACACCATTGTTGATATCCTCTTGGATGTGAATATCCTCTGCATGCAGTGACCAAACAAAATATAACAGCCGGTGTTTGCCAACGCCATGAGATCTTACCAACATGTGCAGTGTCAATACGTGGTGTGGAATTGAGTCTACAAGGCGTATGTGCGCATCATCATGGGTGTGCATCACAAGCAAAGCAAGCTTGCGACTAGATCGCACCAGGGAGCAGGAAGCCATCGCATTCACCTCGCTAGCTAAGTCCCAACAACGAGTGCATGCAGCTGATGCAGGGGACCATTACCATTCCATGACTGTCGAAGGGGAATACAGGAACACTTGAAAAATGCCCTGTAGTCTTGAGAGTTCCTACAACACTAAGCTTTTGACTCAAAGTGAAAGGCCAGCTCTTGTTCGTTCATGGATGCAGCTAATGGACACCTATTTGGCAAGTTCTTATCGCGCCCTGCAAAACCTGGCTCTGAGTTTTGCTAGCGCCCTGTACGTAGAACGTGTGAAATAGTGACCAAATCCACGGTCTCGCTTCAGCTTGTGAGCGGCTGGCTGTTGACCTGTGGTCAAAGGAGGAGCAATTGCCTTTAGACAAAGTATCTTGTCCTACTTTAAACAGTTGCAAATCAAAAGATGCAACTGTTGCTTCATGTTCTTGTAAACTGTTTTGGAAATCTTGCGATCAGATCAGTGTTAACTTAGCCTGCCTTTCTAGGCCACAAGGTTTTCCACCTCCTGTGTGGACAATTATTAACGACATTGTCCTCGCGTGGCGGCCCCCCTTGTGCTGCTTGCTTCACGGCAACCCCCTCTGCAGGTGGAACCCAGCGGAGAAGCAGCTGCTGCAACTGTCCAAGGACTTTGGCAAAATGGTGCGTGCGGCCGTCACCTCACCCTTGGCTAGTTTAAGGACTGCACCAGAACTGACCCTTCAACAAATGCGCCGGAACTTTGGGATCTGACCCTTCTGCCGGCTCTTTGCCCCCTCTCATCCCGGTTTATTCGCGATACCCCCATATGTATTGTTAATGTATTTTTATTATTTATTTGATGTATTATTATTATTTCTTGGCAATGCTCCCAAATTTGTTATTATTATTTATTCAATTCACTATTGTCCTTTATTCGATTTATCATGATTATTTAGTAGTATTCGATTTTTTATTATTATTAATTTATTCGTGGTAATCCCAGCGCGTTCTGGTCACCCTGGTTGCAATCCGCGTGGATGCTCTGGCTGGGCAGTTTGCCAGGCAACTGCCATGTTAATACCATATAACCACCTTGTTAAAACCATATAACCGCGATGTTAATACCATACAACCACCGCATTAGTATTATACTGTTAGTAGAGGAGGCACGAAGCAGATGTAGGGGCCTTGTCAGGAAGGAGCCACTTAGACCAATGTGTGGCCACATGCCCCCTCCCCCTGAAAGTCTCCCTCTAGGACCCATCCCTGCATGTCCGTGAGTGTGCTATCCCCTTGTTGCATCCCCTGTCATGGTACACTTTGGATCCAGTTATCCGACCGCACTATATATAGCAGTACTAGTTTTATACCACCTTGTACAGTGATTATGGTGCCCCGTCGTTATTCCCCATCCGTATTCTGACCCTGCCAAACCTACTTCTGCTGTTGGTCAGGCCCCCTTATGGTTTATGCCCGCGGTGGCCACCCTAGGACAGCTCATGTTACGTTGTGGTAGCTGAAACCAGCTCAAGACGTCTACTCCATCCTAATTTCTCTTAAACAATCTGCATATGCCACCACAGCACGCGCGCTCTTCTCTTGTTCGACCGTACCAGCTACCGCTGTACGCTGCATCACTCGATTCGGTGCATTCCACCCCAGCACTCTATACCGTGTATTCCCCCCCCTTGTGGTCCATTCTCTGCTACAGCCACATTTAGGAATGATAATGCACGAACGCGGTAAAGTTGCTTGCTTGAGAGCACAGAATATGGTTGGCAATGAATTGCTCGCTCATTAGAAAATAGGTTTACCCTTTATCAACGTTCCTCTCAGTGGCCGCGCCGCCAGTGACCGTTGGGTGCAGACCGTTGGCCCGAGGCCGCACGATGACAGGTAGCAGTCTAGTCACCGCATCGTGTGATCACAGATCAATCCACTCTGCAGTATTTCCCTATCTAGGATACTCTAGTACCGTCCAATGGCAGGACACTACGTCTAATGGGTACTGACATCTGTCACGTACCCCGTTACCCAAAGTACCAACGTACCTATCTAGGGAAATGTATGTGACTCGACTAGCAGTCCTATCTGCATAGCCCAACGGTCACTGGCGGCGCGGCCAGTGAGAGGAACGTTGATAAAGGGTAAACCTATTTTCTAATGAGCAAGCAATTCATTGCCAACCATATTCTGTGCTCTCAAGCAAGCAACTTTACCGCATTCGTGCATTATCATTCCTAACTTGAATTTTACAAACCTTCCAATGGCTATCGATAAGATCGTGAAGAAGCTGACATACGATGATGATGAGAATGGGCAGGATAGGAGGATGCCTGAGGAAAACAAGAAGCCGGCTGGTGATGCGGCTATCTCGAAAAAGAAAAAGAAACAAAAGAAGAACAACAACAACAATGACAATAACAGCCAGGTGGAGGGTCCGGCTGCTCGAGGCAGTCCGAACAACCCCCCTCCCCTGTGCGCCAGCCGGTGGCGGAGCCGGTTCCCCCACGGGGAACCGAACAACCCTCTCCCCCGGCGGCTGCGCCAGCAGCACCCACTGCTGGAGCAGCCATGGCTGCGGCAATGCGGCAGGAAAACAACCCCCCAGGAGGCACCGGCCCCGCGCCGGCCCCTGGGGCTTCCTCGCCCCCACAGCCTGGACCACCGACGACCACCATCCGGGAGCTTATGCCCCGGCATACAGCGTCGGTGGCTCCTGACGGAACGATAACATTTCGTCCCGCCATATCCAATCTCAACATCCCGTTCGCACAAGGACATAACCTCATCGAACTCCAGTTCGGGAAGCCGTCCAACCTTCGTAAAAAGAAGGATATGGAAAGCGTCAAGCTCACTCGGGTGCTGCGCGGGCCCGTCGCCCCCATCGCCGGACAACCCATGTCCGACGATGAGGTGTCGGACACCGCCAGCCTCCCAGACGGGGAGCAAGACATCGTCCTCACCCCAGCGCTCCTGGCAGTGGAACAGGTTGCGCTGGTGGCCAATGAGGAACGTCGCGCGCGTCAGCGTGACAGGGAGGTCCGCCGTGAGGCGGCCTTCCGTCTTGCTGAAAAGCGGCAACGGATAGAAGAGCAAGCTGCACGTCGCCTGGCCAGGCACCAGGCGATGGCAGCTGCGTACCGCGAGGCAACCGAGCGGTTACGTGACATCCTTAAACATCCAGACTATGAGCTTGAATATGCTGATGGCCAAGACCTGGCCGCCTTAGCGCGGTCAGCGCACTTCAAGGCCATGGACTCCATCACCCAAAGCAGGGTGACGGATGCCATCTTGGCCAAACATGGGGTGGTGCCCGAGGAGGCCCCCCCGCTGGCAGCCACTCAGGGCTTTTCAGCGAGACGGAAGGCCGCCTCACGGTGGACCTCCCTGTCACGCTGACGCGCGCGACGTTCCTCATTGGCCACCAGCGCAACCTGTTCCACTGCCAGGAGCGCTGGGGTGAGGACGATGTCTTGCTCACCGTCGGGGAGGCTGGTGGTGTCCAACACCTCATCGTCGGACATGGGTTGTCCGGCGATGGGGGCGATGGGCGTGCGCAGCACCCGAGTGAGCTTGACGCTCTCCATATCCTTCTTTTTAGGAAGGTTGGACGGCTTCCCGAACTGGAGTTCGATGAGGTTATGTCCTTGTGCGAACGGGATGTTGAGATTGGATATGGCGGGACGAAATGTTATCGTTCCGTCAGGAGCCACCGACGCCGTATGCCGGGGCATAAGCTCCCGGATGGTGGTCGTCGGTGGTCCAGGCTGTGGGGGCGAGGAAGCCCCAGGGGCCGGCGCGGGGCCGGTGCCTCCTGGGGGTTGGTTTTCCTACCGCATTGCCGCAGCCATGGCTGCTCCAACAGTGGGTGCTGCTGGCGCAGCCGCCGGTGGAGAGGGTTGTTCGGTTCCCCGTGGGGGAACCGGCTCCGCCACCGGCTGGCGCACAAGGGAGGGGGGTTGTTCGGACTGCCTCGGGGAAGCCGGATCCTCCACCGCCACCGGGAGACATGTTCCCCTATGTGCATACGCCACAAGGGTCCCCAGGCGGGGCTTGCTCTCCCGATTTCTGGTCTGCGCTGGCTGTCTCATGGATATGCCACAAGCACAGCAGACACTACCTCGTGCCTCGTGCCACCGTACGTACGATTGGGGTAGCCACCCAGATACCACACAACTGCTACTTCTATTATATACTCTTCCGCTGCCACCAGCTGTCACGTGGCAAAGAAGAGGTGCTCTCATCGCCCTGGTGCTCATGGCCCGTGCTATGAGTAGATACACACACATGGAGGCCATATGCTTTCACACCAGTTATAAACCCTAATCATATACTACTAAAGGTGACAAGGTTTTTATTATATCCTCGTTTCCCCTATTTATTCTGCGACCGCCACTGCCGCAGGATGTGTACTCGGCCGAGGTGCTGATCGACGGCACCGCGCTGACCATTGTGGCGTGCGACAGCATGAGGAACGTGACGGTGAGACTACGCCCGGCATGCACCTGCGATGCCATCTTATGGGCCTATACAGCGTATGTATAGTCACCACGGTGTTGCCATTACATGTGTTATCACAGTTGCGTTGCCATTGCATGTGTTATCACCACGCCACTTCTGTCTCCGCGTCAACGCAACTCGTCATGGCGTCACCCCGTGGCGCTCACATGATTACTGGCATCTATACGCGTCCATGCCCTATCAACGTGCACAACGGCATGACGGCTGATGGGTGCAAGGCTACACACACTGCGCATGCTTTGTCCCTCTATCACCCCGCACAGCTGCTCGCCTACAGTGTGACGGCGGTGGACAGCCTCAAGGGCGCGCGGCTGCTTCCCCACGCAGAGTTCCATGTCGGCGCATGCGTGCAGAAGCAGATCCGCATGAAGATGAACCCGCTGCCGGGGTGGGTGCGAGAGCAATAGTCTCTTCTATATACGACTTAGTGTGTCGATCTATTCCATATTTGCAGAAGCAGATCCGCAAGGTGAACCTGCTGCTGGGGACGGTGCTATATGTCTGTACAGCCTTATTTTTCCTTTATATATATCATAGGCATCTCATATATACTCAGTGAGAATGATAGATTACGGAGGTGAGATGGGCATATCTCATATATATATTATACAGGCGTATATTCGGGGGTGTTGGGAAGATGAACCTGCTGCCACGGTGCCAAAGCAGTCGTGTAATGTATGTATATGATTGCTTATAGGCATGCCCGGGGTAGCTGGGAAAGATCACTCCGTGCCAGGGTACGGGTTGTGTTGCTGCATCTTTGTGTATATCGGCTAACGGCATCCTTTTTCAAGGGTATGCTGGGGGGGAAGAGAATGAGGCTGTTACCTGTGCGTGTGGCAGTGATGATAAGCCTTAATGCTGGATACAGGTATCCTTGTGGGCTCGTGGGGAGGACATGCCCCCTACTGGGGGGAGTGTTGAATTGTGCGGCTGTTATAACCATCTAACAATATATCGGCATTCTTTTTCAAGGGGGCAGGGGGGAATGGGACGAACCTGCTGCTGGGTTTAAGGATCCACGCAGCATCCTTCTAACCTTGGGTGTGTGCGGTAGCAGTTTATTTTTCTACTAGTATTCAGACTCTTGGCTTTATGGCGCCACAACAAGTGGCGAGGCACGATGAACGCGATGTGTATGTAACTACCCGCTTCCTCGCCAAAGTCTTCAATGCCAGAGTGATGAGGCTGCGAGGCTGCATTTTTTATGGCGCCTGTCCTCGTCACGTCCCATCCCTCCCCCCCAAACACACAGTGGCGGCAAGACACTGCGGTTTGCTTCGCTCATGCCCAACTTGGACGGTGGCATCGGCTGCCTGGCGCCGATCGATGAGCTGACCTTCCGCCGCCTGCAGGTAAGCACATAGTAGTATGCGTTGGATATGTGACTTTTTGAATTCCTTTTGTTAATGCTTGGATTTGCGTTGATTCGGTTAGCTATGCTCATTTTATCTATGACTAACCTGCTGACTGGAGAATGCAACGCCGTATAGCACAAAAAGAAAATCGGTTTTCTCTGAATATAGTTTAATTAACGCATGCGGGAAAGATAGGGCCGCTATGCCTTGGCCTGCATGTGGAAGGCTGTCTGCGACATGGGCTGACTAATTTGATCTGTACAAAGGGTTTCGTGTTCGCCTGAATTTTCCTTGGATGACCCGGTTGTTTATAAGGGTCGGTGGCTATTAATTAGAGGTCCGAGAAAATTAATTGTAGGTTTTATACGACTTACTTGCAAAGATTCATATTTGGTTGCACCAGCTGAGGTTAGGTGGGGACCTGTAGGGTCGGCTGGTTGCTTAACGAATCTTTGACTGATTTGGGTTCTTTTGTGAGTCGTGATTAATTATTGTATAGTGGATTCGGACCGGCCCAAGGGGTCGATGGGTGAGTTTTATTTTTGTCAGTCTTGGGAACCTTGTACAACTACCTGTACTGTTAACGCACTAGCCTGGGGGTGCGTGGCCACTTTGTTTGTAGTGGCGTTTTCAGCACTGTTCAGGCCGGCGTGTGACGCAGGCCGGTGTTACTTGATTTAGGATGATGTCAGCTTGTGTGTCGCCGACCATGCCTTAAGCAAGCTAGGCAGGCAGTGATCCGCAATTGTTTCTTTCCCCTCCCTCCCTGGAGGCTTCTTGCTTCCACGTGCGGATTGAGAAACCTTAAGGCCACTGTTAACTGCTGCATTTGTGGCAGGGCTCCACTTATTGTATTCAATCAAATGCTGGTCTTCTTGGGAGCTTGGTGATCTTAAAATAATTTTCAAAAAAATATTTTTTGTGCTGGCACCTGTACCCCAGCCACCCACGTAGGGGTTGGCTGGACAGGTGGTTGCTATAAAAGGTGGGCTTCCATTCTAGGGAAGCAGGTTGTTTCTTTTGCCTATACTTGCTGATGCTCACGGCTCAGAGGCATAGTACAACCTTACCATACGGAACGCAGCTCGAGGCGTTGAGACTTCCCTGCAGACCTTTCGTGCACATCATTTTTGCACAAGTGGTGGCACGCATTTTCTGGGCTGCCACAACCTCATAATTTGTCATAGTTACTCTGGCTGTGGCACTCTTTTGCACCTTTGCCCTTTTGAATGTCAAAGTTGTCTTTTGATGTTATAGTCTATTGTGAACTAGTACTTTGGCAGCAATGGCTCGTTTAAATTTCTGTTATATATAACCGCAGCTAGAAAAACTTTACTTGTTAAATTGTCTACACTTGGCTTTGTAGTGACATTTATCTCATGGTCATACAGATCCTCAAGATCTGGGCCTGTTTCTGCTTGGGAGTCTGGAAGGACATCGTACTTTGTCTGGGAATATAGCGTATTTCATACCCCAGCTTTCGCAACATTCGCCGTGTTAGCGTTATTTTTAGTAGGTTATTGTTAGCGTCATTGCTAGCATTATTGTTAGACTTATTGTTAGCATAATCAATGAGACGACCAGCGCAGGCCAGAAATCGGGAGAATCCGAACCATGGTAGCTCGAGCCTGCCGTTATCTTATCCACGTTGTCAAGTCGTTCAGGATAATGGATATGAATGGAGATCGAAATGTGTAGCCCTGTTCGTTGAAATTATGGCTGGCTTACTAGTACGTGAAGAGCGACTAGATGAACTAGACGTTGGGGCCGGAAACAGCTTGCTTGATCGATCGAGGAGCGTGCGTTTCGAGCCGAACTGGCCGGGAGTGTCTAGTGGTGAGCACCGTTGCTGCAACCGTTCTCCCACCATTTACGAGGAAATACCCGCGAATGGAAAACCACCGAAAATGTCTAGCTAGTCAGGCATTACGTTAGCCATGCCATGTTTTCAAACGTCCAAGAAAACTGCTCATGGTGCAAGTGCAAAATCTATTGTTAGCATTATGGTCAGCGTTACCGTCAGCATTATTGTTAGCATTAGGTACAGCTTGACCACTTGCAACACTCGACTCACTGAAACTGCCTGGGGGTTGGTGCCCCATATTCGTTTGTCGCGTGCCCACTTACCACACATGCATCATTGTCACTTATGTCCGTACCTCGTCCACTGTTGCCTCATTTGCGTGAACTGCCATTCCAACGCTGCCATGCTTGACATATTAACCTTCTCAAGTCTTTACTCGTAATGGGTTACAAACCTTGTTGGTAATCTTGCTCAAAACCTTGCTCCTTCCAAACCCCGCTTGCCACCCCGTGTGCAGACGCTCGGCCGCCGGCTAGTCACGTCCATACCTCACACGGCGGGGCTCAACCCGCGCTCGTTCCGACAGTTCAAGACGCTGCAGTCACCGCGTGTGCCGGCGCCCGACAACATCGTGGACGGGCAGCTGCTGCAGATGTGCGTTGGGGCCCCACGCACCGGTGGGGGGATGTTTGTTGTGATGTTTGTGTGTGGGACGGTGCGTCTTGTGCAATGTTCACATGCAACAAAGTACACGTACGAACGATATCTAAACGGCAGATGATACAATAAAATCCTCTGGGCTATGGGACTTTTTTATATAAGGAGGTGCTGGGAACTTGAAGGGGTCACTTGTGATGTGGTTGTTACCTCGGAGTATTCCTCTAGTTCAGAGTACATGTCCATCTCCACTGTAACTCTCCAATTAAGGTCGCACCTGGCATGTGTCCTCAGCACCCCCCTGGGTGGACCGCGACACCGTTTTTTTTCCGTTTTCATTTTTTCATGTGGATGTAAGCTCAGAGAGTGCGGCAAATCAGTCCGTACGCTAGCATGTACTCCTACATGGACTTATCTGCGGCAAAGGAAGTGCTTGCGTGTGTGTGCATGCGAACAATGTGCGAGCATGGATGGATGGAAACCCTGGCTCTGCATGAACCTCAGATGGCCGCTTGGCCTTTTCATGCCTGCTACTGCAGTTGTCGCGCAAAAATGTGTGATGAAGTCGCGTGTTTTGATGGCTTAACTCATTTAAAGCAACAGCTACGCAAGCCTTGGGTAATTATAGTTCTCGCTTGCCGTGTCATTGATCGATGCAAGGCTGCATAGGAATCAGACTCAGCATACCTGCCTGCCTACTTGTGCTTAAGGGGAACACACTGCTGAGTTTAGATGGGACTTGCCGTCATGCCATGTCCAAAGCACACGCTTAAACACTTGTTGTTGAGCACTTGTTTGCACGCTTATTTACTGGAATAACATGCTAGCATGGTTGTAGAAAATGCTAAATTTGTGTTTGCAATATACGGGGTGTATGTACGACATATAAAACTGAAATGGGCAGCCTTGCGCTCTTTTGCGGCACATTCTCTTGTGGATTTGGGTGATATGTGGGAATGTGTGCCAGGTTCAAGAGCCTCAGCGTGACTCAGCAGCGCGCCATCGCGAGCTTCGCAGGGACCACCAGGGAGCAGGTGCTCATCAATTTGAGGGACCTGGCCATTGCGTCAGCATTCCTGTGAAGTCGAGCATGATGTGCCCTGCGCTTTGGAGGTAGCATTCCTGCAAACTGGGAAGCCTCCTTTCTGGACGTGACGCAGTCGCATGTCAAGTAGTTACTTTCCGGACAGCATGACCATAACGTGCAGTCACGTGTCTATTAATTAATTATTTAATTAATGCCCATAAAGTGCAGTTTCGTCAATGGGACAACCGACAACCTTACAAGACACGCATGCCCATAACGTGCAGTTTCATCAATGGGACAACCGACAACCTTACAAGACACGCATGCCCATAACGTGCAGTTTCATCAATGGGACAACCGACAACCTTACAAGACACGCATGCCCATAACGTGCAGTTTCGTCAATGGGACAACCGACAACCTTACAAGACACGCATGCCCATAACGTGCAGTTTCGTCAATGGGACAAGCGACAACCTTACAAGACACGCATGCCCATAACGTGCAGTTTCATCAATGGGACAACCGACAACCTTACAAGACACGCATGCCCATAACGTGCAGTTTCGTCAATGGGACAACCGACAACCTTACAAGACACGCATGCCCATAACGTGCAGTTTCGTCAATGGGACAAGCGACAACCTTACAAGACACGCATGCCCATAACGTGCAGTTTCATCGATGGGACAACCGACAACCTTACAAGACACGCAGTTGGCTAGTGGGAGAGCAAGCTTGAGCGATGTGGGGGCAGGGTCTCCTTCTGGGGGCAGAGATGTGATGGTCAGAGTCCTCGGCTTTTTACAGTTTTGGGCCTGCATTGGTTGTCTCATTGGCATGTGCACCCTTCCTCCAGAGCATGTAATTGTCAAATCTTTTGTCAAGAGTTTTGTCAGGTAGACACATATGATAGACTAGCTGGCACCAAACCCGCCTAGCCTGGGAGATATGTCCTTTACATAGCGCCCCCCGCATCTCCCGGCGCCCTCCCCCCGGCAACGCTTCTCGGACGACCGGCTCCTGTGGACGACCATTTGGACAAAGTCAACTAGAACAATGATTGATTGGTGGTTCTAGATCGATCTAATGCGGCAATCTGGCGCCAGGCTCGGGCCGGCCAGTCTGGCCACCGGGGAATCGATCCCAGCCCTCCATGTTACCCCTTTGACCAAGCCTTACCCAAGGCCCACCCCATTGAGTAACCCCGCAGCAAGGTTTTTCCCGTGATGGGCCCTATCACGGCAGACGGCAGGTTTTCCCTTCTGGCTGGCGCACAGCCCGCATGACAGTACTAATAAGGTAGGTCGGCATAACATGCGTGTTGACATGGCGCGCTCCCAGCGACCAGCAATTGGAGAATCCAACGTTTCACTGGCCCCTTGGGGGCAATCCTGTTGTACGGTTTGTAGCTGCTTTGATGTTTCAACTCGTTGGTACTTGGTTCTGAAGTAAAAGCTTAGGCCCGACAACGACGCGTCGCGCGGGTGGTTAGGACTAGCTTATGTAGGGGTCACGTACTCTCACATTGTTTGCCACCCCGGTATAAGGCAGGGCCAGTCTATGGATCCGGCCACTATTAATAAACCGGCATGTCGGTACCACCGCATCCACTCTCTCTCCCGTCTTTGGACTGCCATGCAGGACAAGACGCGGTGGCAGAAGCTAGATTGTCAAGGCTCACACGCCCGACCCTGTGGGCAAGCCCTCTCCCCCCAAGAGGAGGCGTTTTGATGAGTAGTGTAGTTAGGATTTTCTAGACTAGATAGCTTAGAGTTAGGTTAGTTCGATTACGCGGCTTCCTCCACTCCACCCATCCATCATGGAATATGTGCTACATGATCTCCCAACGAGTGATGATCAGATAGACTAGCTGGCACCAAGCCCGCCCAGCCTGGGCGATGTGTCCTAACCTGGCGTGCCCCCGGCCGCGCGCGGCAGGGCCGCCACCCGTGGACATTTCGTGATAGACTAGGCATGGACATGTGCTACACAAGACGTGACGGGCTCACCCCCGGGCAGCCTCCTGGTTTGTCTGTAATATGGAGGCAGATGGTGCGCAAGGATAGATGGCAAGTAGTGATGAAGGAGACCACCCCCAAGCCTGTGGGGGCTCCGCGTGTGACCAAGTATGGCATTCATAGCGATTCGGGCCGCGGTGCCCACACCCCTGTAACTAGGACCTAGATAGCTTATACCATCGATTCCATCCCATGTTCCCCTCCCACTGAGGACTTATGCTCACGTGACGCAGTCACGTGTCTATTAATTAATTAATCTCCCAACGGAGGAATGTTATAATTTAATTTATTTGTTTTTTAATGTCGGTACACCGGCGCGAGATTAAACTCACTAACTCAACTCAACTCAACAGCCGGCGGCCGCATGGGCGACGGACCTTGGCCAACTTCAAAGAAACCCAATAATTATGCGTGAACCAGGGCTGAACTAATGACTGTTCAGTTAACTGATTGGCTGACTGTCTGACTGAGCTGTAGCAGCTGGCGTGAGCGTGGCTACTCGTGTTGCGGACCGCGCCCGGACCGCCGGATACGCCTTGATAACCGGGTGCCCGGACTCCGGCCGGAAGGTTCACGGCTTGCCATGGACGTCAGCATTATTCCAGAAGGTTTCGATCGACACGCCTGCGTAGACACAAAATGGGGGGGCACAGAATGGCCTCTTATCCTTAATTATTGAAAGCTATTGAAAGCGGAACTATATTTTGGCACCGAGCAAACTGAGAGCTGCTGAGTTTACTGATGGCCGGCGTTAATTGGAAAACGGCATCACAACTCTTCAATCACGATGGGAACGATGGGGCATTAAAGGAAGATTGTTTTCCTGGATCGCAAGCGTGCACGGATAAGTCGAAGCTGGCGGACAATGGCGTGGAAATAAATAATGGATGTCGGGATTCCTAGATGTTTTGCAGCATGGATGCCTGTCTCCCTCGATGTTCTAGGTCTTCCGTCGGGAACACTAAGGGCCGCTGGGGTTGACCGCCATAAATGTGGCCACGATGCGATATTCTTATCTCAGAGGCCCTCCAATTATGGTCTGTATACCTCGCCCAGCTTAGGACTTGTGCACGTTCCGGCTTTCCGCTCAAGGAGGAGGCGCCCACTTTCTGCCAGGGCAAGAGCCGATAAGAACCACGAAGACGGCTCTGCGAGCCATCCCACTGCCGCAACCTCGCCCGCCCTCTTCGGTACCATTTCCCGTTCTCAATGCCTCGCTTTTGCAACCGCGTGGGTGGCGTACGCCGCCTTATATTGCGGAAGAAACAATTTCGGAATCGCCAAGTCCACCCTGACCGCCGCGTTCGGGCCGTACATGGACAGCGCGGCGATGGGCACCGTCGATTCCGTGTTCCTCTTTTCCTACGCCTGCGGCAGCTTTCTGTGGGCCTCCATCGGCTCCCGTGCCGGTCGCCTGCTCATCATCATCGCTCTCGTCGGATCCGCGCTTGCCAACCTGGCCCTCCCTGTCCTCGTTGCCGCCGCCCAGCACGTCAGCCTCCCCGGCCTCCGTTCCTTCCTCTCTCTCCTACAATGCGCAACTGACCTGTCGCCCAACCTAGCCTCTGCCCCCGCGCAAGCATTAACTCTCCTCGCTCTCGCGGCGCCCTGGGCCCTGAACGGGGTCGTCCAGAGCGCCGGCTGGCCCGGCTGCTCCGCCACCATCGTCGCCTGGTTCCCCCCCAGGGAGCGCGGCAGGGTCATGGGCCTCTTCTGCACCTGCTACCAGGCCGGTGCCATGTTTGCTGCCTGGCTCGCGACGGCGCTCCTGCTCCGCTTTGGGTGGCCGGCCGCGTTCTACGGCGCTGCGGCCCTCATGCTTTCCGTGGCCGCTATTTATAGCACGGCCGCCCCCCCAAAGCCCAGCGCCCAAGTACCATCCTCAGATCGTCACACCGAGGACGGTGACCGTCATGCCAGTCGCGCGATAGACGATCAACCCAGGGATGGCCAGGGTACTGCCACCATGCAAGGCTTTGGTCAGGATGTGACTCCTTTGGCCGGGGAGGCCAAGCGTAACGGTGGGCTGTCGTTGCCTACGAATCACGCTCCGGGTCTTGCCTTACGGGACCATGAAGTCAATGGTTGGGCCGCGCGGCTGCCCGATCCCAAGCCCCCGCCTTCTCCCCCTGCCAGTGGTTCGCCTGGCGCTACTATGCATACACCTGCAACGGATGCATCCTCCCCTGTGAGTGAGTGGGCAGATGTGGCGCAACCCGGCACCCAGGTAAGCCACCAAGGGGACGCGGGCGCTGGCTGGGGGGTTTCGTCTACAAGTCATCTGGGGAGCCACAAGCCGCCAGCGGCCAATCCGGCGCAAGCAGCCGCTTATCTCCCCGAGAATGATCGAGTGGGTGAGGGCAGGGAAATGCGGAGCCACCTAACAGTGGGGGAGGCTGATGCCACGAGGAACCAGGAAAAAGGCGAGGACGAGGGCGTGAGGGACCACCGGAAGAGGTCACGACCTGCTGCCCTTCTGCTGCTATCCGGCCAACTCCTCTCCCTATCGCTTGCGTACGCCGTTGTGAAATTCATGCGCTACGCACTCATGGGCTGGCTGCCCTTCTACATGGTGCGCGCGCTTGGCTACCCGATCTCCCTGGCAGGGCGCACCGCACCCATGTTCGAGCTCGCGGGCATGGTGGGTAGCCTGGGCGCGGGGTGGGCGGCCGACAATCTTTTTATAGCCCAGGATGCCGGCGGAGGCAGACGACCCGGTGGGGGCGTGGCCGATGGGTCCATGGGCGAGGATGGTGAGAGCGCAACGGCCAGGATTAATGGGTTGGCGGGGAAAGGAAAGGAGGTGGGGTCGGCACCGCATGCCGCACTGCTCCGCAGCTCAAGTCGTGATGTGTTGGCGGGGCAAATCTCGAAGGATGGTGACGCCCAATGGAGGCTTGAGCAAAAGAACAATGACAAGAGCAGCAGCAGCAACACCAGCAGCAGCAGCAGCAGCAGTCGCCAGAATAATTTTAACAGTGCCATCACCCGATCGGATGCCATCGCCCGCCAGCGGCCCCGGCACAAGAACGAGGATCCCAAGGAGACTGCTGATGTCGTCACCGGCCAGCGGCGGTTCTCGGTCATCCTTCTGGCGTCCCTTGCCGCCACGTGCGCACTCTACGCGTGGACCAGCCGGGTCTCTTATGCCGCTAACATCGCCACCCTGTGCACGCTGGGCGTGCTGCTGTATGCGTTGGATGTGCTGGTGGGGGCCATCCTGCCCATGTCCCTGAGCACCACCAGCCAGGGTGATAGTGCAGGGGGGGCTGGGGCATCAGTAAGTGTTGCACAGGTGATGGCATTGGTGAATGGTGCGGGTTCGGTGGGGTCGATCTTATCGGGGGTGGTGGTAGGGGTGGTGGCAGGGGTGGGGGGGTGGTCTGCCGTGTTCTTGTCCTTTTGCCCGCTTGCTCTGGTGGCAGCATGGTTGATTGCGCGGTCAGGGCCCAGTCAGGCGAGGGGTTTGTAGCATAGCTGTACTCATCAAATTTACCCTGTGTTGTGTTGAACATTTTTTGTTGAGCGAGACAAGTAATACCAGACGCTTGGGGTCCCCATGCCGTTGCATGACAGTTGTCTGTGTGAAACTTGTGAACGGAAGCTGTTGAGTACACGACAATAATTCACTCTAATGACAACCACCCCCCGCCAACGTACCCTGTGTCTGTATTCAGATATTTTAATATATATATATATATAACCCCTCATTGAGTGATGGGGCCGTGTGGGGTACCGGGGAGCCATTCTTGAGTGATGATGGCTGAGTGATAAATTGAGTGATAAAATATTGGGGTTCTGGTTTGCTACTAACACCTGTCACATCGCAGCCACGCCTTCCCGACACCTACAAACCCCGGCTCAGTGGTCGCGGGGTTTAGGGTGTCAGAGAAATGCTGGCGTCTGTCACCGGTCACCCACGAAACCCATACCTGCATTAACATGTGAGACATGGTTCTCATATGGGGGAAAATTGGCCAGATAATTTGATAGAAGTGCTAATCTTTCTCTGGCCAATTTTCCCCCTCTCTCACAAACCCACCGCAGAACGCGCGGGACGTCCATGGACGGCCGGGTCGTTCGTGTGGGGGGCGCGCGGTTCGCATCGGCCCGAAAAATACGACCTCTGTTTTCCCGATCGCGGGCAGTGAGAGTGCTTGAGAACTTGGGGAGAAGGTTCAGCGTGCTGCTCAACTTTAATAGCAATTACTTGCAAAAGTTGAGTAACACGCGGAACATCGAGAAATCCAGCTCACGAGCCAGCGCGCACCCGGGTCGTTCGTGTGGGGGGCGCGCGGTTCGCATCGACCCGAAAAATACGACCTCTGTTTTTCCCGATCGCGGGCAGTGAGAGTGCTTGGGAACTTGGGGAGAAGGTTCGGCGTGCTGCCCAACTTTTATAGCAAATCCTTGCAAAAGTTGGGCAGCACGCGGAACATCGAGAAATCCAGCTCACGAGCCAGCGCGCACCCGGGTCGCTGAAAATCCGGCCCTCGGCTTGGAAATTCGCGGACCTTTCGTGCGAGTCCTGCGTCCTCGCGGGAGAGGAGCGGGGTGTCAATCGCCTCTCAGGAGCTGCAGCCGTTCCTTCACTTGGTCAAACGTCGACGAGGAAATGGATTGTCTGCCAGTGACGCAGCCGGACATTATGGACACAACAACCAAGTCCTCGCACGCCTTGATAATTTCGTCCAGAGTCGCGCCGTCTTCCAAGGCGCACACAGCAGCCGATGAGAATATGCGTGGATCGTCTAGTTGGTCTAATTCGACATTGTAATTGTCCTCGTACGGATCGGGCTTTCCGGCGACGGTGCAAGAAACTCGCGCGACTTCTGTGGCGTTGACGGACCGTCGCGTACCGCTCTGGATGTACCCGCCACTGCCCGGTTTGCAGGCCTCGATGCAATTGAGAATGTCATTCATGGTAACGAACATATTGGGAACGTTTTATAGAGTCGTGTAAGATAATTTATTAATCAGATACGATAACATGCACCATTTACACTGAGTCGTTACGCGTTAATCCTGTCTACTTGTGATGGCATTTACACGAATCGAATCCGCGGATTTTCTCGAATCGGAGGACGACGAGAAAGCTGTCTGCGGCATCAGGCGACTCGTAGTCAGCGTCGTTCGAGCCGCGGTCCAAATGAACCATCCGCATAGTCAAACGCCCTCCGTTTCGGAACAGGTATGGGTTCTCGAGATTGAAATAGCTGTGATCGTTTATCATGTTGTAGGATGTCGCCTCGGTTCCGTAGCATTCGTCAGACACTAACGCCACCTCGTCGTTTACGTTGTGCGACCCACCCGTAAAATCCGGCGAGACTATTCCGATAGTCTTGTAATTGCCCGCGCCTTCGACATTGGCCAGATAAGCCGCGTGTGCTCCTCCACGCCATGTATCGTCGATTACAGGAGCCCTAGCGTCTGGCTTTACGACAAACACGGCCCGCATGGTCGTTTCATCGAACTCTTGTGCCTTCCCAGAGTCTAAGATGACTTGGTAGAAATACGGGTAGTCCATGGCTTCGTTATACATTCACGGGAGATAATAGTTCAACCGGCTATCTACGCTGGGATGGCGGCAGGCGTGCCCCATTTGTGCACTAGATAACCTCGGATCTGTTCGAGCTCGGCCGCGGTCTTGGCGGTGCTGTAGATCAGGATCTCGCCGGTCCATCCGTCCCAGTTACGAGTGCTCCAATCTATATCCGCGCCAACACAGATCCTTCCTGGATTCTGTACCGCCGTACCGGTGTACGCCCCACCATCTCTACCATCAAATCTGGTAATGGACGTTTTTGGCGTGCTTCCTAGGTCACACGACACTGCCATCACGTGCGCCCGGCCGTCGTAAAACTCTGCATTCGTGCAGATCGGTTGAGTGGCTCCGTCCGTACCCAAAAGCGCATAAAACTTGTAATCGTCGCAGTTGTTGCAGATTCCCAGTCCGTAATTACTTTGAGCACCGACAACAAGACCTTTCACGCTACTACCTGACCCGCGAGGGTAAACACTCGGGGTGTTTGATTTTGCGACGACGATCATAGTGTTTTGCGGGCGACCCCAAAAAAAGCCGTCGCTCTGTAGCCCGTTACGCAAACTATAACTGAATTGAATAGACCGCTTAGAGTTTAAGCTAGTGTTGTCGATGGTCGGCGCATTTGTGGTAAAGCACAGTAGGTGCTGGGTCCCCTTCTTGTCTTTCATACCCCGTACCGAAGTCGTGGCGAGTGTGGTAAAATTGGTGTTGCTATAGAGCGTCGAAGAGTCCGTTGGGTCGTACCACGCATACAGGGCCGAGTCGGTGGCGGGGTTGTATGGGGTGAACGTGAATGATAGCGAGTTCGAAGCTGAGTTGCCGGTCCCGAACAATGTGTCTGTCGCGGCCCCTGCGCCGATGCTGAAGGACGTGGCGGAATTGGCCGTTGTCGCCGTCACGTTGAACGTGTACGACGCCCCGCTGCCTACCAAATTGGAAGCTGTCCCGTTTATCACCGTGATGTCGCCCAATGCAAAACCGGTCACTGCTCGACTGAAAGTCGCCGTCGCGGATATGAAACTCCAGGCGGAAGTGGACCCCGCGGATGTCGACAGCGTGACGGTGGGCTGAGGGGCATACGTGAATGACAGTGTGTTGGAAGCCGCGTTGGCGGTTCCCATCGAAGCGTCCGCGACAACTCCAGCGCCCACATTGACACTCGTGGCGGTGTAAGCGGTCGTCGGCGTCACCTGGAAGGCGTACGACGTCCCGCTGCCGGTCAGGTTGGCGGCTGTCCCGTTTGTCACCGTGATATCGCCCAACGCGAACCCCGTGACGGACCTGCTGAACGTGGCGGTCACGTCCACGGGTGTCGAGGATGGCGTCGAGCCCGCGGTCGTCGCGAGGGTCACCGTTGGAGGGGGTGAGTACGTGAAGACCAATGGAGTCGAGGCTTTGTTCCGTGCACTCTTCAAGTTAACCACCGCCCCCGCTCCGACGCCTACTGTAGTCGGCGAATATGCAGTCGTTGGCGTCACTTGGAATGTGTACGACGCCCCGCTGCCGTTCAGGCTGGCAATGGCCCCGTTGACTACGACGATATCGTCTAAGGCGAACCCCGTGACCGGCTGGCTGAACGTCGCTGTAACTGTAATTGGAGACGCGCTAGGATATGTTCCGGTTGTGGTCGTTAATGTTATGGAAGGCGCGACGATGCGCTTCTTTTTATTAATCAAAGCAGGACATACACCGTAATCGAAAGACATGCTGCTGACATACTACAAACTGACACTATTTTTTTGAGGTTGGCAACGGGTACTGAAATCTCGGTTCCATCAGCGGACCTTTCCTAGCCGGCAATCCAATCGCCAGACCTTTATCGACCATCGCAGGGGTATCGAAGATCAAGGTGACTCTACTAAACGGATTCGCTACGTATCTCGGATCCTTAAGGTACTCCATCGGGCGCTATACAGTTACAATCAGAGATTATTACAGATACACGGCCGCCTGCCGCCCGGCGCCAACGTCCATCTTGGCCTCGAGCTCGCAAAACAAGTACGAGGTACACGCCGCGCCCGCTCCATCCACGCGAAGGGTGACGACCGCCGCAGTCCCGCGAAGGTCGAGACCGCTCTGGTACTCGGACCCCGCGCCTGGCATGTTCAGGTGACAGGCCATGACGAAATGCTTGTCTCGCCAGGTTTCGGGTGTAATTTTGTTCTTGGCGCACGACAGCGAGTTCCCTTGGTCGTTGAATGCGCTCACCAGGTTAGTCCACGCCTCTGTCACGCCCATGCGATACGCGGGAGACTGGTGAGACCCGTTAATATCGAACTGAAACTTGACGTCCTTGTCGATAGCGGCGTGGTCGAACATGATATCACCGGCTCCGTTCGCGACATCCTTGGCAGGGTCGATTTGGATGGCGAGGAGTTTGCTCGCGGATGCAGAAGAGAGGGTCGCCTTAATGCTGTACGGAGCGGCACTGGCAGATTGCTTCGTTGACTGCCACATCTTCCAGCGAAACGGCAGCGTCCCGCCCTCCGCCAGCCTGGACGCGAAGACCTGGGAGACCACGTCCTCCTGGAACCTGTACGTATCGATCGAGAAGTGGATATGGTCCAGTTGAAACCCGGGGCCGGCACAGGCTGGGACGGCAGCGGCTGGCGCCGCAGCCGCCACTGCCTCTCCGGGGATCATGACACTCCCATCCATCAACGTAATCCGGATCTCGATCGGAGGGAAAAGACTGAGATCGATCACGCGAGGGTCGCCAGAGAGGAACCCGAGCCAGTTGTCGATCACTCCAGGAATGTTCGTATGCTTGGCCTTAGCCTCGTCATCCCTGTCTGTCAGCGCGACATCGTCGACGTCCCTACCGGACCACCCGGACGGTGCTTGGGCGTTGTCATGACCGACTCCGCCGTGAACAGTAAGCAGGGTCCGATACAACTGATGATAATCGTTGATGGAGTCAACGCTCTGGCCGCCGACCAATACCTCCAAACGCCTGATCAGCGACGAAGTGTATCTAGGAAACTTACAGAACCCGGTCGTAGCCGCCTCGGACGCATTGAAGTACATGGCGAAACTGTGAAGATCGGCAAATCCGCTAGTCGGAAGTCGGACAGCCACAACCGAACCCTGCTTAATGCCCGAGTTCGCGGACAGAGTGGACAATTGCACACGGGACGTCGAGTGCTGGCCGAGAGCCTTTACGATGTATTGCATCGTTTTGGGAATAGCGCGATTGTACCAAGAACCATCGGATGCCATGAGAGCGTTGTATACCAGTTAGTTAGATAATATTCTGGCTAGTGGAGGAACTGGCCCAGAAGCGGATTCGCGGCCTTGTGCGCGTCGACCTTACGCTCGAGGGAAGACAACGCGTCCAACCCGGTTCTCGCGACACGGTAAGCAGTCCCGAGGACCGGGGACGCCTCGATCAACTTGCTCGGGACATGCCCAAGAGCCGAATCGGCAGCACCCGCGGCCGCCTTCACGAGTCGCGCGCCATGTCCCACTTTCCGGATAGCGTCGCCCGCCACATGTCCGATCTTTCGCATGGTGTTGACAACCTTTCCAAAATCGAGCTTCATTCGTCCTCGTCGTCGTTTATAACAGAACGCTGAGATATCTTTCTGGACGGCAGGACTTCCCCGCCCAGCGCCATGTACCGCAGGACGCTCGCGATCTTCCGCGACTCCACGCCCATCGCTTTTTGTGGCGATATCCGGAAACTGAGCTGAACAACCCAGTCACTATACAATTGGACCGGCACGTCGTCCTCGTCCAGCAGGCGGAGACTGATACCGCGCGGGGAATCGCGCATGTGCTGCCACAGCGGAGTCTGCGCCTGCCATACGATCGGTTCTAGGAACTTGCTAAGGTTCGGGCAACACGCCAACAAACTGTTACGCCGCAAGCCTCGGCCGCCACCTCTACCTCTACCTGTCCTGATACTACCTAAACTAGTGAGGCTGCTTCTATTTACACCCCTAGCGAAAGACGACCGAGACGAACCAGATCTCAATGCATTTACATATGTACTACTGTAATACGCCATAGGCCATTTAATCAAACCCGTTTACTCCAGGAAAAGAGGAAGGAAACACAACTAAACTGCCGTGACCCAAGCTAATATGTGTTAATTCATTTAACACACGCCGAGTGACCACACAAGGAGTGGAACGTGCATAAATGGTCACCAACGGTCCAACAGGCTCGGGCCGACCTGGCCCTCGCCTGCAGAAACACAGAAACACAAGCAGGTGCACAGATGCACGCCTGTCCACTACATTCTACAAAAGGATAAGGACCACTAATATAGTACGCGGCGCGGCGCCCAAAGGCACCCACTATACCACAGTACTGTTACGGGGACAATCATGTCCAAACTAGAACTGCACGTAACCTAGGAACAACCGAGGCCAAGGACCTAATTTACGTCCGTAACTACAACGAATTGTTACGCGACGTAACACCTCCCCCCCCACAAAAGGTAGGGAGCCCTCTCCCTACGCAGAGAGGAGGGAACCAGAGGGGTAGGAAAATAATCCTAACGCACCCAGCACACACCAACACAATCGATAGACCATCCCAGATACAAAGCACCAATAGTTCACACGGTCTCCACCACCACGCCGGGTGGTGTAGGGTTAGCCAGCACCAAGCCTGGTGGTAGGTTCCCCTAACTGCCTGGAACGGAGTCCTGGCCGGGGGGGACGGCACTGGGCAGGACACACAGAGTAAACACATCAGCGCTAAGGACCAAGAACAGCCAACCAACTGGCCAGAATATGAGGGCGACTCTACATACCGGAGGGACAACACCCTCAGGTCGGGCCTAAGGCCCTCTATCTAGTGGCCATCCGTCTGGTAAGTGCCACGAGAGGCCAGCAGGACCTCCAGGTAGGCCTGGTAGTGAGCCACATCCTCAACATTGTCATGCCTATCTACAGTGAGGAAAACATCGGCCCACACGCCGTCAGGAAAGAGGCCCAGGAAGGCCCAGTAATACCTATGCTGCGTGAGGACGACCTGGCCACGGGCCCAGTCCAGAAAGCCACAGGCAAAGAGGCGAAGGAAAGGCTCTACCGCGATCAGGCAAAGGGCCCGCAGGAGGAGGCGATGGTACCGAATCCGAGGGCGCATACCCGTCGGGAAGAACAGGTCCACCAGGGGCTCCACGTTGGACGGCCACAACCGGATGTGCCGAACCTCGCGGGAGCGCCACCGACGAACACACTGTCGCGACCCGAATGTCTCTAGGTAGTCGCTGGCACGAGGAGGAGGGTGACCGCGGGAGTCTAGACCCTGGCCCGGGATAGGCGCCGGGCGGCGGGCATCCCACTCAAGGATGGGCTGGAGGACCGTAGTGTACGCCGCACCCGGCACCGCAGGAAACTCTACTGTAAGGGCATCCGAAGCCATAATGCCCAGAGGGGGAGGGTAAGCCCACTGAAACCCACCGTAGGTGTCCAAGTCGTTGTGGCGCCTCGCCCAGCGATACAGGACGCGCCGGACCAGGATCTCACCCTCGAACACCGGATCAGCTAAAATAACCATGTCGAACGGAGGCCGATCAGTCTCAATGGGTAGGCCACGATCCCGGGGCGCCCGACACACCTGGGAGAACCCATAGGACATGGGAGAGATGGCAAGCTCAGCAGAGGCGCGCGGCAGGTCACACTGTCGGCAGGCGAGTGCGGACATACCATACCCCGGAATGGGCGTGTCACGCGACTCCGGCGTCGCGTGCACCACAGAAGGAGCCCTGTCCCGATCACCCTGGGACAACTCCCTGAGGGAATCGGCAGCGCGGGTGGCGCGAGGATCCTGACCGGTGGACCGAACAACCGCGGCCAAAGACCGCGAGGCCGAAGGAGGAGGGACCGGAGCAGGGGCTGACGCAGGGGCAGGAGCCGACACCGACGCAGGGGGCACTGGTAAAACAGGAGGTCGCGCCGGACCTGAAGCCAGAGAGGGCCGTGACGGACCCGCCAACGACGCAGGCGCGCCGGTCTCCGTTGCCGGTGCACCCTCAGGCCACATGTTGAAAATGGGGCCCGTAGGGACAGGCAGTCCTGCATAAGATTGACTACCATCCAGGCCCCAGTCAGGAACCGGAATCCTCTGCGGAGGACCACCCTCCCAAAGTCTGGGAAGCCCGCTAGTATCGCCAAAGAAACCCCGCGACGTCTGCGCCTGAGCGGGAGGAGGCTCGGAAGCAGCGACGGAGGGCGAGCTAACAGGGGCAGGAGACTCCCGCGTAGGCGCAGGTAGAGCGGTAACAGGCGCAGAGGCAGCAGGAGTCGCAGGAGCCGCCGGAACCACAGCGACCGCGGGCGCAGGCGGGGGCGCGGGCGAAGCCGTAGTCGCCGGGGCGACAGAAGGGGTAGGGGGCGCGGATCCAGCCGGCGTGGCCGGGACCTGCGCCTGGGCCGCAAGGAAGGCCCCAAACGCCGTGGTCAAAGACTGGATCTGAGCCTGCATAGCCGAGACCGTCGCCGAAAGAGGATCAGGCAAACCCGAAGGGGTAGGCTCCACTGCGACATCCCGGGTCGACCGAGGGGACGACGGGACCGGAGAGGGAGGAACAGACACCGAGGAGGCGGACGCAGCGCTCGAGGCAGAATAATCTGGAGTATAATGTACCTCGGCTGGGGCGCCCGAAGGGGTAGGACCACTAACCGCTAGTCCCGCCGACTGATCAGCTATCTCCATGAACTCTACGGCCCGTAAAAGGTCGCAGGGGTTCTCGTCTACCTCAGCATCACCCTCAGCTGGAAGCCACGGGAACACCTCCCGTAGGCAGGTACGGCCCACAGGAGTGGAGAGGTAGGAGAACACACGGCAACACCGGAGAACCGCATCTATCTGCCCCAAGGCGGGACAGCTGGAACCACACCCCAACAAACAGTGTCCGGCATCATCGAACCCGTGCAGGACAAGCTGGTGCGGCTCATCAGGGGAAGGACCATACCACGTGACCCCGAAGAGGGCCGCCCTGACTAAGCCCGCATGTTGGGCCTGAAGGGCCGGCTGCACCACGCCACCCGGGTAACTAGATCGCGACACCCAGCGGCCCGGAAGGGCCTCGAAATACAGCTCAGGGTCCGGTGGGGGCGGGGACGGCAGCGAGCTCTCAGCCGGAGGGGTAGGCTCTGACATGACGGCTGCGGAGGGGAGGGGACAACCAACCATCCGTCGACAGCAGACATAACATAAGAGAGGAGAAGGTCTACAACTAGAGCTTATGCAGGGTTTTATACTCCTGCAGCAGGCGACTACACCCATCTAGCTCACTCTCAGTATACCAGACCTTATCTACCTCACTACGAGCATACATCCACTTCACCTTATACTGGCGCTGGGTACCGCGGCCTTTTTTGATATCTCTATGGGCCACGATACCCTCTACCTCATCCTCTACCTCACCAGTATCCGGGTTATGCTCTAAAGGGGCAGGGGCCAATTCTCTACCAGCGAACGTGCTCTGATGATAGAGCTTCAGCTGGCTTCTATGAAAGGTGCGAGAGTGGGTCTGCCAAGAGGTAGGAATATCTATCTCATACAGAAAATTACCTACTCTAGACAACACACGGAAAGGTCCTAAGAAGGCGGGCCTAAGTTTCACTTTCAGTTCAGCTTCGAACTTATGAGCGAAGCGGCCAACACGGGGGCCTTCTACTAAGACTAAATCTCCTATTTCTATCTCAGGTGCTCTTCTATCTAATGAGGCACGCAACCTAGCAAGGTATTTGGCCTGCGCCCTATGGTACCCTGCAATAGCGTTGTCGTGTGCATTCTTCATCTTATCTAATAACGCCTGCACACCTTCTACAGTATCCCGGGACACATCATCCTTGTCCCTTAAAGGACTAGCTAAAAGAGAGGTAGGGGTAAGAGGTTGTCTACCAGTATCTAGGAAGAAGGGCGTATAACCATGCGCAGCCTGAGGGCAATTGTTAAGGGAAAACTCTACCAAACATAGGTAATCCTCCCAATCACTCCCAGAGCCATTCACATAGTGACGCAGAGCTTCTTCCACTACCCTATTCAAACGTTCTACTAAATGAGACGAGGAGGAGTGGTAGGCAGTACCGAAGGTGACCTTGGTACCGATAGCAGCGAAGAACTGCTGCCAAAAATCAGAAGTGAATAACTTATCCTTATCACTAATAAACTGCCTACTCAAACCATGATATCTATATACGTTATTAAGGTATAGGCGTGCGCAATCGCGTGCGGTGAGTTCTAAGGGACACGGCACGAGATGACACATACGAGTAAAACGATCTACAAAAACAAGGATCTGGGCGTTACCTCTATCATTCTTCCTAAAAGGTCCTACAAAATCCATCATAATGGAGTCCCACGGCATGATGGGATCAGGTAAGGTCCTAGGCTCTGCTATCTGTCCTACATTGTTGGGTTTCATCTCCTGGCAAGATTGACAGGTTCTAACATACTCATCTACATCCTTTAAAAGGGAAGGCCAGTAGTAAGAGCGGGCTACTAGGTCCCGTACCCGTTTACCACCCTGGTGAGCAGCTAAGTCATGCAACTCAAAGAGCAAGGAGGAGCGACAGATAGGAGGGACATACAGGCGCCATTGAGGGGGAGAATCTGCTATCTGCACATATAAAAATCCACCTACAAATTTACAAGGGTGCTTGCCTAATTGTTGGGGATGGGCAGCAATGGCAGCTAATGCTTCCGGCTCAGTGGCCGTAAATCTACTAATAAGACGTTCGAGATCAGAGGTAGGCATCGCTACAGAGGTATCCAGAACAGGTTTAAAGAGATCTCCTACCGCCTTGCCAAAGAGAAGGGGAGGTCCTAGAGGGACTATGTGTTCATAAGACTTTCCTGACCTAGTCGCTATATGGCTAAGCGGTATAGAAATTTTATTTTTCCCCTCCCCCCCCACCGAGACCACAGGAAGGGCCTCACACGGGAGAGAGAGTCCTACGTGAGAAAGGAGATCAGGCATGCGAACAGCTGTATGAAAGAGGTAGGCATAGGATTCATCATCAGGTAGTTCACCATACGGGGTTACACCCATAGTAGTAGGAACTAGAGTAGTATTGAGAACATCAAGGTCCTCGAAAAAGGAGTAATCTGCACGACGAGAGAGTGCATCTGGTACTATGTTATCTACACCCTTAACATACTGAAGTTTAAAAGGGGAGAACTGTGCTAAAAACTCCATCCAGCGCGCTTGACGAGGGGTAAGGTTGGGTTGTGAGAGAAGATGGGTAAGAGGGCGGTGATCTGTCTGGATAACTAATCTATAAGGATCAATCTCACAGGGTTCATTCAGACAAACATCAAATTGAGCACCTTTAAGAAAGTGCTGCCACGCGTGGCAACAGTACACCACAGCTAATAGTTCTTGCTGGTGGACGGGATAGTTACGCTCCGCAGGAAGCATTGTCCTAGAGATATACTCGATTGGCTGTAAGCCCTGACCCTGATCCTGGAGAAGGACGCCCCCTATAGCTACCTTGCTAGCATCTGTGGCTACAACAAAGGGTTTAGTAGTATCCGGTAGGATGAGTACAGGAGGGGAGAGGAGTAGGGATTTTAGACACTGAAAAGCCGACTGACATTCACTACTCCAAACAAAGGGGATATCCTTCTTTAATAGATGATTAATAGGAGCTGCTATAGTTGCGAAACGCGGGATAAAACGCCTATAGTAAGAAGCAATTCCTAGAAAACTACGTACACCTTTAACGTCGGTAGGGGTAGGCCATTCCTGAATTGACTTAGTCTTATCCGGGTCGGTAGCGACCCCGGCATCTGACAGAACGTGCCCTAAGAATGGGACACTTCTACCAGAGCGAACTTTAGCACGGCGCGCCCATAAAGAATTTTCAGCCATGATTTCTAATACTTTCTTTAAATCACGTAGGTGCGTTTCAAAATCAGGAGAATAAATAAGGATATCATCTAAGTAAGCTTGAGCACAAGAACGGTCATGCTCAGATAAAGAAACAGAGGAGAAGGAAGGATCCTTTAAATCAGAGGACACTTGAGGAAGGTGGGAATTTCCCATAACAGGTCTAAGCACTTCATTCATTAACATTTGGAAAGAGGCAGGAGAGTTACAGAGTCCCATAGCCGCTACTCTAAACTGGTAATGCCCAAAAGGGGTAGCAAAGGCGGTTTTGTGGCAATCCTCAGGAGCTATACGTAGTTGCCAAAAACCATCCGCACAATCTAGTACTGTGAAACAGGTAGAACCTTTAACCTTATTAAATATATCATCAATACGAGGTAGAGGGTATTTAGACTTCACAGTAATATCGTTTAGCTTCCTATAATCAGTAACTAGGCGAAACTTGCCATTTGGTTTAGGAACTAACAGGACACCAGCGGAGTAGGGGGAGTTACTAGGCTCTATCAATCCTGCTTCTAATAGTGATACTAAAATCTGTTTTAGTTCCTTTAATTCTGTAGGGCCCATTCTATACATCGGAGAGTGCGTAGGAACTGCACCGTCCTTGATAACTACACGGTGTAAAACAGAACGAGGAGGAGGATAAGAAGGAGTCTTTTCTTCAAATACTTTTGAGGAATCTATCACAGCCATGTATCTTACTATTTCATTTTCAGTAAATCCCACTCCTATTGTATCCACTGTATTTACATCTATATCCACACTATTATTAGTGATAGGTATCTCTTGTACTTCTAACTGAAGGAACATACATAATAGGTATCCATATTCCTTTAGTTCAGAACGCAATTCGTCATTGGACATTAATACTTCAGGTATAGGTCTACAGGAGGATCAACAGGTGTAGGAGGAGTAATATCTACCAAGGATAAATTTTCTAATCTATAATGACGTTCTGGTACCCAGTAGGAGCTATCTGGAAACCAAATGACCATAGTATCATAATTAATAGTAATTTTATTATCCTGATGCCAATCTAATCCTAGTAATACATCAGCTGTAGTGATAGGGCCTATAGTGGCCGTCAGGTTGACCGTACGTCCTTGTATGACCAGGGGAAGGGACACCGTACCCGGGGAATGACTGGTGCGACCGTCAGCATAATGGACAGTGACAGTTTTTGTGTGAGGGGTAGGGACTAGTCCTAAACGCCTAACTAGGGCCTCGCTCACAAAGGAGCTAGCCGCACCGCTATCCACTAACACAGAGACATTCAAGAGTTCATCAGCATGCAGGAAGGGGTCTACAACAGTATGAGGGACGGTTAAGCCACCATTCAAGAACATAAGAGGACGCACACGTAGTGGTAGGGATGATTCAGCTCCTACAGAGGTTATAAAAACAGGCAAGCAAAAATTATATCTGGGGTACTATCTAAGGACCTGTCCAGGTTACCCCCGGCTGACAGGCCTACTGTTCCCCCTCCCCCCCAAATCCATAGGAACGAACCCCGAAGAAGACCCTGGCGGAAAAGCCACTGCTGGAGGGTCACGAGGGATTGAAGAGGGTGCGGGAGCCTGATTATCATAGGGGAACCCTGGGGATCCTGTCTGCACAGCATTCAGCCTACTAGGGGTAGCTGAAGGAATGCGTCCTGAAGTGGGACGAATAGGAGCACGCTGAGGGGTACGAGGAGGGCGAGCGTCGGGATGAGGGGGAGCACCCGAAAGGAACTTGGGGCACTCACGTTTAAGGTGACCTACTTCCTTACAATGATAGCAGGTAATATGAGAGACATCCAGAGCTGAAAGGTCAGTCACACAGATATCTAATTCTTCTACATAGGAGTTCTCCTCCTCAGGGGTAAGGCTATATTATTAATACGGGAACGGGTAGGAAGAGAAGGTGTGGAGAAGAAATCTGCTACTCGTAAAAGATGCTGACGCACATGCTTGAGGGGCAGGTCAGTAAAACGGTAGGCAGAGAACTGGCGCTTGACTTCACGCAATAAGGGTCTACTGAGGCCCTGAAGGAAGCGAGCACGTACTTCTGCACCCGACAAATCCCTAATTCGTACCATCTGAGCATCAAACTCTTTCATATATTCTTTGAAGGACTTGGTACCCTGCTGCAAGGTGCCAAAGGATAATCTATCCTGCCAATCTGCATCGGGAGGGACTAAATGGTTCTCTAAACGCTTGAACAATTCTGCTACAGAGTTTGGGTAGGCATGAGAGGCAAGAGACTCACACTGGATGAGGTTAGCAAGTTCAGGAGTAATGCAGGTAGTAAGATAATGAGGAACTAGTACAGCATCAGAGAGGCGCCACCTATTGTGGTTCTGCCAGGACTCTGTGTTCTGGGTGAGCAACATAATGAAGGTGAAAAACTGTTGAGGGGTAGACTTGACATCCAGCTTAGGAAGGTTGGCAAAGAGGGGAAGAGCAGGAGGCTTAGGGGGATTAGAAGAATCAGTTTTTCCCATAGGGCCACTATCTTCCACTGCTACATAAGCGGGATAGAAGGAAGGGATAGGAAAAGTCTTGGGTAGGGGTCTAGAGGGAGCCACCGTTTCCGGATGGTGCCCATAGGAGAAGGGGACAGTATATTGCTCACGAAGAGAGGAATAGGCAAAATGATCATAATTCCTATCATCTAGGGGCATGGTACTGAAATCATTATTAACTTCTAAATCAGCCACACGGGTAGGAACCTGGGCAGCCTCATAGGCCGTCTCAGGGTAGGACCAGGAAGCAGGTGGGAAAAGGGAACTGCACTAGGGCGCCCAGAAGGGCCGACAGGGGCCGAGGTACGACCCGTGTTAATAGCAGGCATTGAAGGCACAGGGTGGGAAGGAGGCCTAGGAGCATTGTTAGTGTGTGAGGACCTGCTGGAGGGGTGAGCCAAGGTTGCAGAAGGGGCAGGGGCCTGGTTCACAACGAAAGAAGGTTCCTCACTAAATCTGACTTGGGAAATACGTTGTTCATAGGTAGGTGGGGTAATTGAGGGACGACGGCGACCACCAGCAACAGGAGAAGGCGGTGAGGTACGCAGAATACCTTGAGGAGTGAGATGGTGTACCGTTTCCAAGGAGTCCCGTCGGTTACCACGAGTATTGTTATTGTTAATGTTATTAGTAGTAGTATTATTATTATTATTGGTAGGTATAGGCGACATATCTCCACCCACTGGATCCATCTTTAATTACGTAAAGGAATAGGAATCAAAAGAAGAAAGCAACAAAAGAAAAAGGAAAAACCTTGAAGGTCTGCAGCAGGAACAAAATTAAAATCAATCCTTTTTAACAACAGTAATGGATAGGGAACCAAACTCCAAAGTGAGAGGAGTATCTGAAGCAGATGCAGATGCAGCCCGTTTAGGGGGAGAAGAAGGAGGGGTAGCAAAGACTAGAGCTTCTACTGGAGGGCGACCATGAGGAATAGGGCGTACATGCAGGCCTAAATCTGTTTGGCTATGATCTATAAGGAACTGCTGAGCTTCTTCAAAGGACATAAATTTCTTATACCTAATTACGTTATATTCACGATTCTGAACGATCTTCCTAGCGTCGGACCAAGAAAGGAAAATGGAGGACCATTGAGGCGTAATCACTACGTAATATTTAGCTAGACTATTATCGCTAGAAGAATGGGAAGGAGCAGTAAAAGATCGCCGTTGGCTCATGGTAACGCACCTGGTAGGTCTTGAGCAGTCAAATGAGGAGAACGAGGAGAAGGCGACTTATCTCGGGTGTCTGAAACCGAACCAGATTGACGACGCACGTAGGGACGATGTTTCCAGCGCCAGGTGGTCGTAAGTATCCGGTTTCAAGAATTCTGCGTCCGGCGAAGGGTCGTCTAAATACGAAGCAGGCACGATGCAGAAAAAGGGTAATCTACGAGACGCTAGCCGTCTCTCTATCGTCGAACCAAAACCAGCAACTGTCTACGGCAGTAAACCATCTTTCTAAGGAAACAAGACGAGGAGCAGGAGCTATATACGAAAGGATTTTCCGCTTCGAGCAGGTCTAACGTCTAGGCAGGGCGTGTCCTGAATCAGGCAGCACTATCCTCCTAGCTTGACGGCGACCCGCCCATTACCTGTCAAGTACGTGTCGTCTTCTTTTTCCCAGCCGCGGAAGGGTTGATTCAATGACGTATGTTGCAAAGGATCGTCGTCTCGCTCTCTATCTAAACTACCTCCGAGTCCATTGTTACGCCGCAAGCCTCGGCCGCCACCTCTACCTCTACCTGTCCTGATACTACCTAAACTAGTGAGGCTGCTTCTATTTACACCCCTAGCGAAAGACGACCGAGACGAACCAGATCTCAATGCATTTACATATGTACTACTGTAATACGCCATAGGCCATTTAATCAAACCCGTTTACTCCAGGAAAAGAGGAAGGAAACACAACTAACTGCCGTGACCCAAGCTAATATGTGTTAATTCATTTAACACACGCCGAGTGACCACACAAGGAGTGGAACGTGCATAAATGGTCACCAACGGTCCAACAGGCTCGGGCCGACCTGGCCCTCGCCTGCAGAAACACAGAAACACAAGCAGGTGCACAGATGCACGCCTGTCCACTACATTCTACAAAAGGATAAGGACCACTAATATAGTACGCGGCGCGGCGCCCAAAGGCACCCACTATACCACAGTACTGTTACGGGGACAATCATGTCCAAACTAGAACTGCACGTAACCTAGGAACAACCGAGGCCAAGGACCTAATTTACGTCCGTAACTACAACGAATTGTTACGCGACGTAACACAAACCCCCATAGACAGCCCCGTGAGTCGCGGACACTACATTACCCCGCACGATGTCGGCGTACACGTAGACGGCCCTCAGGCGTCCGTTCGTAGCGGGTCGATTGCTCACGATTACGTGTTGGTCGTTGGACGCGTGAACGCCCGGGACAAATCCCAGGACACGCCCGACCGACTCGCCGACCCGTAGCTGGAACGGCGAACTGGCCGCAAACGTGTACAGACTGTTCGCGCGGTCGTACGTGACCGCGAACGAACTGTCGATGGTCTGCAAGACCGCCTCGATATTGTGTCTGTTCTCTATAGTCGTCCACGATCCAAGTGGAAGCGAGACAGTGTGGGCGGACTGCATCACTACCTCGAACGAGCGGTTGGTTTGGTTGATGTGCGTCTGTTCGAATGGGATCGTGAGAAGTGTCAATCCCACGTCGTGGTAATCCTCTAGCAACCCGGCCGGGATGTCCCATGTCGGGTCATGAAGACTGCCCCTTGTCCTGTTCTCGGTCCTTAGGGTCAGCGTCCGACACTCCTGTACGTGATCCCTCATTCTCTGTTACAATGAGTTCCGATTTAATCTCGTTGCTGCCGTGGACCACAACCTTTCCCTCGCCACCAGCGAGACCTCGCGCGCTACGTTTAAGCTGTCGCCTTTCCTTCCCGGTCAGCGGCTTATTCCGGCAATAGAACATCGCCGATTCCAGGAACTCGCGAGGGACGTCGGGGTATAAGATCATCCACTGGGCGATCTGCAGCATCTCAGCATCCGAAAGCTCCATTCGCACCGAAATCGTTTTATGATCTGTTTAGAAAATTTATCCGCGAGCTCGAACCGGTCCCTTTATCGCCCACTGGGACACCTTCCGTCACGTGATGTTTATCTCGTAGGTGAGTATCCAACCGCCGACTATCGACAAACGTATTTTTGCAGCCCGGGACCGTGCAATTGACTCTATCGGTCACGTTGGCGACTCGAACTCTGGGACGAGGCGGCGTCCTAGCAACGGGGTCTCTAGCAGCTGACGGAGGCGCGGATCCCACGATCTCTACGCGGAGAGGTTCGTCAGACCCTGCGCCGAGGACGGCGGCCGGTTCTGGAGCCGGAACGGAGGCCGGTTGGTCGTAGGCGGACAATGGTGGGTAGACTACAGGGCGAGAGTTTGCAGCGAGAGCCGCCAACAACATCGCGTCCTTAAACCCACGGACTTCGGCGACTTTCCCCTTCTTCGCGGGACGGGTCACATGGGGCGAGTGGATGACAATCGAGTTCGTAAGCGCGGTCGTCACGGTCTTCTTCGGGTGAGCGCGGGCCTTGCGCGGGGCTTTGGACGGTTTCTTGGCGGGTCGTTTTGATGTCTTTCGTGGCATGGTGTGTCCTTGAAATATTGCAAAGATTTTAAACGAGCCAAGTCACCGCCGCGAAGATCTCTCCGCTCGCCGCTACCCCCGATCTCGAGCGACAGTGCTCGACTTGCGGCTTGATGTACGCGACTGCGCTGCCGGACCCGAGCGTCTTGTCTACGCGCAGTAGTATTTCGTAGACTCCGTCGGACTCATCGAATCCGGGCGCGACACGCCACGAAGGACCGACGATGAGTCTGCCCGAGCTCCCTGGTTGATACACAAAGTCGAGAGCGCTTGCGAGAAATCTGTACGGGTGCCCTATCTCCAGCAAGGGCGGCGCTCCGTGCGTGTACTGCACGCGGCAGTAGAACTTGTCTAGCGTCGTCGCGGGAGGAACGATATTCCCATTGTCATCGCGAAAGCTCATGACGCCCTGAGGACCAAGTTCCCAGAGCTCTGGCTGCATGTAATCGTATGCGATGGTCCGCAGTCCGCGGATAGAAAACGAAACTCTTCTCGCCTCTTGTGCATCCGTATACGCGCACTCGTCTAGCGCCGTGATCAGCCCAATTTCTGTCGGCCCTTCTCCGAAGAAACGAGCCATCGACAGATCCATGAAAATCCCGTCAGGACCGCCAACAAGCGACAAAGACCGAACTTCAAACGTCGCCGTGAACAGATGGCCGAATTCGTAGCGAAATGGAGTCGACATCAGCACAGAGAATTGGACATACGGAATATCACCCACGAACCCGTGACCGATCGTCGAGACCCCATTCTCCCAGTCCGGGCCTTTAGACAACTGGATAGGTTGCTCGTTGATGCGGTATAGTAAGGCGTCATCGTATAGTAGACGGACCTCGAACCGGTTTATCATGGGGCGATCCGGAAGCACGCCATACACCTTTACCGAATAACTGGTGAGCGGTGTCGCGTGGTTGTATGACGGGAATTCACAAACGGCATGGATAACATTGTCTTTTGACGCCGTGAGTTGCGCGCGGTAGAGATTCGTTTCGCCTGGGACGAGCGACGACGTCATGTAATTGCCTAATATGCTACATTCACGCGGCGACGTGCCCCTGTGAGTGAGAGTTATCGTGTCGCCAGACGAAAGGTAGAGACCGGTCGGGTTCGTTGTAGTCAGGGAAACGAATTCAGTGTCTGTCGTATCATCAATCAACTCGCACTTGTTGTAAATCGTCTGGTTGGCACTATCCAGATGAAAAACGATCCTAACTTGACCTGGTGCGTACGGGGCTACGATCCCAGTCGGCGAGGATGTAAAAATGCCCGTTACTGAATTTGTCAACTTAGTCATACTGCTCAGACGATCGGGAGGAAAATGCGAGATGTATCGCTCGATAACTCCGTCAGAGCGTCGCCGGAACGCCACCCAAAAATACGTCTTGTCGGACCACGTCGCGTTTAACGTATATTGTGTGGCCGCTTTCCGGTTCTGATACAGACCGATTGATCCGTTTGCCTTGTCTATACTGATCCCGCATACCGACCACCAATTGTCGGCTACTCCTTGGTTCCTCCAGCAGTTGTGCCCATCCATAAATGCGGGATGGTATTTGCCGGTGATGTCATTGTGGTCCGAGAGCGAGACGAATGCGCTGCCAGACGGTACAACGAGCTCGAAGCATATCAGGAACGGGCCGTCGATCTCTTCGTCGGTAAACACGACGCACTTCTCTGGGGGCGTGACGTCGTTCGAGGACAACGCGTAAAAACTCGCGGGTGTAGGTATGAGCTCGTACTTGTCATGTGTAGGCTGCAGTGTTGTCGCGGGATCTCGCGACAAGTTTAATAGACTATGGAACGTCGTGGGCGGTCCGCTCACTGTCACGGTCTCTCCGGTAAGGTTCGGGACGTCTCGCGGACACGAGAAGCGAGGCGTGATTTGGGCCGTCTTCTGCGACGAATGCGGCAGAAGATAGTTAAAAAGATTTGCCCCGGTGACAGATCCGATCACAGCCCCGTCCGCGACGATCGCGTAATTTGCGGGCTTCTGCGTGCCGTCGCCCCATCCCGTGGTATGGTCTGCGTACATCTGTACTCCAATCCTCGCCGGTCTCGTCGTTGTAAAGTAATGGCTCGGTGTTCGAATCGCCGGGACGAGTGGGTCTGTCTTCACCACGCCCACGACGGCCATTTTTCGCTGAGTGGCAGACGTAGTCATCGTCGCGTCGTTGTAGATCGTCACATCGGCCGACACGAGCTTCCCGTGATCCGCCGGCGTCAATGTACACGTGACCGCGTCCTCTCCGCGTAGCCCCCCGTCCACGTCCAACTGAAAACTACCCGCGGCGTCGGTTAACGCGACATTGTTGACTTTCCACGAGATAGGCAGTTTCCGCTGGTAAGCCCATGGCGTCGTGTTTTTGATTCCTAGCGTGAGAGGAGACACGCCACCGTCGCCAACGACGACCCATGTCTGGTAAGGCGCAGTCGTTCTCCAGTAACTCTCGATCGGCTGGTCGATCCGCCCGACGTCCCAGGCTGTCAACGGGGAGTACGCGCGCATGATATGGATGCTATAGGGCATCCGCTGTATCCTGTTCAGGTCTCTCGTAGTCGCGAACCCGATTTGCTCGAAGCTCGTCAATTTGCCGAAGTAGGCATGGCTCATGCTTCCGAAGTAGATGTCGTCGATGTAAGGACCATCTACCGTTTGACTCGCATCAATCGGGTCGAGCGCGCCGAGGACCTGGACACTGTAGACGCTCTTCCCGTTGCTTGTGCCCCCGGTGACCGTGTAGGGAAGCCGAATACGGATGTCTTGATTGTTCGAGACTGTGAACGTGGTTCCTGGCGCGGACAGTGTTCCGTCTTCATACTCTAACACAAACGTCGCGGTCGGATCAGGAAGGGCCGTATACCCGACGCCGTGTTGATCAAATAGCCAGTCGATCTGGTCGCGCGTCAGAATACGATCCGCGACGATCTGGGACATGCGCGAATATTGGTCCATCAGCCATAGAGACGAGATCCGGATCCAGCCAGCGACGATTCCGCCGTCGACCTCAAGCATGCCACTCGACTCGCCATTGCTGGTCACTGTCCAGTCGGAATGATTATCGCCGAGTCGGAGCCTTGTAGGTGCTCCGGGGTACATGTATCGTACCCCGTTGATCGTGACGTGCCTGTCGAACGGGTGAACCGCGAGTTGGAGAGCTTGCACATCGCTCTCGACGTCCGCGATTCGTTCGTCTACCCCGTCTTCCACCAGTCCTGTTGCGATATTGAAGCCGGACGCGTTTGAGCTCACGACAACCATCTCTATGAATAATATCTCACATTAAAACTATAGCACCCATGGACCAGGTTCCCGAAGCTCCGGATTCGCCCAAGACCTCCGTCGACGTCGAGGAAGATCCCGCGCCACAGCAGGAAACTCCCAATACAGTGTACATCCCGCCTCACCCGCCGAAAGGCCCGAGAGGCAAGCGATTGACGGAAGAGCAGCGTGCGGCATTGCGCGAGAAGATGCGGCCGTACATGCAGAAACGAAACGAAGAGCGAGCGAAGAAGCGACAGGAGGAGCGAGAAGCAGAGATTACGAAACGGAAAGTATTGGAGAAGGAACTCGAGATTCAGCGACAGCGTTTGGTCGAGCTCGAATTGGAAGAGAAGAAGAACAAATATCGAATTGAGCGACTCCTTGCCGCAGAGGAAGTCGCGGCAACTCCCTCGGAAACGCCTCGCCCACGCCGCGGGAGAAAGCCGAAGGCCGAGGTCGAGGAAGAGGAACGTCAGCGGGCCGCGAATCCACTGCCGGATGTGCGGACAACTACGCCGTATGAGCAGAAGATGCTGGCCATCCGCGCGCAATTACTAGCCAGCTTAAACGACGATTAAAATCTATCCTATTGTAATAAAATGACGGTCATCGAAAGCATTCATATCGAGACTCCATTAGCGAACAAGGATCTGAAAGTCAAATATGCAAAAGCTCGCCAGGTTCCAGCCAACGCGCCACGGCTCCATTTCATAGCCTCGTTCGTGGGTATGCGCGGGACTGGGAAGACCACCTCAGCTATTAACATGCTGAAGGCGTATTTCGATTTCCACAGCTTTGATAAACTATACCTCATCTCTGGGTCCGCGACAACAGAGCCAAAGTACAGGCTCCTGCCGACACCCGCCATGTCCATGGAAACTTATACGGACGATAACTTCAACGGGATGGTCGTGGATATCAAGAAAGACCTCTCGGAGTATGAAGAATACCAGCGCGACATGGCGGTGTGGGAGAGGTTTCGTAAAGATTATCTTGAAGGCAACAAAAGCGAGGACGACATGGACCTCAACATGTACCTAACCCTCGACAGGCTACAGTTCAAAGAGCCCCAGACTCGGTTCCGGTACGGTCCTCCCTCGTCCGTCATTTTGATAGACGACATGGCAGGTTCGAAACTTTATCGCTCAGACTCGAAAGGCCCCGTCTCATCGTTCGCATTCAAACATCGCCACTTGTTAACTAGCATGGTATTCGTGAATCAATCGTTCACGAGCGCCGGCGTTCCCCGGTTCAGTGCGCGCGAACGTTTCTTTTCTAGTCCTGTTTCGTACGAAGGATCGGCGAGCTTCGCGGCAGATCGCTGAGGAAAGCGCGGGCCATACAAGCCCCGAGGACTTTCTCGAGCTTTGGGAATTCGCGACGAAAGATTCGCCTCATGATTTCCTTGCCGTCGACAACGACGAACCGAACGACGAGAAACGCTACCGGAAAAACTTCGACCATTTCCTTGTGATCAAAAAATAATCTGTGCTCTATTATATACACGCGAATGGATCTGAAGCAGGCTTACCCAAACGCTTTCCACGAGTCTTCGCCAGCTCTCCCACCCATCCGGATCGAGGAGAAAGCGCCCCCGAAGAGTTCGTACCAGCGCAGGCTTGATAGACGAGAGCTCATCCTTAACGTGTCGACGCTCGTTCGTTACTTGACCGGGGCCAGGGTCTCCTCAAAGACTCATGAGAGGTTGGCGGCGTTCGTGCGAGAGTGTGGGTATGACGGCGAGCTCCCGCCGACACACACCGGAATCGGGCACGAATGTCGACAGAAATTGATGTCCATCATCGCATCCAAACGAAAGCCGAGAAATCCTCCTCCTCCGCCAAAATCTCCCCGGGCACCGAAAATAAAAAAGGAAAAAGTTCCTCACACCCCTAAGAAACGCGGGAGACCGGCTGGGTCGAAAGATACGAAGCCGCGGACTCATAATATTGACCCCGCGACAGGACGACCACGACCATGGGGAAGGCCGAAGAAGTCGAAACTGTAATAATCGTTTATATGTGGAAATTTCCGTGGAATTCCGCTCTAGCGGCCGCGGAAGCTATCGAAGTTAACCTAACCAGGGTAGTGTCCCACCGACCGAAGGTCGGTTCCTCCGAAGCGAAGACGCGGGTTCGAATCCCGGTGGAAGCAACTTAAATCGTATTTTTGCAATAAAACGACGTATTTAACATTTTTTGTAATAAACGCTCGTTCACACTCGAATTAATTTCTCTGCATAAGGATATACGAGTCTCATGGTTTCAAGGACAGCGGACGAGCTCCGAATGCGACGAGAAGCGCAGGCTAGATACCGGCAGAAACACCCGGACCGTGCAGCTCTCCAAGTGATGCGCGCGATGGCCAAGAAAGACGCGTGGATGCCTACCGAGAAATGGCTCCAGAAGCACGGGACAGACTGCGACGAGGTAAAGCTGATCCGGCAGAACGCGGACCTCCCAGAGCGGGATTGTAAGTCCGCGGACACTCGCCTGGTCTCGCGAGCACCCACGAGCAAGCTGTGGAGCCTCTCCGAGGTCATGGAGACCGCCCAGCAAGTCAGGCCGGAGAACCAGCCCGTAGCTACCGTGCAAGGAGACAGGGTCATTAAGACGGCGAAAGGAGCGACGGTGTCGACAATTAAGCAGTACGTTGGTCGCGTGGGACAGATCCTAGACGCTCTCGGATGCAGCCGGACAGAGCCCGTCACGTGTCTCCTGGACGTCGATAAAGTCATCGCTACAATCCAGAACATGAAGAGGGGAGACGCGACAGGAGCAAGAACGGCCCGCGCTAATCTCTCGGCTGCAATAAACGGAATAAACAAAATCTTCCCACTATCTCGCCAACTTCCGGCAGCTGTCGTCGAATCTTACAAGACTCAACAGGCCATCGAGCAGGAAGGGCGACTGACCATCGACGCTTACGTCAGCGAGAATGTACCGCCAGCTTACGATTTCAAGACGCTCCAATCGATCCACAGGTCCATCGCAGACCCAAACAGCGATGAGAAGCTGATGGGGTACCTTTACCTCAGCGGGAAGAATCTTCCGCCCACTCGGTACAACTATCACGATGTCAAATTCGTGAACGATGAGAGCGAGATAGGACCCCACGAAAACGCGTTCATTGTCCCCGAGAACCGGTTCGTAATTCGACAACACAAGACGGCGAAAGACCTCGGGGCCATCGATTTCGTCGTCCCGCCGTCGATGAAAGCGTTCCGGGAAATCCTCAAAGCCCGCTCGACGAACGGGAAATGGCTATTCCCGGCCGGAAGAGGACGGGGGCATATCAGCAAATCCGCGTTCGGCGAGCGATACCGCGCGACTTATCACGGAATCCTCAACACTCGGCGGGCGTTCGTCACGGCGTTCGTTAAGCGAGCGACGTCCTCGGAACGGATCAAATATGCAAAGGGCATGGCACATTCCCCGGCGATGGCGATCCGGTACGAACGAAACGATCAATTGGATCCCGCGACTCTGGAGAAAGCAAGAAAAATGGACGATGAAGACGTTTGACCAATCTGTCGCTATCTGAAATAGAATTGTCGCCTTTTAATACTACGTATTAAAAGTCCCGGGTTTTTCGGCTATCGAGAGAGTTGAATTGTATTATTGATTAATAAAATCCACTTCCTTCCAATCAGAAAAAAACCAGCCTCGTTTCGGCCAGAAAATAAAAATCTAAGCTATAGGTATACACAACTTTGATCATGACCGCGTCCGTCTACACTGGAGCGAAATTGACCAGAACCGTCCACGGTCGAACGTGGTTTGGTGGGTCGAGGGTTGACGGCGAGGGGCCGAAGGACCGCTGCATCGAGGCCGCGAACGAGGCCGGGCATTTCTACATCGCTGCCCGGGATATCGGGCGCGGGCCGAAAGAGTACACACACTACCGAGACGCTGAAGAATTCGCGGCAATTCGCGAGGAATGCATGCGGAATGTCCGGACTCAGACACTGAACGAGATCATCCGCCCCGACCAGCCGTCGTGGGCATACGTCGATCTCGACGACCGCGTGGGAAAGGACTGCGAGCGTATCGACTACCCGCGCCATTTCAAGCGACTGCACGATGCGTACGTGTTCGATGTTCTAGGGATCGAGCCCGAACGGTTCCAATATAACGTCTCGACAGCGACACGCGAGAAGGATGGCTTCCTCAAGATTTCGTATCATATCGTTGTCCGCGGGCTGGCACTGGCTGACATCGACGCGAGACAGTATTGGTGCCACACTTTCACTCGCTACATCCGCGAGCATCTGTTGGACCCCGACTCGTCTCTCTACGTCGACGCCAATATGCTTCTAAGCACCGAGCACGCTTCGGCGTATATGGAGCAGAACATTGAAGATATGCTGGCTAACCCCGGCGAATACTATGACGACAAGGAGGTCCAGTTAATGGTCGATGATCACGTCTATGGTAAGGACTGGTGTTTCAGGGCCGTTGGAATGCACAAACTTGGGGAAACGGACCCTCTCGCGAGTCTCAGGATATGCGAGGGGTCTGACGACGTTCGCGAACACTCGATCATCGTCTACCCCACGGACAATCTCGACGACGCCGTGATATTGAGAGCTCCGGCTTCGTGGTACGCCCAGAAAGGCTCGGAACGCAAAAAGGCGTCCCAGTACAGTCCTCGCGGGCACGGGGCGGGCAGCGAGCAAATCGCGAGGTCGATCGAGGCAATGGCGAAGGTTTCGCCGGATAGTCGTGTCATCAACATCGAGGAGCACGCCGGGGAGGACGGCCGGACATACTACATGTCCCGCTGGACCGTCGACCCAGTAGTGCCGTGTATCGTGTGCAAGAAGGATCGCCCCCATAAGAGCGCTGGTCACGGCCCGAGGGTGTGCGAGTACTCGGATGGAAGGGTCACCTACTCGTGTTGGAAGAAGGGTCCCAGGCACGCGGAGTGTATCATGGACAGGCGCGAGTTCGTTGCGGAGAGTGTCCCGTTCGGCGAGACGTACTGCACTGAGAAGATCAAGCCTTTCGACGTCGACGGTCTGGTCGAGGTTATCAGAGGCCGCGACAAGGGTCACAAAGTCACCCACTTTGTCCAGTCGAACTGTGGGACTGGAAAATCAGAACGTGTCCGAGAGATGGTGAACGAGCTCGTCCGCAGGATCCCCGATGTTCGCATACTGTGCATCGTCGCCAACATCAGCCTCTCGAAGGAAGAAGACCGGAATTATAAGGCACTCGGCGAGGTGGGGAAGTGTATCGTCTGGGAGGATTCCGCGTTCCGGATCCTCTCCCAAGACCCGCGGTTCCGCCACTATCTGGACAATCGCGGAGGGTATATCAAGGACGACCGCGTGCTCATCGTTCTGAACTCCATCCTTCGTCTCGCCAGCTCGAGTTTTGACGTCGTGATCATGGACGAGATTTACAACACGTTGACAGCGCTATCGGGTCTCCATCTCAAGAACAAGCGAGAGGTCATTGTGCGTCTTATCGAGATCTTGGAGCGCGCCAAGGTGCTTATAGCGCTTGACGCGACCATTACAGCGAAGGTCTACAATTACATCGCGCACTACCGACCAGTTGACGGGATCAGGGCATCTATGAACACGTTTAAGCGCCCTACTAATCGCGTGTTGAAGTGGGTCGACATCGATTCTACGAAATGTTGGAAAGCGGTCTTTGTTGCGGAGATTGTTGCTGAGTGCAAGAGGCGGTTGCATGCCGGGGAGAAGCTGTTCTGTCCAATGTCCGCGGCGTGGGCTGTTCCGGCCGTATGCGAGGGCTTGAAGGACATTTTGTCCACAAAGAAGTGGAAATCGTACACCAAGGACACGCCAAAAAAGGATCTAGAAAGCGGCGCTAATTCGGCATGGGCTGATCTCGACTTTCTCATCATTTCGCCGACCATCACCGTCGGAGTCTCGTATACTATGCACACTTTCGACAGCATGGTGGCTGGTTTTATCAACGCCCCAGGATACGCCGAATACACGACCATGCTGCAACAGATGTTCCGTGTCCGTCACCTGTGCAAGGGGGAGATGACAATCATCTATCGAGACTCTACTACCCTCTGTCGAGGCTTGACACCGACTTTGACCAGATAAAAAAGACGACGGTCGACACAGAGGCCAAGTTTCTGAACCTGATGGCGAAGGACAACGCCGATGTGATTGCTTCATGGGGTGAAGATGGTAAGAGGAAGTTCGACCCAAGCTCGCCACTACTCAACCTCTTCTGTCGCAACCTGCAGGACGTGGCAGTTTCTCGCAGCCACTTCAAGCCGAATCTGATCAGGATGCTAGCAGAGGATTATGACGTAAAGATGGAAAGGCGGACGAGAAGGTGGATCACACCGACGCCCCACCACTACCAAAGCGAGAGGACGCGGACGAGGGGCGTGCCGTTTATATCATGGAGCACGAAGAATACGTCGCACTGAAGGATCGATGTGACGCAGGCGAGATTCTTACATCGTTCGAGAAGAGGCTGAAGAACGTCTACGAGCTCGTGGAATTCAGTTACCAGATCCCGCGAGAACGTAGAGATGAGGAACTTGCCGGGCTCCTCGAGAAGGATAAATGCCGGACGGTTTACCGAGCTGTCCGGCAGCACTCGCGAGCGACAGAACTGGGCAAGGACGGGTACCTTGCGAACGTCCTTGAGGCAATGAGGAAGACTCATTCGCTCTTTGACCTCAGTGAATACAAAACAGGCCGTGACGCGAAGACTCTCGCGGTTGCTCTACATCTATTAACCCCTAAATGGTCTGGCTGCCGATTTTCCGCCTAAAACTGAGTTACAGCCGACACGTCGGCCCCTTCTCGGGGGACCAAATGCCGCGAAAACTATTGAGAATTAGGAAAAGTTTAGCTGAGAAGATCGAAAGTTTATAATTTTCCTCACAGCATGGTACTAGGGTTTGCATACTTCTGACAAAGTTATAGAGGTGTTCTGGCCGGTCAAAGTACAAGGGGTCAGGGTACTTTTTCACGTAAAACGTGCATTCCGGAAAACGACGACCTGGCCATGGCGGCTTGCGCCCACGCATGGCATTTACGTTTTCGTTCGAATTTTCTGACCAAACTCAGGAAATTGATTTTATACGTCCTAAAGATGATACAGGCCAATTTTTGGTTCGCGGGAATGCCATTTGATAGGTGTCGGCAGCGTTCTTGCTGGAAAAAAACTGCGATCAGGCCGGACGATAGAAACGTTGACAGCAATACCTTTCCGGCGTATTTTAAAGGATATATTGGTTTCTTTGTACTTTTTATGATACATGGTAGTCGTAAACGTGCAAGGGTTGCCAGAAATCGCCGAATCCAGCGACCATGCTGCACAACTTTGGTGTTCCGAAATGCGCCATTTTGCGGCCACCGCCTGGGCCAAGGTAACGCCATCCATGCCTGGTAAAGCTTAATCATCGTTTTCCTATCGATGTTTGACGTTTATATATACGTTCTAGCTTGTGTAGCACATTCTTTTTGCATTATTATGCTCTTTCTTGACCCTGGCCTGGCCCCTTTCTAAAACACCCTTCTTAGATGCTTCCCTCAGTCAGTTGACCTGCCACAGGGTGATGGTGATAAGTTTTAGAGGCTGTATGGGTTTGAATACCTCCATATATGTTTGTTATACATTTCCCACACACATATTGCATGAGTGTGAGGCAGTTGGCTGGTCTCTGTGGCATCATCAAGCATGTAACCGGTGAGTAGAAGCTTCCCATTGTCAGCATGTGCCACCAGGTGTGCTGGCCATCACCTGGCAAGCTATAGCAGCTTAGGCCTAGTTTATCCTTACTAGGGCAAGCTGAAATAGGCTTAAAATCACTAGTTTGTTGGTGGCTGCCTCCTAGAATGCATGCCTTGCGTAGGGTATCCGTACCACGTTACCTACATGCATGGACAAGGTGGCACCTGCACATAGGTGCCATGTAAGGGCAGTGTGATGATGCAGTTATGTTTCCCCATCATTGTGGAAGGGAAATGTATTGTGCGGCATGGTTGGGGGCCATATTAGTAGGTATTAGTAGGTAGTATGCCCACTCCTACCCCCTTGGTTGCTTTTTACCAACGGTACCCCTATGGGCTGTACTGGGTGTAACTGCTGGTATACCCACCCAAATGATGACCCCAATGGCTCAAACTGTTCAGCTACTAATTGTTTATCATCCCTGAAGTGGTAGGTGCCTAGCTCTTACAACATAATTCAAAATGCACATTCTACCAAAAATGAAAACGCTCGTCTTGACCCCCCTGACTTTGACGGCAGTTATACATGGCCTACCCTGCATATATGTAAGGTTGTGATATACCAACCCGAAGGGCAACTCATGGACATGCTTGGCCCCCAAGGACAGCCATTGGATATGGGTGGGTTGGATGGCATCTGGTTTGCAAAATTGTGAAGTTACAGCCGATGCATCGGCAGTATTTCTGCCCATTTAGGGGTTAAAGGGCAGTGGGATAGAGGAGTTCGTCCTAGATCGCGAGAGTGCCAGGACCATGACGATCCCTCGCGACAAGGCGATCGAGATCGGGAATAGGATCGATCGCGAGATCATGGGGAGTCAAACATTCATGCGCGCGGTGTTTGGGTATAGGAGAAGGGCAAAAGGGGCTGGTGGGACGCTGAGTTTTGCTCAGTGTTCGAGCCTTATTCACATCCTACTCGCTAGCACACTCAACATTTCAGCAGGCGGCACGCGGATGTACCATATGAAGGAGCAGGACCTAGAAATATCAAAGGCTGATGTCCTCGACTTTTGTGAGAGGTACCAGCCTGGCTGGTGGGGAAACGAGACCGAACTAGCATCACTCCGCCACCAGGACGAGACGCATGGAAGCATGGACGAGGGCTATCATTTCAGATAGATAGACCCATAACGCCGCGTCTCGTGGTATAGTATTAGATATTTTGTGTCGCTGTGACACCAAGCCATCCTCCGCTCCTCTCCCGCGACGGCGCAGGCGATTCGCAGGAACGCGCAGGCGATCAGGCGTGTGTTTGCGTGTGTGTGTTTCTTGCGTTTTTCTCTCGAACGTCACTCTCTCTCTCGGGTATCGGCATGATGAGCTCGATATAGTCGGGTTCTGCTCAACTTTAGATTATAGTTTGTAATAAAATCTGAGCAGAACCCGACACCCCTCTTAAAGCCGTCTCGACTATCGAACAAAAAAACGAACAAAACCACACAAAACACCCGCGAGGACGCAGGACTCGCACAAAAGTTTCGCGAATTTCCCAGCCGAGGGCCGGATTTTAAGCGACCCGGGTGCGCGCTGGCTTGCGAGCTGGATTTCTCGATGTTCCGCGTGCTGCCCAACTTTTGCAAGGTTTTGCTATAAAAGTTGGGCAGCACGCGGAACCTTCTCCCCAAGTTCTCAAGCACTCTCACTGCCCGCGATCGGGAAAACAGAGGTCGTATTTTTCGAGTCGATGCGAATCGCGCGTTTCCCACGAACGACCCGGCCGTCCACGGATGTCCCGCGCGTTCCGCGGTTGGTGCGTGGCGTGGGTTGGGCGATGGTTGATGGTTCTGTCAGAATAGGCAAAATTGGCCAGATATACTTAGAACTTCCTTCAAATTCTCTGGCCAATTTTGCCTATTCCACACACCCTCACACGCTGACGCGGTGACGGATGCTAGCATTTTTGTGGCATTCTAAAGCCCCGCGACCCCTGAGCCAGGGTTGGCAGGGGTCGGGAAGGCGTGGCTGCACTGTGACAGATGTCAGTAGCAAACCAAAAACCCAATATTTTATCACTCAATTTATCACTCAGCCATCACTCAAGAATGGCTCCCCGGTACCCCACACGGCCCCATCACTCAATGAGGGGCTATATATATGTATTAAAAATATAATTACTTACAGCAGAGTGAAATCACTCAAACCAAAGCAAACGCCCAGCTATAAACCTATATACAGAGCCATGTCAAAGCTCTATACTACGATAAGACCAATGGAAACGCCTAACGGGAGGAACCTAATAGCCCTGCTGCACCGCAAAATCAGGCAATATATAGCCCACTACCTTGCCTGCATGGGGGGCCAACAGAATCAGAATTGGTATTTGTATTTGCACACTGTCCTCCTGACGGTGGTGCTCGCCATGATTCGGTCGGTTTTCCCCCACGCGAACATCCGGTCCGAGGATGCGGATGGCGCTGCCTTCTATTCCCCCAACCACCGGCCTGACATCGTGGTGCTGGACTTTGAGGGGGGTGGCCGGCATCTGCTTATTGACGTTTCGGTGGCGCGGCCCTTGGCTCTTAGCCACGTGGCTGGGGCCTCCCTCACGGCAGGTTACACGGCGGACCGGGCGGAGCGGGCCAAGCTCCTGGCCTACGGCGACGTCGGGCACCATCGTGTGGTGCCCTTTGTCCTGGAGGAGTTTGGGGCCATGGGGCCCCTGACCTCCGCCTTCTTCAAGGAGTGTTGCCGGCTCCGGGAGGACCGGCTGGACCTGGAGGGCCAGCGGGCCCCATGGTCGGCGCGGACCTGGACGTCATATTGGCGTCAGCGCTTGTCGGTGGCGCTGACTCGGGCCATGGCGGACATCATGCTCCGCCGTACGCGGGCTGATTTTGCGGTGCAGCAGGGCTATTAGGTTCCTCCCGTTAGGCGTTTCCATTGGTCTTATCGTACTTCGTAGTATAGAGCTTTGACATGGCTCTGTATATAGGTTTATAGCTGGGCGTTTGCTTTGGTTTGAGTGATTTCACTCTGCTGTAAGTAATTATATTTTTAATATATATATATATATAAGTTTGCCTCCTACGGCAATGTGGGGCCCCACCGGGTCATCCCCTTTGTCCTTGAGGAGTTCGGGGCCATGGGCCCCAAGACAGCGGAGTTTTTCCACGAGTGCTGCCAGCGCCGTGAAGACCGCCTCGACCTCGAGGGTCAGACCGCCCCGTGGTCGGCCCGCACGTGGTCCTCGTATTGGCGGCAGCGTCTGTCACTCGCCCTCACTCGCACCGTGGCTGATGTGTTATTCCGCCGCACCCGGGCCGACTTTGTCGCGACCCATGCGGTCTAGATCCCTTCCAGGCCTGCATGGTGGGCCGGCAGCGCTGTTGCTGCGTGTAGTTTTGTGATGTATAGTTAGTTGTACCTTGTGCCGCTGGCGTGATCCTTGGATGTCTGTGTCAGATTGTCACGGACGCGAGCTATGTCATCCGGGCGGCGCCCACTATGCACAAGACCGGTGACGTGCGCAAGGAATTTGTTTTCTACGCATTTTCGACAAAGGCTAGTGACCGGGGGGGGACACTAGCACTTGCAGCATAAGAGCGGACGAAAGTGTACGTGCATGCGCGCCGGGCCAGGCACAGCTGGGCGCGCAGCACTGACTTGAGCGGACGGCAGCACAAGTGCGCAGCGTCGAGAGGATCATACGCGTGTTAGTGGACAGCTGGAGCTGAAGCTGGACTGCTGGACTTCAACAGCGCCGAGGCTATTGACAGGCCAGGTGTCTTTGTGGTGTAGAATAGCGGGTCAACGTTATGAGGACTGGACAGAAAATGAAAAAGGACAATTTGCGGTGCGGAGCCAGATCGCTGGAATGAATGCGAAATCGCTGGCAGCCCTGCAAAGGGATTTCTTCTAGAAAGGAACGATTAGACGCAATGTTTGCTGGGCCACTCACACGCAAGGTGTGAGCGTGCAGATTGTCTGAAGGATATTATGCTTCGACCTTGCTGGACGTGACTCAATGTCGGACATTCCCAGGGACAGAAATGCCGGAGCCTCTAGGAGATGAGATCGGCAACAGGGTAGCAATTTAGATTTGTCGGGATGCCTTCCTGCTTTTGTTGGCATGTGTGGTAGAAAGCCAGGACGGCAACTGGAATGCGGTTTCTATTTGCATGGTTCAGGCAGCAAGATAGTTTTGGCATTCCTGGCTGGACTGACAAGTGTGGCGTGTGTCATGCGTGTGGCATGCATGACGAATGGTTTGGTTCATAGTCGAAGAGGACTCTCACGCAGCGTGTAGTCTCTTCGAGTAATGAAAAGAGGGCTCTCAGCCGAGGACAAGGAACTGTCCCTCGTAAAAAAAGTCCCTCGTTAAGCTGAGTGGCCAGCCGCCATGGTGGCGCCGGAGATTGTGGCACGCAGACGCGACAAGATTACTATTAATTTCTTCAGGGTTATTCTCCCAGTTATCGGGTTTTTCCTTATGTTGCATGCCTATCTCACCTCCGTAATCTATCATTCTCAATGAATATATATATTAATTAATTAATAGACACGTGACTGCGTCACGTGAGCATAAGTCCTCAGTGGGAGGGGAACATGGGATGGAATCGATGGTATAAGCTATCTAGGTCCTAGTTACAGGGGTGTGGGCACCGCGGCCCGAATCGCTATGAATGCCATACTTGGTCACACGCGGAGCCCCCACAGGCTTGGGGGTGGTCTCCTTCATCACTACTTGCCATCTATCCTTGCGCACCATCTGCCTCCATATTACAGACAAACCAGGAGGCTGCCCGGGGGTGAGCCCGTCACGTCTAGTGTAGCACATGTCCATGCCGAGTCTATCACGAAAAGTCCACGGGTGGCGGCCCTGCCGCGCGCGGCCTGGGGCACGCCAGGTGAGGACATATATCGCCCAGGCTGGGCGGGCTTGGTGCCAGCTAGTCTATCTGATGTATCTACCTGATCTGTGCGGGCCAGGTGCCCGGCTAGGCCCAGGCGCCTGTGCCTAATAATGTGGGAAACATAGGGCAAATCAGCGTACAAATCCTCATTACTAATGTGCAAACCAAAGGGGATGTTAAGGGCCTTGCGCAGCATCTTGGTGACGGCGCCGTCGAGTCGTTGCTCCAGCTCCTGCATCAGTGTCCACGTCTCGGCGCCGTAGGTCAGGATCGTCAGAATGACGACCTTGAAGAGGTCACGCTTGACGATCCGGGGTAGGGCGGGGTTGCTCCACCAGCGGCGGTGGTCATGGAGGTGCGCCCACGCCATGCCGATCCGTGTCGTCATGGACATCGTCCTCGCAGTCGGGAAGCCTTGAACTGCCGAGCAGCTTGAAGCGGCCTGAAGGAGGGTAGTTGACCTCGGCATCGTCTAAGAGGCGGAGTGTGGGTGGGGGCCCTGCCATGCCGAGGGCCAGGGCCTCCGTTTTGGGGCTGATTTCTAGACCAACCGCCCGAGCCTCGAGCGCCAGGCAGTCCAGCCAAAGTTGGGCAGACTCCGGCTTCTCGATGAGCGTGATGTCGTCGGCATAAATGAGGTCAGCTAGTAAATTCTGCTTGTTAGTCGGCCCCCCTTCCCCAAGCTCGTTCGTGATCGCTAGGCCAGGGGCACGGCCTGCAATGCTAGCAAAGCGAGCACGTGCCTGGCGCATAACATAATCCACTACAATAATAAACAGGTACGGCGACAGGACGCAACCCTGCCAGACGCCGGTCTGCAGTGGGCATGGCGGGGTAATGCCGTGTTGAGTGCGCACCGAAGTGGTGGACCCCTCATACAGCGTGCGGATGACGGTAATCAGGGGAGTGGGGACGCGAGCGCGAGCAAGTACAGCCCATAGAGCGTCCCAGAGGACAGAATCAAAAGCCTTGATGAAGTCGACGAAGATCAGGATTGCGGGAAACTCACCAGGTTGCAGGAGAGCGATTTCCTCGAAGAGGCGACGCGCGACGAAGATGGCCATGACGGTGTTGCGCCCAGGACGGAAGCCCATTTGACTTTCCCCAAGGTGACAGTCGAGAGCAGAACGAAGGCGGTAACTTGAGGATCATGCGTGTCAGAAGTATCGACACACCTGCCTGAAACTAGTACTTATAGTTTAGTGCTAGCTCTGGACTACATGAACGGGCATGTGCCGCATGTTTAAGTTCTGTTCCATAAGTGACCCAGTCATTCTGTGACTGACCTTGAACTTTGGTTGTGAATGGTTGGCTTGAGATCACGTTATGATTGTAACTGCCACACAGTCAGAAAAGAACCGGTTTGGTGTGGCCACGTTGTAGGTAGATCATAACTGCTACCCAGTAGCTGAGCCTGGAATTGTTTAAAAGGCGAAGCTACGCACCTTGTTTGCCCTCTCAGTACCTCACACCTCACACACTCCTGTGGTGGAACTAGCAGCCGGCCAGCTGCCGACTGAGACTTATTTTTATCTGAGTGAAATAAAGTAAAACTTTGTGGCAAACATTGTTTTCTCACTCCTAACATGGCATCGGAGTGCGGTTCGCACGCCTTTCGACCTGCTTACCGCTGGTAAAAGTCGTTTCCGAGGCTCTGCTCGCGGTTGACTTTAGATTTGTGTATTTCGGCAAGATTTGCATGACGACAGCGTAGGCGGAGGTTTGATTCCCGTCTGGCGCGTAATACAAAAGGTGCTTGGTTCGATTCCTGGCCGGAATCTCTTGGTCAACGTTACCTTTTTTTCGGAGTTTTCTGCTGTTTTTTGCTGGAATGGCTTCCGGCACTCGTAGCCAGGTCGCTTCCGCGGTCGCGCTGCTGGCAGTAACGATTTTGATGCCGACGACTCTGCCGGTCTGGCCGCTTTGACTGCAACTCCGTAACTCTTACCGATTCGGGTCTCCCAGGCGAAGTATTTTTTGACGCAGCAGCTGGGCTGGCTGCCCTGGCTTTGCCCCGCCAGGTGGTGACGAGGACGCCGCCCTCGGTGCTCCCGATGGTGAGAATCGGCGGTTGACGGTGGTGGTTTGAGCCGCGGTACGGCGGGGGGGGGCCCCGCCCGAGCCTCCTTTGTGGCTTGCAAGGAGCTTTTGAAGGATGTTCGTGGGGTCAAGGTTTTTACCGGCTCAGATTGGACGCTGTGGATCCCTTTTAAGGACCATTTTTGGGCCTTGTTTCCCTTTATGCTGGCCTCCTTGGAGTGCTGGCAGGTGTTGTCCAGAACGTGCAACTGGATCGGCTCCTTTACGTTGCCTTGTTGGCCGTCGTCGATGGGCCTGCGCGTGCCTTGATGCAGACGCTCCCCCTGGATCGTCGCCTGGGCAGTCTGGCCATCACCAAGCTCATCCAGGTCTATGAGCATGGCAAGCTCACCAAGTCCATGCGTCTGGACTTGTGGAAACAAATGGCCCAACTTCGTCAAACTGCTCGCGAGACTGTGGAGCCGTATGTGAACCGCTCGGAACTGCTGTACGCCAAGCTACAGGCTGCAGGCATTACGTTCCCAGTCGCTGCCTTCATTGCCAGCGTCCTCAGCGGTCTGCGCGCCGAGTACCGGCCCGCGCTAATCTCCCTCCGTCTTGACGAGGTCGAGACTGTTCCGGTCCTGCGGCAGCGCCTGATGGAAGTTGAAGATCTGCTGACGGGTGGCCTCCCGTCCCCTGCAGATTCTGGCTCTGCCTCCAACCACGCGTACCATACCCCTGGCCGGGGGCGTGGCCCACGGAATGGCGGTGCCCGCGGCAACGGCAACGGCAACAGCAACGGCACCGGAAGCGGCAACGGCAACGGCAACGGCAACGGCAACGGCAACGGCAACGGCAACGGCAACGGCAACGGCCACGGCAACGGCCGCGCCCACGGCAATGGCCACGGCAACGGCCACGGCCATGGCGGTAGCAGCGGGGGGCGCGGCGGGCGCGGTGGTGGTCGCGGTGGTGGCGCAGGGGTCGGGCGTGGTCGCGGGCCGCCCTGCTCCGTCTGCGCCAAGCCTGGACATGACGCCGCCACCTGCTGGACTGCCCATCCCGCCCAGCGCCCTGCTCACCTCCGCGGTGACGGCGCCGGGCACGCCCATCACACCGACGCAGGCCTGCCTCCCTTGGAGACGACGTACGCGTTCCACGTGGGTCGAGGCCCTTTGTGTGCTTCCCTGCGCGCCAACCCTTTAGGTGCTTCCCTGCGCGACGGTGTGCAGCCTCACGGGCAGGCCTCGCTTCGTCCAGTGCACGGCCTTGCGCCTTCCCCGTCCCGCTCGGGCAGTCGTCTCTCGGCACCCCGCCCCAGCACCTCCTCGGACTCGACGGCTGGTTCCTCAACCACCGCTCCTTCTGTGCTTCACACGGCCGCAACGGCCTCGGCTAGGTGTGCCCCGGAGTGGGTGGTTGACACGGGTGCCACGTACCACATGACGCCTCACCGGGCGGACTTTGGCGATGGATTTGATCCCGCCTTCCGGCTGCGCATCACCGGCTCGGGCGGCAATCTGCATGCGGGCGGCAGGGGCCCTCTGCTTCTCCGGCTCGGCACCCCGGACGTGCACCTCGGCCCAGCTTTGTATGTCCCAGGCCTTCAGGCCCGCCTACTCTCGGTGAGCCAGCTCTTTAAAGCCGGCCATGATGTGGACTTTAAGCACCTGCGCCTCACTTTGGGGACCCGCACGTTCCCCCTCGTGGAGTGTGACGGCATTTACTTGCTCCGCGGGGTGGCGCCCCATGCCCTCGCCACATCAGCCGCCCCCGTGGACCTGATGCAGTGGCACCTGCGCCTCGGACACGCTGGCGCGGATCGTATTGCTCGGCTAGCCGCCGACCCCGCCTCAAACATGGTGACCCACGGTCCCAAGGCTCCCACGTGTCCTTCCTGCCCTGCCGGTCACTTGCGGCGGAGCAGCTTTCCCCCCAGCACGACGCCACGCTGCGCGACCCCTCGCCATCGCCTGCACTGCGACCTGCTAGGTCCCATGCGGACCCCTGCCGTGTTGGGGGACTGGCGGTATGTCCTGGGCATCACGGATGAAGCCACTCGTTTTCACTGGGTTTACTTCTTGAAGACGAAGGACGCTGCCGTTGGGAGCCTGCGTCACTTCCTGGCCACGGAGATCAAGCCGTTCCGGGCGTCCGCGGCCACGGCGCCTGTGGAGCTTCGCTCCGACCAAGACGCGGTTTTCACTGGCCAGGACTGGCGCGCCGTCTGCGCCGAGTATGGCGTGCGGCAAGAGTTCTCGTCCCCCTATACGCCGGAGCAGAACGGCGTGGCGGAGCGATTCTGGGGCGTCGCAGTTAGCATGACCAGGAGCATGCTGGCGCATGCTGGCCTCGGCAAGGAGTTCTGGGCTCTAGCCTTTGCATGCGCCATCTACATCATCAACAGGCTGCCCTGCCGCAGCAACCCGGAGCACGCAACGCCCTACTTCCTCATGTATGGGCGCCCTGCGGATTTATCCGGCATGCGTGTGTTTGGCTGCCCCTCCCACGTCTTGGTTGAGGGGGCAGCCCGTGAGAAGTTTGATTCTCGCGCTGAGGATGGCCTCTTCGTGGGATACAAGCTTGACTCCCCGGCCTACCTCGTATGGGTGCCCGACAAGGCGACGGGCGGCGGGCGTGTCATCGAGCGCAAGCACGTGCAGTTCGACGAGACGTGGCGCAACCGGGCCCCGCAGGCTGCGCAGTGGCTCCCGGCGGCCCCCTTTGCGGAGGCCGACCTCTTTCCCGCCGACATGCTGACTCCTGCCCCTTTGCAGTTACCCTCTGCCTCTGCCGAGGACTCTGGGGGGCCGGCAACGCCCTCCACTGCCTTGCCCGCAGGCCGTGAGGACAGCTATGTCAGCATCGGGGGGACTCCTGAGCGTTTCGTTCTCCCCCCGGCCGCCGCTGCGGCCATCCAGGCACTTGTGCGGAACGGCCTGCTCCGACGGCTCCGGCTCCTGCCTCGGCGCCGACATCTTACCTCACCGTGTCAGATGCTCGACAGCATGCCCCTCTGTTGCGCGGACAGGCCTCTGGCCACTCGCGTTCTGCGGCGTCATATGAACACGCCGGGGCGGGGATGCCTCCGCCGCATTTGAGTACCTCGGTTGACCTGGAGAGCACGGCTGACAGCACCGGCTATTCTCCTCCGGCGTCCCCTGGTGCCTCTGCAGGTCTCCTCCCCGTGTGGGGTTCCCGTGGTGCTGCCTTGTGTGGCGACCTTTCTCATGGCAGTAACACCCCCGCTCCCCCTGGTTTCGGGGGCGATGATGTATTGGATGACGCACTTTCTTCCTGGCCGGATCAACCTGTCACCAAGGCTGCACGGATCCACGCGCATCACTCACTTGTCGCTGACCTGTGCTTCGCTGCTGCTTTTCATAGCCAGCCTGCGTCCGTGCCCTCCTCTCCCGCTGCCGCCCTTGCCTTGCCGGAATGGCGCACGGCCATGGAGAGTGAGCTGGCCAGCCTCCAGGAGCACCAGGTTTACGAGCTTCTGCATATGCGTGATCTTCCGCGCGGTGCCAAGCTCCTACCCACCAAGTGGGTCTTCGCCCAGAAAGCTGATGGGCGGTGCAAGGCCCGGTTTGTGTGCAAGGGGTTTGCACAGCGCGAGGGCATTGATTTCGGTGAGACTTTTGCTCCCACCGTCCGTGCTGCCACCGTGCGCCTGGGCTTGGCTCGTGCTGGCACTGCTGGCCACCCCATCCGGCAGCTGGATGTCCGCACCGCGTTCCTCTATGCTGAGTTGGAGGAGGACGTGTATGTCCTTCCCCCCAAGGGCTTTGAGGAGCGCGACCCCACTGGCCAAACGTACCTCTGGCGCCTCCGGCGGAGCCTCTATGGGCTCAAACAGGCGCCCCGGAACTGGCACCACACGCTCCGGGACTACCTCATCCATGAGACTGGCGCTGTCCAGAGCACCACGGACACGTGTCTGTTCCTGTATGTTGGTGGTTTTGCCTTCGTCCATGTCGACGATCTCCTGGTCTCCCACTCCTCGGCGGAGTGGCTATCGCAGTGGACCCAACGGGTGTCCCAGCGCTTCCAGATCACCGAGACGGATGCCCCCTCCCTCTTTCTGGGGGTCTCCCTGGTCCTCGACCCGCCGGCGCGCACAGTTTTTCTGCACCAAGGCCCGTATCTGGAGGCCCTCGCTGAGCGCTTTGGGGTCTCCCCACGGGCGGTGAAGACGCCCGTCGTCCCCAACACCCCCCGTGGTGAGGGGGGGCTTCTCAACGCGGACGACACTCGCGTCTACCAAGCGATCACCGGGGCACTCCTGTATGCGATGGGATGCACTCGGCCTGACCTGGCATTCGCAGTCAACCTGCTGACTCAGAATATGAAAAACCCTACTGTAAGCGACCTTGGGCTGGCACGCCGGGTGCTTCAGTACGCGGTACACACCAAGGACCTGGGTCTGTCCTACTCGGGGCAGGGGGGGCTGGTGGCCTACTCGGATGCCGACTGGGCAAACGATCCTGTGGACCGCAAGTCAATCACTGGCAACGTGGTCATGTACCGCGGTGCTGCGGTGGAGTGGACCAGTCGCAAGCAGCCCACTCCAGCCCTGTCCACCTGTGAGGCCGAGTACATGGCCCTGTGCGGTGTCACGCAGCAGGTGGTCCCCTTCTCACCATCACCAAGGAGTTGGGTGACCCGGCCTCAGGGCCAATTCAGGTGTTTTGCGACAACACTGGTGCTGTGGCTCTGTCACGAGACCCTGTTCACCCTCGGCGTACCAAGCACATCGACGTCAAGTACCACTACATTCGCGCGAAGGTCGCGGATGGCACCGTTCAGGTGTCTCACCTTCCTGGGGCAGCGATGATCGCCGACATGCTCACCAAGGCACTACCTGAGCCACGTTTTGTGGAGCTCAGACACAAGTTGTTGGGTATTTGAGTTACTGGCAATTAGTGATGAGACAACATAAGGACACACTTGCTAGCCTGTGACACTGGTCCCATACTACAGTTCTTTTAGTGAACATTTGTTCTGGCTTGCTTGAGTTTGTTTTCCGGCCTGTGTGCCGAGTAAGGGGGGTGTCAGAAGTATCGACACACCTGCCTGAAACTAGTACTTATAGTTTAGTGCTAGCTCTGGACTACATGAACGGGCATGTGCCGCATGTTTAAGTTCTGTTCCATAAGTGACCCAGTCATTCTGTGACTGACCTTGAACTTTGGTTGTGAATGGTTGGCTTGAGATCACGTTATGATTGTAACTGCCACACAGTCAGAAAAGAACCGGTTTGGTGTGGCCACGTTGTAGGTAGATCATAATAGGTTGGATCATCATAGGTTGATCATAACTGCTACCCAGTAGCTGAGCCTGGAATTGTTAAAAAGGCGAAGCTACGCACCTTGTTTGCCCTCTCAGTACCTCACACCTCACACACTCCTGTGGTGGAACTAGCAGCCGGCCAGCTGCCGACTGAGACTTATTTTTATCTGAGTGAAATAAAGTAAAACTTTGTGGCAAACATTGTTTTCTCACTCCTAACAATGCGCATGAACAACTTTTAAGGGGACGGTCCCGGCGCGAATATTTTGGCGCCGAAAAATTCGCGGTACCCGTCCGTACCGTGAAAAAGTGGTGCACGGGGCGCGCACCCCTACCGGAGCTGGCCATGGCGACGTGCTTTCAGGCAGAGTAGAAAAAGATAGCTCGCGGAATGCAGAGAAACTGAGCGAATCTTAAAGACGATGAGTAAATGATACTACTTCGTAGCGGAGTTCGCGTTTTTTGCAGTGTCGATGATTTTATTGATGACCATCGCCACGGGGTCCAATCTGATGTTTTCGTCGAGAGGAATAAATTAGAATGCACGCTGGCGGCGGTGATTGTCAGGTTTTATGGGCTTTACCTAGCGTCAAGGATGCGTTTAAATCGTTATTGGTAAAGCTTTAAAAAATTTGCTGGGTTTCGGCAAGATTTCCGTCATGATCGGTAAGACACTCTCCAGGCTCGCGGGATGCGCGTCTTATTATTCCATGGAAGGTTGTTCTTTCTTGCGCCGCTGGGCGAAGGACAATTCCGGTAATGGTACGATCGTGTGATCAACGTGACCCTATGAATGTTTCGCTTCCTTTATGGGTTATCAACGCAAGTTTTCGGCTTCTTTCCGTGCAGTTAGCGCCAGGTAGAATGCCATTCCGTGCTGCGCATCGCCAGATTCCTGGCACCTTTCAGTGGTTTTTATGTACGTTGCATGGCTGGGATGTATCAAAGCGTGACCGTGGCATATCGTCAAGTTGTCAGGGATTTGCTGAGTGGTTTCTTGGAAGGAGATTGCTAACAGCACTCAGTTTTGTGTGAATATTGACGCGGCCTTTCTTAGCAGAGGCTTCATTGTGGTTAGAGGCTCACAAGCTTGAGTTTGTTTCTTGGCAAACAATTGCGCTGGAAAGAAAGGTGGCAGTGGTTTTTCTGAGGGGCATACTGCATGGGTGGAACTGCACGTAGGTAGGGGTTATCGTTGTCTTGTTGGCCTTTCTCCCACTAAAATGGGAGAGCCCTAATTCATATGCTAGCAAGGCAAGGTAACCATGGTAAGAAGCCTTGGCAAGCAGCATGTATGATAATTCTGCTTTCTCTGTGGACTGTCTGTTGTTACCCTTGTTGGGCAATTAGTGGATATGGCTTTCTAGGGTGTGTTTGAGCTTGGTTTTGGGATGATGCCCACACCATAAACCTGGAATATGCTTTAGAAGTGTTGGCTAGGCATGTTGAGCTACCTGCCTCATTGTTGTGCACACACGCAACAGGTTGCCCGTGTCGAGGTAAGGCAAGGGCACATGACGTGCCCAGCCACCTCCTTGTACATTGTGGTCGAATTGGGCATGGTCAGGAGCCTTTTGGATGGCATAGGAAGTGTTAGTGTGCCTTAATACTCACTAATGCCTTCCTTAGCGTCTGCACAGGTGGCCAACTGCCAAAATTAATAACTGCTACAGCTGAGCTCAGAATGCCACCAAACTTTGACAGTGCCTTCTATGGTCATGACAGAATTTGACTTGTGCTTTTCAGGCCTAATTGATGTGTTATGAGTGTGTATGGGGACGCCCCGCCTAAAAAAGCGTTTTTTTGGCCCAAAAATTAATAACTCAAAGGGATGTGCTGATTTTGTTGATCCAACTAGGTAGAAACGATGTCCCATGACATTTTTATATGGGTTGTGCTTTTTTCATGCAACTGGTTCTCCCACTGTTCTGGGCAAGATGTGCCCCGGACAGCGTTTTTTTCTATTTTTAGCTCATAGCCGGTGTATGGCTGGGGGTAGTACCCCCAACAAGTGGTGGTATGCATGCCCAAACATCATGTTTATGGTCCCCAAACATCATTCAGTGGTTGTCAGTTGCATTTCTGTAGTTATTAGGGGGGGTAAGTTTTGATATATTTCTATGGGACCCTCCCCTTAAGTGCGGCGCTCTGGATGCAGACTCCTCTGTAGTTGGCGGGGTCGTCAGGGGAACCTTTGTTTTTGTACAGCATAATACGGTAGCTGTGCTGCCACTCAGGAATCGGCGGCGCGTCGGCAAGCAGGATCCGGTTGCAGACGTCAAGCAGGAACCCCGTGAGCGCCGTCAACTTAATCACCGGGGCTGGGAGCTGGTCAGGTCCAACGGCGGCAAAAAAGCGGAGTTGCTTGGCGGCGGTGCTCAGCTCGAGCTCGGTGAACGGCGGGAGCTCGTTGGGGTCGGCCAGGGGTTCCGTCAGGGCTGGGTACGTGTAGTCCTGCTCAGCGGCGGGCGGCGTGGGCGGCGCAGGGACGTCCGCCGGTGCTACTGCCAGGCGTGCGGCCGCCAGAGGGCCAAGCGGCGGAGGCGGCGGGGGGGCGCCGAGCAGCCGGGACTGGGAGGAATACCACTGGTCGAGCTGCTGCTGCGGTGAGCCAGAGAGCCTCCGCGGCGCCGGCTGCGCGCCGCCGGCGGGCCGTTGGGCGTGACGCAGGCGGGTCCAGGCGTACTTGCCGTGCTGGTCCTTGAGGTGGGCGAAGTACTCGCGGACATGAAGGTCCTCCTGCTCCTTGGTCGCCTGCCGGATGGCCGAGTGGTAATCGGCTTTGAGGCGGGCGTAGCGGGCGGGGTCGCTGTTGTCGCGCAGGGCTTGCCGGGCCTGGATGACGGCGGGGAGCCGGTGCAGGCTGGTGAAGCGGGGCGGGCGGCGGGGGGGCAGTAGGGCCCCGGCCGCGGGCAGCTTGTCAGCGAGGTGCCGAAGGGCCGATGCCGGGCCGGCAGCGAACAGCTGGGCGTGGCTGGCCGGGATGTCCAGCGCGTCGACGAACGCCTCTGCGGCGCGCTTGTGGGCGCGTTTTTCAGGGAAGTCCTCCAGAGCGTCGTCAGATTTCTCGAGCAACTGAAGTGTGCGCAAATCAGGGGGTGCCACGTGCTTACGAAAGGGCGAGGGGAATCGCAGGCGGATGCGGGCGGTGACGATGCGATGATCGGAGCGCACCAGGGGGATCACATGCGAGCGAGCAGCTAGTACAGATCCTTGATGACGCTTGCGCATTACAACATAGTCAATGCAGCGTTCAGTGCCAGTTGGCGAGGTGTGTGTGACCAAAGCATCTGGACTATGTGGAAAGCGAGTGTTGGCAGTGACCAAATCGCATGTCGTAAGCAAATCAGCAAAAAGTTCAGTGTTGGCATTGGAGACCGTACCGTTGGGGGCGTGCTGACATCCGCCAGTACCCGGTGGTAGCGTGGCGTTGGCGTCCAGCAGCAGAGCGAGGTAGTTGCGACCAGGGATGCCGTTCGCCAGGTTCTCCAGCGCTGCAAAGAAGTCCTTGCGGTCTTGTTCTGGGTGGCCGGAGTGGGGTGCGTAACCAACGCCCACCGTCAGGGCGTAGGTCGAGTGGCCCTCCATCGAATGAAAAGTGGCCACGAGGAGCCGAGCGTTGACCAGCTGGGGTTCGCCCATGTGGCGTACGGCGAGCGGGGAGCAGAGGAGACCGACGCCCCCGTTCCCGGTGCCGTCGCCGCCTCCGTAGTAGAACCGCCAGCCGTCGATGTCGTCAGCAACAAGGGCAGTTGATCCGCGGGCCGATGCAGTGCGCCTGTGTTCTTGGATTCCCAGGATGGCGATATTATTGTCGATGCAGAAACCAATAAGATTGGAGACTCGATGGCACTGACAGTCGTCACTGCGCAGGCAGTGACAGCGGTCAGCGTCGGGCTGGAGCGTGCGGGCGTTGAAGGTGGCGATGACCAAGGGCGCGCGTTGACCGAAAAGGGGGGTGCAGGCGGGGGTGGGGGCGGAGATGGAGCAGGGTGGTGATGGGGGTGGGGGTGGAGGTGGTGGGGTAGGGGGGCGGGTTGGGGACTTATGCTTTCAATCACCGTTTCGATTCTTCCTGCCAACGCGTCGAGGCGACGCCGACGGTTGGCTCGGGTGGCCAGGTAGAATGAGTCTGCGTCTGCACGCATAAGAAATGCGTGCAGTCTGAGGAGGTTTCGGAGGCGGCCGCGCGAGGCGGGGCGAACCTGGCTCACTGCCGACCCGGTGCTCTCTCTCCGACAGCCCGAGGGCTGCGAAGGCAAAGGGGCGGGAAGGGGAGTTAGGCAGATCCCACTGCTAAAGCCGCGGAGCCGCGGGGCCGCGAGCGTCGTCATTGATAGGAGAGAAGGGTTCGCAGCGCGGGCTCCGGCTCAGGTGCAAAGCGAACGAATTTATTAGGGGGACGGCCAAGCCTGGCAGCCATACCTGAGCTGAAGTTGCCCCGGCGGATCCCCACACGTGCTGGGGAGCAGGTGACCGTCGATGCCGGTGGCGATGGCGGTGACGGCGGGGGCCGAGCAGGGGGCTGGGGCGCTGGCACGGCGGTATCCATGGGGGTCGCCGTCATTGGAGGAAGGTCCTGGCCGTTAATGCGGACGATGAAGACGCCATTAAAGAGGCGGGCATAGATGCTGCACCGTAGTTGCGGGTTGGCCTGCTTGGCTGCCCGAGCCTCGTGGACCTCCGGCCGGTTCAAAGCGGCAGCCCGGGCCTCAAGCTGCTCCGGGGTATAGTAATCGTCGATGCTCAGTTGGGTATCGTGGAGGTTCCGGCGGGCCTTCTGCACCTGCAGTTTGTCCTCCTTGCGGTGGAATTCCACCAAGACAGGGGCGGTGGGGCCGCCGAGCCGTCGTGCCGTTTTGATGACGACGCTTTGGGCCACGCCGAGCTTCCCCAGGAAGGGGTCGCCCCGGAGGTAGGTGCCCAGGCGTGCATCGTTGACGTTCGAGGGGACGCCACGTACCACAATACTGCATGAGCGAATGGGTTCGTGCATAGCATCCCTTGTGCTGGCCTTGACGGCTGTTTTGATTTCGTTGATGAGCTCCGTAGGGTTCTGAAGCGTGGCGGCATAGGTGGTCTTGGCAGGAGTTATGGAGGCGGCAAGTTGTTGCTGGAGCTGGTGGAGGAGCTGCTGCTGCTGCTGCAGCCCTGCTGCAATGTGGGTGATGGCGGAGTGGATGGAGGTGTCGGCGTGTGAGGAATGGGCGTGGTGGGTGGCGAGGTGGTTGTGGACAGGGTTGAGGGCAGCGTTGAGGAGGGGAGGGAGGCGATCGAAGCAGGTATTGGCGACTTGCTTGGCGGTGATGTTGATGGCGGCTGCAACAGTGGGGTCGGCTCCCACGTCCAGAGAGGCCGTGACAAAGCTCTCAAGGGCGCTGTCGGAAAGACGGGAGCACGTCCACCAGACTGCGAGGCAGAGGTCAGTGTCGTCGGGGTCGTCGTGGAGAACGTCCGACAGGTGGGTAACCTGTTGGTTGCAGTCCCGGATCTCGCACTTTTTCTCGGCAGCCAGGTGCAGGATGGTGAGGGCGGCAGCTCGGGACAGGCGCATGATGGCGTTAAGGCCTGGCCATTTGCCAGGTAAAAATGCGGCAGCTTCCTCGGCAGAAAAGGCCTCCTCGCGGGTATATATATTATTTATTAATTATTATTATTTACATTTTCTTTTCTTTCTTTCTTTCTATTTCTTTGTTCCATTTTCCCTTATAATGTATACTTTCTTACTTTTTTTGTTTATAACCCTTCGTGTATGTGTGTATGTGTTTCTCTTTTTGCCTCTTCCCCCCCCCCTTTTTGGTTTGTTACCATCTGTCTCCCTCCATGCCGGTCTTCCGACAGACAGCCACGAGGCTCCCGTGGTCTTTGCGTCTTTCCTCTCAGACAACTACCCTAGTCCTTCCACGGCATTGGATCGCCATGCATCCCGGAATAGTTGTCTCACTTAATGCTTTCAGAGTTCAGACCAACCATGCTTTTAAATAAATAGTATATGTCTCACTTATTATGGGCAGATAAGAAATGCTAGTAAACCATGCAACCCAGCCCCCCTGCATCTGCTGGAAATGCTCAGGGGTTGCCGTTTGACAATTCCATTGTACAGAAGGGTCTAGCATCAACTACCATCGCAAGCACATGAGGCTGATCACATAATCAATTCCAAGCAAGCCCTGAGATCAGCACAGAGAGAAGTGAGCAGCCCCACTCGAGAGATCCGGTTCTGAGAGTTGCACAGCAACCCTTGCTCACCGCTTTTAATTAGGACACAGGATAACCCATTCAGACCTATTTGCAATGTAAAAAGTACTTACGCCTACGGTAACTATAAAAACCACGTGGACAATTTCATCAAGTCTCCCGCCATCCATCCCGGAGCACATTTAAGGAATGCCAGTGGAGAAGCGGCCTTAATTTAGGCGACCAAGGCAACCAAGGCCGCTGCTGCGTGAGGAAACGCTGACTCAGAAACAAGCTGGCAAGGCAGATACAAGAAGCCTGCGCAGCCAGGGTGGAATAACAAGAACTAAAAAGAACTGCCAACGAAGATCGCGGACAGGGGGCAGCGTAAATGGGGCCGTAGAGAGCACTGCAATAAATAAGAAAGGCAGAAGGAGTAGCCATGCCGCCAATCAGCTGCCAGAACTAAATAACTCAAGACGCACTGCTCACACGCGAGGGTTGGACTCTCGAATTCTCGACAGGCCGGGCTCAGCCCTTGATAACGTACAGCGGCTTCATGCCCTTGATAACGTACAGCGGCTTCATGCCCTTGATAACGTACAGCGGCTTCATGCCCTTGATAACGTACAGCGGCTTCATGCCCTTGATAATGCACAGCGGCTTCGTGCCCTTGATAATGCACAGCGGCTTCATGCCCTTGATAACATACAGCGGCTTCATGCCCTTGATAATGCACAGCGGCTTCATGCCCTTGATAACGTACAGGGGCTTCATGCCCTTGATAACCTACAGCGGCTTCATGGTACACTGGCCCCCGCTGCTCACGATGAGGAAGAGATCTGTGGCTCGCAACTGCTCGATCGCCCATCGGAGCAGCAGAGCCATGGATGCAGGCCGGGAGGATACGTAACCGAGGACCCCAGGGGACAAAAAGTGGACATCTGGCCATTTCATGCATCCCGGAATCGCCCCCCCCCTTTGCTATGGAAGCATATTCATGTTGTGTGATGCAATCGTGTTGCATAACACTGGGCGCTCCGGCGGCCTGTAACTTGCCACCAGCGGCACCTCAAGCAGTACTGCGGCTCAGGTGGCTGGCTGCCCCATGATGCCTCAAACCGCAATAGACCTGGGCAAAGCGGAACCTTTCGCGGGAAGGGGTTGCCCTTGCGAAGCCTAGTGGTAACGCCGCTCATACAACCGGCTGCCCAGCAGCTCAGCAAGCAGCCGTCCAGGCTCAGACGACTGGCAGCTGCTCCGCTGATGCCCCCACCGCGTGACTCAGACGGCCGGTGGCCCCAGAGAGCAGGCGCCCAGCCCCTGTGGCAACTCCTTGCGCGCCACAAACTTGCGGTAGGGCCACCGCTGGATGCCGAACCGCCGGCACGCCCTCTTGAGCACGGTTGTGCACACGCCCAGGCTCTGGGCAGCTGCGATGATCGGCAGGTGGAAGTGGCCCGAGATGTCCTCCACGGCCAGTTTCCGCTTCTGGCGTACGGGCTTGATGCTGGGCGCCACCTCCTGCTGGCTGCTGTCGGCTGCTTGTGGGTCGCGGTTACTGGCCTCGTGGTGGGGGGTGTTGCATGAGCGCGCGGCCTCGTGGTTGGGGTTGTTGAAAGACAGGTGGGTGTGGAGGGAATCGTGGGTGTTGAGGGAAGCCAGGCAGCTGGTGCTTCCCCTGTTGGGGAGCGAGAAGTTGGAGGAGTAGGTGTTGGCGGAGCTCACGGATGTCCGGTCGCTGAGCTGGCAGGCCCCGCTGGACGCTAGCGCCGGCACAACGGGCCGTGCAGGGCCGTTCAGAAACGAGTTATCTAGCGTGTTCGTCGTGAGGGCCGAGCTGATTTTCGTTTCCCGGCGCCTGTGCTGAAAAATGTCGTCTTGGACGACGGTGCCGCTAAAGCCGCCAACCCGCATTCGCTTGTCCAGATGCGGCATTACGGCGTCGTTCAGGTCGAAGCCAGACCGTGCTTCCTTGAAGAACGCGGCCAAGCTCGAAATCGTGCATAGGTCTTTGCCCTGGAGACTCGTAAGTTCAGCGGAAGTCTCGGGCTCAGAGAGGTCTGCGCAGTTCACGGACACCTCAGGTGCCGGCACTTGCTGGCAATTCGACGCAGGCTGGTGCAAGCTGGATGCCATCGACGTCGTAGATGGCAAGCAATATGAAAACTGCTGCTGCTGCGCTTGCTGCGGCCGGTGCTGAGGATGCTGCGGCTGCCAGATGTGGGCAAATTCGCGAAAGTTAACTTCGCAGAGCTGCGCGGAAGTAACGGGTCCTCCCACGTCTGTCGAATTAAAATTTAGGCTGTTCTCGCCGGCGACGTCACTACCCGGCCGGTTTGGCGATTCCACGTCAAAGCCAATGTCGAAAAACGGATCGAAACCGCAGGTTGATCCTTCCGAAGAGCATTGTGCGTCGGGGTCCGCCCTAGCGATTTTGGCAATGCGGTCAATGTCCGGGATGTCGCACGCCATGTCTTTCCATACGAGCCGCTCTAAGAGAGCTGCAGGGTCGTGAGATGGACAATCCAGCCAGGCCTGCAAATCGGCAATGCCGGGGCAATCCGTGGAACCAAGATGCTGTTTCATGAGCCCCGATTTATTTAGGCAATCACCTCAAAGCTGTATTTGCTTTGCGGGCAATGCCGGCTGTAATTGTTTTGCAGACAATTGCCCGTCTGGTGAATTGCCAAATACTCGGCTGCAACGTCACGGGGCCACGGTTCCGACGCTTGGTGAAAAAAACCGTGGCAAAGCACTGGCACAAATTTCCTGATGCGCGCTCTGCCTGAAAGGTTGCATCATTCCTGGCAGGCATGCGTTCGTCATGCCAGGCGAGGGTACGGGCATATTCTCGAGTTCCATCGCGCATCGGGCCAGTACGGCTGCGCGCGTCCAGGTTCCAACCTCGCCCTTGCACAGTAGGCACAGACTGCTGCCGTCCGCCGGTTTAGAGAATCTTTTTACTCCTCGTGTGGGAATCCAACTGAATGACTGACTGACTCATCGTGTGGGAGGAAGTGCCTGATCGCCCTGTCAGATCTGACTCAAATCCTGGCAAAAAAGATTGCGCCAAGTAGAGACAGTTATCGCACTGCCAAACTGCAAGCGAGGGCTCTTCGATTGCGACGACATCTCCCTGCGCGCTGAAAAATATCAGGTGAGCATCTTTGCGAAATCTGGAAACTCCACATCTCAGTAACCGGCGTCCAAATATACGGACTGATTTCCTGACATCTCAGTTACATTGTCATTTCGGTTACACCACGGACAGCATTGATCAGTCGGGCTACGTCGACGGCGCATGCTTTTCCGTCGTTATATTACGATTCTGATATCAGTAGCACCACTGTTCGACGTACGTGGCCACCATAGACTCTCTGCTGCCCATGTGCGGCGTGGTATACAACTTACTAACTAATAACGACGTACGTCAGCGTAGCTGACATACCCGCGAAACCACGGCGCCGCGCCGATCTCCCTCGCACCGAGATCTTTCGGGGAAATGGGTATATTTTTTTTATATCCCTACATACCAAACAGGTGAAATGGGAACTGAGTATCAGCACCGAGATCTTAACTTGTACCTGAGTATCGCACCGAGATCTTTCGGGGAAATGGGTATATTTTTTATTAGCCAATTATGGACCAAAGAGGTGAGAGGGGACATAAGTATCAGCGAATCCTAAATGAATCGCACCGAGATCTTAAATTGTATCGAAGCCCGTGAAGAAGCCGTTTAGCCACCACTACTTCCGAGTTGCAGTGGTTCCAAATTTGATTGTGACAACTGCCTAGCAGGAGGGGTGACATTGAGCCAAGCTAAATAGGGGCCGGATCCTGCAGCCGCCGGTCCAGAATATCTGGCCCCTATTTCCATATTAGGGGCCAGTGCAGCAACCGGCACCAACTGGAGCTGGCCCCCATGTTTTCGGCCCCTATAGGGGAGCGGGGGGCCGACTTTCATGCAGCCGTCAGCCCATAGAGTCTGGCCCCCAAATGCTACAGCATGGCGGAATTTGCAAGCAAGGCGGCCGAGTCTGCCCGCACCGCATATTTAGTGTTTTGTTGCGAACAATTCCTTGGGATTTTAGTTTCAGGCTGCCTATATATTAGCGTATTGTCAGATCGTTACCGAGGAGGGAGCCGCTCATAGTAGCATGTCTGAACCGCCGGACATTGGACCGGAGGAAGGGCCTGGTCTGCAACGCGGCTGGCCAGACTTGTATTATGACCAAGACAACCGCCGAGCCACTGCAGAATATTCTTATTTAATTCTGGGTGAGGATGGTCTATCGGTGAAATGCATAGCATGCGGTCATGACAAGCGCTTTTGACAGATCTGTAAAGTTAGGGCCCGAAAAATACAGATGGCTAGGCGTATATGCAGATCTGTTTTTTTAATACAGATCTGTACGTAAACTCCGACGTAATGCCTTTACGTCTTCGGGTGTCGAAGTGCAGGCCGTGCTCAGTACCTGGAAGCAAAATTCAGCCATGGCTACGAAAGCTAATAGAGGAATGTCAGCCGTATGACCTGCACACGAGGGTAATTAAGAAATCAAGCCGAAGTTAATCCTACATCTGAGCGAGCAGAATAATTGCAAACACAACAGCAATTGTGCGACAGACCAAACAATATCGCCGCGTGCACTAGGCTCTGTATTCTGGTCACACCCAGATGCATTGGCTACATTGGATTAGGCGCCTTAACGAACTCAGTCGAGGGAAAACGCGAGGAGCGCCATCTAAGCAGTTGCTTGTCATGTCTATACGCCCGGGCATCTCATGATCTGTCTACCATGCACGCATTTTCCTTGGATGAATCAAACAGCTTTTGACATTTTAATGGCGACAATGAAGTCCGGCCACGACAGTATAGCGCTGCTCAGAGCTTCGTTGTCGAGAAAGGTTTAAGAGGTGCTTTTTCCGGGCAGATAATTTAACTCTGCCTAGATCCCGGTAGCTTTCAGCACGCGCATATTGCTTGAGGTAAGCGAGCCACGACGCCTGCAGGTGCTCCTGCCGAGGTGGAGAGTGGAGACCTCCGAGAGCACGTGGATTAGGCTCATGCGTCAAAGCAGCATCGACCTTCATTCTCCTGGTGTGGAAGGTCACTTTTCAGGATTAACATATCTGAATGTTGATTGCCTGTTCATTTTCCGTCAATTGAGCAGCGATTGAAACCATGAGCCATGCAAGTGTAAGGTGCAGAATTCAGTTGATGAACCCAAGCAGGTAATGTGCAAAATAGATGAACCCAAGTAATATGTGCAGATGTTTCGTCCCACTGGCTGTGTGCTATTGCATGAACCGTGTAGGCCCTTGGCGTGTACTCACTTGCTGCAACCGTGCCCACAGCTGCTTGTCAATACACGCGGCAGGCACAACGACTTTTGCCGCGAGGTGAAACATTTAACTCCCCCACACCTTGCATTTTTCACTCTTTCTTTTCCCTATCCATCCTACCCCCCAGCACACACACACGCCCACATACATACACATGCACATAAATGTTCACACACACATGCACACACGCACGCATACACACATGCACACATACACACATGCACACACGCACACATGCACACATGCACACACGCACACACGCACACATACACACATACACACATGCACACATACACACATGCACACATGCACACATACACACATGCACACACGCACACATGCACACATGCACACATGCACACACGCACGCATACACACATGCACACATACACACATGCACACACGCACGCATACACACATGCACACATACACACATGCACACACGCACACATGCACACACGCACACACGCACACACGCACACACGCACACACGCACACACGCACACACGCACACACGCACACACGCACACACGCACACACGCACACACGCACACACGCACACACGCACACTCGCACACTCGCACACACGCACACACGCACGCACACACGCACACACGCATACACGCACACACATGCACACTGTGACATACACATGTATGCACACAATATCACACACATGCACACACCCACGTGCGCACATGCACGCTAACACATGCATGCACACAAACATGTGCACACACCCACGAGCACACGTGCACATGCATACAAACGCACACAAACACAGGCCGACTTGCACACATGCGCCACACACATCAATCCATCACCAATAAACGGGTTGCTTGGACCCAACGACCTTCTTACTCGCCTGTCCACCCAATGTTCTGCCCATCCTCCCGCCTGCCCGCCTACAAGTCTGCCACCCGCCTATCTGCCCACCCATCTGTCAACCTGCCTGCCTGCCTGCTTGTGTGCATGCCTGCGGGCCTGCATGTGCACCTGCGCCCATGCACCTATTATGCCCCCATGGCACATACATGCAGCCTAGCTAGTTGAGTGTCTCTAGGCACGCGCACATGGGTGGCTACATGGGCATTTGCCTGTGTCTTAGGCTGGGGCGTTGGGCTGATTAGTTCAAGAGTGGGCGGGAAGACGGTGGTATAATTGGGTGGGTAGGGACGGAGTGGATGGATGATTGGGGGGGTTGGATGCGGGTGGGACTCAAGTTAGTGTTAAGTCCAATGTTGCCTATAGCATCAACAAAAATAAGCGAGAAAGCAGCCTAAATTCAAGGAGCCTACTTCTTGTAACATGTGCCAAACTGCAATTAATGGTTGCAGGCTCACAAGCTGCCAGATTCATAACGCACATGGAATGAATTGCATGGTTACAGGACAAGCGTGTGGTTGGAAATCTTACAATGCCTGGCGACGTCTCTTTCATGTGCCCACTGAGAACCGCTGTTCTTCGACACAAGAAGGCTTTGGCAAGCAACGAGCTTCGGCCAGGGCCTTCATTTCAAGGAACCGTGTGTGAAGCAATAACTCAGGATTTACAAACAGAAACTATACCTAACTTTGCGACCTTCATGCAGTATGTCATGTGCATGGCTATGTAGTATGTGCCAACAATCACAACGAAAACGTGCGAAATTGCAAACATTGCCATGGAAGGGCAGGAGCCACGCACGCAGCAAATTAAAACGGTTCGTGAACCAGATTGTCGGGCATAAAGACAGCAAAGTCTGGCCAGCAATAATGCAGTGCGATGCGAGACAAACTCGGTAAATATGGGCAGGCAGGCGCAGCTCGTCCTCAGCAGTGCTATCTAACGTGACGGCGCCTTATTTCCGCGTGCACGGTGCCGAACATGGCACTGGCCTGATTCCAGTTGCAGCAACGCCAGATGCCTTCCCGTCATAGAGCAGAGGCTTCACGTACGTCGCCATCGTTGGCTACCAATCGCTATGCTTCCCGTGATAATGCACTCCGCGTCCGAACAAAATGTCGAGAAAGCAAACAATCTACACGCGAGAGAACTGGGCTGATAGCTTTTCAGTACTGGTTTTACCGTGCCTTCAAATTCCATTAGCTTACTTAACCATGGCTGACTAATTTTAGCTAATTTACAGGTATTTGTACCACTGGCCGCACCGCCCGCATGCATGGACGAGTCTCGAAGACGTAAGGGCATTACGTCGGAGTTTACGTACAGATCTGTAATAAAAAAACAGATCTGCATATACGCCTAGCCATCTGTATTTTTCGGGCCCTAACTTTACAGATCTGTCAAAAGCTCAGCAGGTGCGCAGCCAACAAGATGCCACCATTTTAAGCACCATTTATTTAGGCAGCCTGCACACATAACAAAAAAAAACGTGCTGGCATCCTCACGCCGCGCTATTGTACACAGTGTACAGCAGCAGACTTGCCCAGTTGCCTGGCCCTTGTCACCGGGGAGGCATGCGCATCATGCCACGTGGCGCCGCATCTTGCCACGTAGCGCCGCGCTATTGGGGGCCAGTAATCAGGGGCCACCGCCGCCGACCTTCGTTTTGCTCGCCAGCCCCTATATCCAAATAGGGGCCGGCGCGTTCCGCAGCAGTCAGGCCCTGGGACGGGCCCCTATTACCCAGGAAATTTTGCCTGGAGATGTCACCCCTCCTTGCCTAGCGCACTGTCAAGCGACGCGAGGACCGTTTTCGGGCTCGGTTCGGGTGGTGCAGACGTCAGCAGATCTAAGATGAATCATGAATCGACGAATCGACGAATCGACGAATCGACGAATCGACGAATCGACGAATCGACGAATTGAATAAATAATAAATAAAATATATCCTTACTATCCACGCGGCGAGATATATGTGAAAAAGGCATGGGAAAAAGGCCTCAATATATATATATTTATTTAATATATTGGTTCATGCTTGATTGGGTGCTTTCACTCTGATGTAAGTTATTATAATTTTGAATATATTATTAATGTGATTCTAGGAATCAAATCAAGTTCACGTGCCATATAGCCAGTATGAGGCTGGGAGGTCACGGACGCAAAATTTGTCAGTGCAACTTAGGAGGAGAGCGAGTTCATGCCTTAGCATAATGCATCAGTACCCTAATGAACGCTCAGTACGCTACTGCATGCCTGGACGCGTCGGGAATTCCCACGTTTACAAAAGGCTTTATTCGGGTCATGACATGATGGTTGGAAAGTCGCGAGAATGAGCTGCATTCTCATCGTACCTCGTTGGACGGATACGTGAGGCCGGGTATATTTGATCAAGGCCGGGTATATGTATATATATCAAGGAGACAACCAGCGCAGGCCAGAAATCGGGAGAATCCGGACCATGGTAGCTCGAGCCTGCCGTTATCTTGTCCGCGTGTTCGAGTCGTTCAGGATGATGAAGATGAATGGTGATGGAAATGTGTATCCTTGTGCATTGAAATTATGGCTGGCTTACGTGTAGAGCGACTAGATGACCTAGACGGTGGGGCCGGAAACAGCATGCTTGATCAGGGCGTGTGTTTCGAGCCTAACTGGCCGGGAGTGTACATCTAGTGGTGATCGAGCACCATTGCTGCGATCGCTCTCCCACCATTTACGAGGAAATACCCGCAAATGGAAAACCACTGAAAAGGTCTAGCTAGTCAGTCATCACGTTTAATAGCCATGCCATGATTCCAAACGTCCAAGAACTGCACACGGTGCAAAGGCAAAAAGCCGGAGGACAGCACTTTCAAATGTGCGGCGGGAACCAAAAGCCCGCGTATGCACATATATTGTATTACAAGTTTCGACCATGGCAGGTCATTATGTATGGGTGCAGCAATACCCCCGTACTGCTTTGTTTGCATCGAGTGCCGACTAGGTGCCGGTATATGAGCTGGAACGTTGTTGTTGTTATTTCGAAGGGTCGGCCCCCCCTTGCTGCCTGCCCCACAAAGTTTCCTCTTGCTCGAATTTTCGTACTACCCCTCCGTGGCCAGCCTATAAGACGTAGGCTAGCTGGCGTGGCTATGGTTAAGCATTAAGGTTCGTGTAGAGCTAATTAATATGCAATAAGAACGCCTCTCAATTGTCCATTGATGTCAAATGTCGACCTTTGGTCTTTTCTAGTTTACCTCCGGCATTTTTTAGCGAAGCAGACTGTGCCCTGCTTATTAGTTGCAGGCAAGTAATATGGAAATTAAATCAATTGATGGCTGCTACGCATACTGCCCGAGCCTTAGACACTTGGTTTCTGCATTCCTTTTGTAGAATACATGCGTACGTTGCATGCCTGCATGTGCAGCCTTGCTTTCCTATAAAAATGTGCGGGGGGGGCACACATCATGTGCCATGTGCCGTGTTAGTAAGATTTCTGCGGAATGATCCGTTGTTTTTGTGTAATTGACACTTACGAGCATGCACCGAGCGCAAGTTACGGAGCGTTTCACCAGCTTCGTTGTATTGCAAGTTACAAGAGACGCCACCTCCCTGAAAATACGTCCGCAGCTCCGGCTGCAGCTTCGTCCTCAGGCTCGGAAGGCAGCGGTGACACTAGTCGATCGAGCACTGGTGGTCGCCCAGGTCCCTCCCGGGCTTGCCCTCGGGATATCGCCTGAACCCAAGCACAGTCGCCTTGACGAACCTAGCTGGTCCGATAACGACTTTGACGTCGACAGGTTAATATTTTCCACCTTTGACGTCGACCGGCCATGCATGTATTTTCAACAGCCCCCCATCAATTAATTTAACTTGTGCTCCCGTTGGGGAGGCACGGAGCACCGGAGTCACTTATAAAATCCCTGTATGTGCACAACAGGACGAAAGGGCAGAGACCCTCTTTCTCCTTCATACCAGAGGCATGCCACAGCAGCAATCGGACACGCTAGTAGAGGATCCGGCAAGTTCTGTGGGTGAAATAAGACCCATGTGAGCATATCATAACAAGGAGCGTGGGCAAGTAATCTGATCATAGCCAGGACGTAGCATGGCTGTACAAGGAGTTGTACAAGCTAGTGCTTATACTTTTTATGCGCAAACCTTGTAGCTAAGGTTAACGCATATTCTTACATACCTGCGCAAGATGTAAGAATATGCGTTAACCTTGGTCAAAAAGGTTTGCGCATAAAAAGTATAAGCGTGAGCTTGTACAACTTAAAACCTTTGCGCGTTGGGGCGGAATATTAAGCGGCTCCCTAACTAGGGTTTACTTCCGCATCGAATTACTGATTCGATATCGAATTACTGATTCGATATTAATCCCGGGTAGGTCCGATATCTACCTCGCTAGGCGATTAATTAGGTCCGACCGGTGCCCCGGCGGATCCTCCCAAATAATCCCTGCTCGGCACTGTCCCCACGAGGTTTCGAACCCGTGACTTCCGCGCCGCGCCGGTTCTAAGTTGTACAAGCTCACGCTTATACTTTTTATGCGCAAACCTTTTTGACCTATAATTAATCGCCTAGCGAGGTAGACATCGGACCTTCCCGGGATCAATATCGAATCAGTAATTCGATATCGAATTAGTAATTCGATGCGGAAGTAAACCCTAGTTAGGGAGCCGCTTAATATTCTGCCCCAACGCGCAAAGGTTTTAAGTTGTACAAGCTAAGCTTATACTTTTTATGCGCAAACCTTTTAGCTAAGGTTAACGCATATTCTTACATCTTGCGCAGGTATGTAAGAATATGCGTTAACCTTAGCATAAAGGTTTGCGCATAAAAGTATAAGCATTAGCTTGTACAACTCAAGGGCTAAGCTAAGGCTATATGGCTGGTTGTGTGCCGTGCCTTAGCGACGTGCACGTGACTAGGTATGGTGGCACAGCTAGGCAAACATTCTAGGCATCACTAGGAGTTAATTTGAAGCCCCCGTAACCTGTCCGGTAACCTCGACGCCCCCGTAGCCTGCCCGGTAACTTCGACGGGCCAGGTTACGGGTCCGTAGCCGTTGGCGGTTTGGGTTACCGGACCGGTTACGTGGTACCATTCGGAATACTGGCCCCGAGATCCGGTATGGCCCAGTAACTGGGCCGGTTATGTTTACGGGGGCGTGAACGGATTCGGTTCAGGTTACGTTGGGGTATACGGGACGGGTCAGGTAGTGGGTACGGCGCCATAGCTGCCCCAATATTAGGTACTGGGCTGGTTACGGAGTGTCGCGTACTCGTGCCAAACTCCCTGCACTGACAGTAGCCCACGACCTCGTTGGCCCATTTGACCTCGTTGAGGTATGGCTGCATGAGTGATCGATGGGCCAACATGCTAGCCTTACCCCACTAGTGCTGCCCACTTTTCTCTCGGCTTGCCTCTGCGTCGGTGTCCAGTCAGCAGGGGCTGGAGAGGCAGGCAAACCCTGCACCCGCTCGAGAACCCTCCCATCCAACCACACGTCCCCAGCGCAGCACTCCACCGCAATGGCGTGACTGGCGGCAGCATGCAGCACCACACAGCCCATGCTCGCCGGATCCACCGGCTGCGCAAGCGTGTCTTCAGCCAAAGGAAGAAATATCACGCCCTGGGATGGCGTGAAAGCCGCTGGCCGTACGGGATTGGCGTATAGTAGCACGCAAACTCCGCCACGGCATCACTGCAGGAAAGCCATCGCGACTCGGAATCGCATGGCCCGGCTGCGTTGACAAAGACGACTGAGCCCTGTGGTCTCTCCGCGCCCTGCGCTCGCGCCCCCGTCCGGTCCTCTGACGTTGCCAAAGCATAGCGTGATAAGACATCGGCATTGGAATGGTCCACCCCAGCGCGGTGTACAATGGTCATGTTATATTCTTGAATAATCATGGCCCAGCGCGCCAGCTTGCCAGTCAGAGTGGCACTTGTCATCAACCACTGCAGTGGCTGATGGTCGGTGACCAGCGTGAACTGACGCCCGAACAAGTATGGCCGAAAATGTTTGATGGCCCACACCACGGCCAGAGCCTCGCCCTCATACGATGAGTACTTGGCCTCAGCCGTGTTGTTGCTCCTGCTGGCATACGCCACCACATGTTCCTTGCCATGCACGTCCTTCTGTGCCAACACAGCACCAAGTCCAACCCTGGACCAATCTGTGTATAGCACAAATGGCTGGGCATAGTCGGGCTGACGGAGTATTGGCGCTGAGGTGAGCTCTGCCTTGATGGTCTCAATGGCGCGTTGCTGCGCCGGACCCCATGCCCAGACTGCACCTTTCTTCAACAGCTCCGTCAGTGGCTTAACCTTGGTGCTGAAGTTGGGGATGTAACCTCGGTAATACCCCGCCAGTCCCAGGTAAGCCCGCACACCCGCCACATCCGTGGGCGTTGCCGCGTTGACGATCGCTTCCACCTTGGCCGCTTGTGGAGTTCTGCCGCCAGGAATGATCTGGTGTCCGAGGAAGTCGAGGCTCCGCTGCGCAAATCGACACTTCTCGGGATGCAGCTTTAGGTTGGCTCGCGCCAGTGCCATGCGCACCTGCTCAAGGTGCTGGAGGTGTTGCTCAAATGTCTCACTGAAGATGATCACATCATCAATGTAACACGCAGCGAATGGCATGCCATTCAACACTTGATCCATGGCACGCTGAAAGATGGCACTCGCATTCCTATGCCCGAAAGGCATCCTGACCCACTCATAGAGTCGGTGGCCCCCCCAGAACGCGAGCTTGCGTTGGTCACCCTCCGCCACTTGGATTTGGTGAAACCCACTGCGGAGGTCTAGGGATGAGATGAACTGCACGCGTGGCGATATCCGGTCAAGCACATCGTCCACTCGCGGCATGGGGTACCTGTCCATCGGGGTGTGTGCGTTGAGTTGCCGCAGGTCCGTCGCCATGCGCATCCCAGTCCATTCACCTGTCACCGCATCCTTCTTGGGCGCCACGACGGTCGCGGCCGCATAGTTGGATGTGGATGACCGAATGATGCCAGCAGCCTCCAGCTCCTCGCATTGTTGCTGCACAAACTCCAGCTCAGCTTGACTCAGCCGGTGTTGTCGGCGAAACAGTGGCTGATCGGTGTCCAGCGGGACCCGCATCTGCCCACCATTGTAGCATCCCAGCTCTTGACTGCTGAATGCAAACGCGTTGCGCGCACCTTCCAGCCACTTGAGCAGCCTCGCACGTTGCTCAGCTGTGAGGTGCTCACAGACGCTCCATTGATGGTTTGCTGCCGGGTCGCTTGCGCTCGAGACATTGTGCACAGCCACCGTGGGACCGCGCACGGCCGCCGACTGAAACAGCATGTATGCCGCCGCTCCCGGCGTAATGCCTCGCTCTCCCACCTGCCGTTGTGCCTTCGCCACGAGGAACTGAAAGGCCGGAGCCGCCGAGAACACACAGCTGGTGAGGAGCGCAGTCATGAGGATGACTGACCATACCTGGCGCCAGGTGTAGGACCACCCTTGGCCCCTGCCGCCTGCACGCTCCGCCTTAGGCACACCAGCCGGCGCAGCACCGGTGGGTGGAGAAGTGTCACTCTGCGCCTGTGCAGTCGCAGCATGGACGGGAAGTGCAACCCGCTGCACCCTCCGCACACCTTGCGCTGCTAGCAAGGTGTACCCCACCTGCCAGGCTGACATGGCCTGGCCAATGAGCGACCATCGCTCCACCTCCAGGAGCCCTGGGGCGGCGGATGCACCTTCGGCAAAGCCCATGCTTAGTTCACGAAACCCCGCGGGTGGCTGAACCAAGAGACCTGTGGCACGCTCCCACACAAGCCCCTTGCCCCGGTCACGATAAGCCTGGGACCCTTGGTAACTGACAAGGGTGGGCAGTGCTCGCATGGGGGCGCCTGCCTTGTTGACGGGCGCGTAGGGTGCCTGATCATCGTGCTCCACATACTGCGCCGTGAGTTGACTGGGCAACACGACATCGACCGGTGGCAGCTCAATGTGGCTAGCGATATGCTGCATCACCGCCTGCGTAGAACCTTGGCCAGCGATGTTGGTCCAGAACGCGCGCAGCCGATGGGTATTCCCTAGCTCCCAGCCCGGCATTGTCCGACACCACGGGTTCCCCCAAAATACCCACAATGGTGCCCCAATCCTCCCGAACAGTGGGGCTGGGACTGTCCACCGCCACTACATTTTCAAATAAGTAGGCGGGTGGCACCTGCTGCAGCTGCTGGAGCTCGCCCACAATGCGCAGCATGTCCCAGAATAGGCCGCTCCTGCTGTCGGCAAGGCCCCGGCCATGCCCAGCCTGGCTCATGCCTTGGCACTCCCAGCCAGCAATGACCAACCCTACCTCGCCATGTTGTGAGATGAGGCGGCGTAGCTGCTGCTGCCCAAGGAAGCGCACGTCATGAGTGCCCTCGCCGAAGACATCAGCCCAGGCGGATGGAGGAAATTGTGCTGGGTATGCTTGCGACAAGATAGCGCAGTGGTGCAAATATGCCGCCCTGGCTGTGAGCGATGCCTCCACCGCAATGAGCTTGCTGCATACCCCCCCGCTGCTCAGGAAACCGGCTATGCCGCCACCCATACCTGCGAACAGCTCCAGCACGACGGTGGCACGCCCGAAGTCCGGGATGCGTTCCAGCACCTCTGCGCTAAAGCCCGGCGGGGTACGGCGTGATGGCACCCGGCTGGCGCCGCTTCCCCCCAGCACCCTTGGGCAGTGCCTGACATGCCGCCATCACCCGTGCACGCACATCGCGCAGGCGTGGCAGGGGCGCAACCTGGGCAAGCCAACTTCGCCTCTGCGCATCCCGCGCTGGCAACGCCGCAGGCAGCACACACCGGTGCCTATCGCGCGCGCGCTTGTCGCTAGCCGCTTGCGCCATGTGCACCGCTTGCGCGTCCGGCCACACGCCCCCCCCCCAGTTCTCAGCCGCATCCCCTGGCTCCACCTCTAAGTTGGTTGGAGACCCATCTAGGGTCCACATGGGTCCTCAGAGATAGAGGATCTTGTACAGATTACTACAATATACTTTATTGTAGTATTGGGCCAATGGCTGTACTTCACTAGTACTCGCCAATGGGATAACGCCACGTAGAATATGTGGGCGTCTCCCAGGCCTCCACGTCACCGGCTGGTCAAGGGCCGGTGTAGTACTGTCAATAGGACTGAGCCGACTATCGGCCTATTATGTATGCGCATCTGCCTTGGTACCTCCTAGAGGATTCTAGAAGTATCTAACACGCGGCATGCACTGAACTACACGGAATGCATGTCCACGTAGGATATTCAGCAAGACTGATGAAGGTGCCAAGCGCAATAGAATATATGCGCAACGAAGACGAATTATGCAGCAACGACAATAACGTATGAGAACAATAAACACAACGTTCATTTCATGCTTTCTGATTTACATCGCATTCCATTTATTTGCAACTTGTATTCATTGCAATGTCTTCGGACGACAATCTTTCAGAGCAGAGGTCTGGCCCTGGTGAGCACGGACCGGCTCAATTTTCTGTCGACCCTGGCCCAGGCGAGCACAGGGATGACAATAAGAATATGTCCGACCAGCCCCGGGAGGAGGGCTGCGGGCAGGGAAGTACTAGTAGTGACAACCAGCGTGCGCGTGATAAAGTGCTTCGGCGGGAGACCTTGCTTCAAGAGGCGAAGCTGCTGTCGGCAATCAAGAAATGGGTTCCAGCCCCGCTGGTGCCTGGTGCTATTCAAGCAGACCGGGATCGCTTTGTAAGCTCTCTTGGGCCGTTTTTCCGCAGGCTCGCGGGCAACCGAGACATCATTCCGGACTGGCTGGAGTTTCTTCGTGGAACCCCGCTGGGAGACCGCGAGAAAAACCACCCAGAGTGGATTTCGCTGCTGGATAGAGCACAGCGTCTGCGGTGGTCGCCGTTCGAGTTTCTGCGCCGAGCGAGGGAGACTTTTCTTCGTTCTATCACTGCCAAAACCTGCGACGAGATCGAGGAATTTGTAGATGCAAAGCCGAAGCCCGGGCAGACCATCATCGAGCACCTCAACTCTTACTACGACATGCTGGAGAAGCAGGGGCTCCGGTGGCCTGACGAGGCGGTGAATCTCCGATGGATCCAAAACTGTGCTCTGTCCGAATCCGAGAAGCGGAATTTGGTCGCCAACTGCCGCGGTTACCTGTGCGACACTCACCGATGCAGAGCTCACCTCAAGGAGCTCCTGACGAATCAAACCCGTGTTTCCAGAGAAGGAGGTGCCGCGGAGGTGCCTCGTGTCGCCATGGTGATGGAGCAGCAACGGGAAATCTTCTGCTACAACTGCGGGCAGCCCGGGCACACACGCCGCGCATGTAAGGGTAAGGTTGTCGCTAATTCTGAGTCCTTCCCTCCCTGCACTTTCTGTAATAGGACTAACCATCTGGCTAAGGATTGCTACTTTCGCAAGTGCAAGTCTTGTGGCAATTCTGGACATGATGCGTCTGCCTGCAGGAGCAAGGCGGGCGCTGGACCCAAGGATACCCAGATGGAGGTCCTCAAGCTGCTGCAGCAGATCTCCCAAGCCGTCAAGAGCGGTGCCCTTCGTGGTGGCGACGCTTCTCAGCCGCGTGGTGGTGACGCTTCCCAGCCGCGTGGTGGTGATGCTTCTCAGCCGCGGGGTGGCAATACCTCTCGTGGCCGCAAGAGGAAGCAGCAGCAGAAAAACTAGATGATCCTCTCTGTTTATATAACCCCTACAGCGTCCTTATGGATGCTGATGAGAGTGGACTCATGGCAGATGAGGCCTGCCAGGTGGTAGGGGCTCCAGCAGTAACCCCTACTGACCGTAAAGCTGCCCCAGTGAGCAGCAGTAAAAGTGCCCCTGTTTGTGGCATTCCTATCCATGCCTGGAATAAAAAGAGTACCCCAGAGGGAACTCTTCCTGTAAATAATACATGTGGATCTGCTCCTGGTTGTAGACAGATGCCACATGGTGTTGCCCAGGTGAGCAACGTATCTGTGAACAATACATGTGGTGCAGCTCCTGTTTGTAGCCAAGCACCCATTGATATTGTTAACAGTCAAGCTCCTCAGAGCAATAATCCTTGTTATATTGATAATAAAAACTTGGACTCTTGCTCTGCCAGGAACGTGGATGCCCGTCCATGTCCTGAAGAGCCTGAGCCTAATGATTGTATTAATCTTAGGACTCTGGCTAAGAGTTTGCATGATGCCTGTGGCCATGGAAACAATGCCATTAGGCTTGTTCAAGCCATTAATAACAAGGCTCTCTGGCAGGCTTATCAAGATGTCAGAGAACATTGTGTGTGCCAATTGTGTGCTAACAAGCCTTCCAAACGTCATGCAAAGCATCCTGCAGATGGTAGGGGTAATCTACAAGCTGATATCCTCTACTTCACCAATTACAGGCAATTGCCTTACTTGGTGGCTGTGGATGAATGGTCAGGCTACATTGGAATTGAACCTATGGCAGCAGGGGATGAGAATACTCTCCATGCCGCAGTTCTTGTTATTCTGCAGAAGTTTGCAGTTATTCATAAGCTGCAGATGGACTTGCAGTTTAACTGCCTGACCAAATACTCTGATCTGCCTTTCCTAAGGATTGTGGGTCGTGAAGATCACCAAGCCCAAGGCAAGGTTGACAGATATATACAGGAGCTTAAGAAGTTGGTAATATCCGGGGACTATCCTGAGATGTTTAAACCAACTTTTGCTGTCAGGTGTTTGGGTGCTGCAAAAGTGGAAAACACCATGAACAACCGTTTTCATACTATCAAGGTGCGTGGTGTTCCACGGCTGGTCTCACCTCGTGGACTAGCAGGTGGCCTCTACCCTGATGACATCATGCAGGCATGGAGTAAGCAGAGGTGGGCACAGTATGCTCATCTCTGTGAAAAGGATAAACAGAGAGGAGAATCATTAAAATTTGAGGTGGGAGACCAGGTGATCTTCCACAAAGAAAATGCTCCTGGTAAACGTGGTTATTGGCAGGGTCCAGGGACCATAACCTCAGTTGACCTGGAGATGAAAACTGCTGATGTGGTCTGGAATGGGACCACTTATCATCTGGCTTGGAATAGATTGAAGAGAGATCCAATGAACGTTCAAGAAAATCCCCTGGAAATTATGGCCCCTGAAGAGGCACTTGGATCTCCCAATCTTTCCTGTCCACCTTTGGCCAGTGAACAGGCTGGACTCCAACTACCAGAAAGGGCGGCCTCCCATCAACTGGAGCCTACTACTCAGCAAGCTCAGCCTAAGACATTGACTGGGATATCACAGGATGATATGGATGAAGCTGACTTGTTGGATAATAGGGTGTCTGATCAGCACCGGAAGCTCCGGCCGTTGGAACATGGGCTTGAGACCCCTGGGCAGGTGGATAACATATTTCAGTCTGAACAGCCAAAGCTTGGATCCAATTACCCTGGTAATAAGCCATTGCCCTTGGAGACTGATGGGATTCCAGCCCAAGGAAGACAAGCTGAGGAGGGGTTGTCCAGGTTGAACACTCAGCTCGGCAAGAGAGGCAATCCTCAAGAGCTTCGGGATATTGTAAAGAAGCTCAAGCCCTCACTAAAGATTGCCAAAATAACTTCTCTTCTAGAGAAGGGCATGGACCTTGATGGCTTTGATGTGGATACCAAAGCAGAGGTCTCTGTCACCTCGCCCTTTAATGCTTTGCTGGATAAGTATTCCCTTGAACCCAGTCCATGGACTATTGTCCAAGACTTTGCGGGTAACACTGATCATCAAGTTCTTGGGAATATCACTATCCCATTCTTGGGTGAGTCTTTGACACTTTGTGTTGTTGATGGCTATAAGGGACCCACTCTCATTGGCCAGCCATTCTTGGTGACTCCCGGTGTTACCATTGTTGATGGCCCCAATAACACAAAGAGTCTCCTAAAAACCCATTGTGACCCAATTCCTCTGGAATCATTCAGATGTCTCTTGCCTCTTGAAATGTTCCAGAAGGCAAATTGGAAGACCGCCTGTGTCGGTTCAATAAAAGGAGCAGAATGGGGAAGGGATATACCCCCAGCTTCTGAGCTGGTAGAACCCGCCCAGCTCAGTGTGACTTCTCTTGGTCTCACAAAAAGGTCATTTGCTGCTCATAGCCCCATGTCCTTTGATGATGTAGACCTGGATTGTCACACTTTCGCTGGCCTTGAGGCCTGGCGAGTAGCATTGGCGCGTGCGCTCCAGGAGTGGCAAACGCTGGATGTTTTTGAAGGCATTTCAGAACCTCCACCCAATGCTCAAATGCTTCAGTTGCGTTTTGTATGCAAGATGAAGAGCAAGCTTGGTGAGCCTCCCATACCAAACGCACGTCCAGTCGTGACCCAGTTCCATGGTACTACAGACTTTGATAAGGAGGAGCTGTACACTCCTGGCCTGTCACATCCTGTTCTCAGGCTTATTCTTAGTCTGTACCTTGGTGCTTTGGACTATGGCTTGGATTATGGAGCAGAAATTGATGACTTCACCAGGGCCTTTTTGCATGGTGATCCTCAGGTGGCCAGAGCCACTTGGCAAGCTCAAAGACCCTGTTGTGTTAAGACCCCAGCATGCTGGATAGCTGAAGTAGGTCATCCCTACATGCAGCCTAAAGTGGGCTGGGAAGGACTGGTCAGCAGTCCAGTCATCTGGTATGAAACCATTGCTCCTGCCATCCAGGAGAGATGTCAGATGCAACAATCTCATCTTGCTTATTGTCTCTTTGTGGGGCAATCCAAAGGACAACCCACCTGGGCTACCTTACATGGAGATGATATGCAACGCATTGGTCCCAAGGGATGGTTGAATGAGACCTATAAAAGGCTCAATGACAAGTCCCCTATTGGTACCAGAGCATGGTTTAGTAAAAACAGCCAGGTACCTTACTGTGGCATTGGCTGTACCCTTTTCCAGGATGACAAAGGATGGCATCTTAAGCTGCAATCGGCGAAGGGGTATAAAGAAAAAGTAATAACTCAGTTGCCCAAGAGAGTAACTGAGGAGAATGCCCCTACGGTTAAAGGTCAACTGGGTTGGCTGGCTGCCACAACTAACCCTGACCTGGCAGTACAGAGTAGGATGCCAGACTCTGTTGTTGTAGGAGAAGGAAGGAGGCGCCTGGAGAGCTGCCTCAATGAATCTCCTGACTTGGTGTTGTCCGGTGTAGACTGGCATGGGCGCATCATCATAGACGCCTACACAGATGCTAGCCAAGAGTCTAGATCTGCCAACAAGATTGGTGCCAGAGCCGGATGCCTGATCACCATCAGGAATGAAGGCAAACAGCCCTCGTTGGTATACTGGTCCAGTAACCTTCAGAGGAGGCGGTTTGCTGGCATTGACACCGCTGAGTGCAGGGCATACGCCATGTGCATTCGCGATGCCATATACATAAGAGAGCTACTCTTATGGTGTCTGAGTCAGATAAGACCTCAACCCGTGATTGATGTCAGGGTTTATTGTGATAATAAGCCCGTGGTCTCTTTTATCAAGAATGAGAGGGCCACTACTACTGACTTGGACTACCTTGTGGCAAAGGAGTTGTCCAGCCACTGTATAACCATACATCTGCCAGGACACTCAAATCCTGCTGATGCTATGACCAAGCTTCCACGACTGGCCCTTAATGGGTACCAGTTGCTGCGGTCCATGATGGCTGGGAAACCCTTGTCATGAGGAGTAATCTGGGAGCCTGAGCCTAATGCTCCTCCTGTAGGTTTTTATCCCCCTGGAGGTTTTGTCCTCTCTGGAGAAGAGGTTTTCCTTCAGATTTGGGTTTTCCCTACAGCAGGTTACACCAACCATGCAATGATGAGATGCAAACTCCATAAGACCCAAGTGAGTCCCCATTGCCCACATATGTGAAAGTGAACTGGCCAGGTGCGGCCGAACATCAATGAATACATCTAAGCCTTATCACTTTCACAAGGGAAAGAATGGCTGGAGTTGGTTGGAGACCCATCTAGGGTCCACATGGGTCCTCAGAGATAGAGGATCTTGTACAGATTACTACAATATACTTTATTGTAGTATTGGGCCAATGGCTGTACTTCACTAGTACTCGCCAATGGGATAACGCCACGTAGAATATGTGGGCGTCTCCCAGGCCTCCACGTCACCGGCTGGTCAAGGGCCGGTGTAGTACTGTCAATAGGACTGAGCCGACTATCGGCCTATTATGTATGCGCATCTGCCTTGGTACCTCCTAGAGGATTCTAGAAGTATCTAACACGCGGCATGCACTGAACTACACGGAATGCATGTCCACGTAGGATATTCAGCAAGACTGATGAAGGTGCCAAGCGCAATAGAATATATGCGCAACGAAGACGAATTATGCAGGAACGACAATAACGTATGAGAACAATAAACACAACGTTCATTTCATGCTTTCTGATTTACATCGCATTCCATTTATTTGCAACTCTCTATGCTGGCGGCGACACCACTGCAGCCACACACGCGTCTAGCGACACCACCCCCTGCGGGTTAGGCTCCGGGTCACTGCTGCACTGAATGGGAAGAAGCGCCTTTTGCTTCCCCTCCCCCTGCCAATCACGGCGGTAGGTCGCAACCTCCAGCCAAGGGTCAATTATGAGCCCGAGGCGATACATGACGTCCATCCCGATAAGGGCTGCATACCCACACCTGTCGACCACCAAGGCCGGCACAGCCACGCAGGCCATCCGCTTTGGGTCCGTGGGGTTGAGGATGACGTTGATCAGCATGGAAGTCATTGCATCGGGTCGCGCCGCTGGCCCTTTCCATCCCTCCACGAGAACGGTGCTGTCTATGAGCCCGCCGTTCTCACGGGTCGCACCACACATCTTGGCCAGCTCCATGGTGATCACGAGCGGCCCGGCTCCGCCATCCAGCTTGGTGACGGACTTTGCGCTGGGGCACTGACCATAGGGCCCCAACAAGTGCCGTCCTCGCTGATTGCCTGGAAAGCGATAGCCGGGGACCCATCAGGGTGCTTTGCCACCGTGACTGTCCTCGGCACCCGTGACATCCGCTCCTCGCGGGTTGCTTCCCGGGGCATGGTTGGTGCTGGGACGTCTGCCGGGGTTGCCGGCATAACTGGCATGGTGACCCGCAGTTAAACGTTCCTAGCAAACGCAATGTGAAGGATATGGTTGCAATGCAGCAATGTGTGAATATGGTTGGAAACGGAGCTTTGTTAAAATTGGATAATGTTACAGCGCTCACACACTTGAGGCTTGTACACGCGCTTGCCAAGTCAAGGCACAACACGTGAGGCGGGCTCGCAAGAGATCTCCATTTGGCACTGGCCTATTGTTTATATACTTGTGCACTGTGCTTGCTAGTCCTGAGCAGCCTAGGAGGCCTGCTCAGTAATAACACCCCCGGTACAGTATTCACTACCTGTACAGCGCCCAACTCCTATACAGTAGGTCTGCCATACAGGCACAGTGACCACAGAGCACAGTCCACAGTGACTATTGCATCTGCACCCAGAAGTCCAGGACTAAGCCTGCGGTACCAACAGACCACAGGTTAGGTTCCTATTTCCTGCGTATGACGTATTAATCCAATACCGTCGTAGGTACAGCACCTAATTCCTGTCAGCCCAGGAATTACTGTCGACCCCATATGTCGTCGGCAAATATTCACGTCCGACTTAGACGAACAGCCGGCTCGCGCTCGCGCGCGACCGGGAAGTCGGAACGCCATAACTTTCTTGATACTTGTCGGAATGAACTCGTTCCGGTGACGCTGGAATCGCAGAGAAATGCTGAATCAGGATCACGCCAATGCGCTTGGCGTTAACTCCAATCCTTTCTTTTCTTGAGCTGTAGCAGCTCACACAAGTCTACATACAAACACACACAATGGGTACTGGATATCCTCCCCAGACTACAAGTCACAACCCGCTGGGCATGACAGTCAGCTTGGATTCCTTATTATATGTACATAGCACCCATACTGGCTCAAAGACACATGATGACGGTGGGGGAATGGCTGACGGCGGCATGGCTGACGGCGGAGTTCAGATCTTTTGCGTCTGAGCCCCAAATTCGGTCAGACCACTTGCATTCGATGCGCTTTTTTGAGACGCACATGCCAGTATAATCGGTTACGGCTGAAACGCAGTATTGCCAAAGTTACGCACGTGACAAGCAGCTATGACGGCCCCAAAAGCAAAACGAGGTTTGGAAAAGGAGCTTGCCGGCTCCGAACCGAACCCACTCGCCATCGTCCTGGCCCAGCCTTCTGGGCCCGCCAACCCACCGCCAGCAAACCCATCGCCAAGCGCCTCGCCCGAGCCCAAGAAACCCTGCCACGAACACAAATGGCGACAGTACCTACCAGATTACGACCGCTTTTCCTTCGACAAATGGATGCAACTGTCCAAAGCAGAATGCGTCGAAATAGTGCGTTTCTTGGCACAGGAACGCAAGCTCCATGGGCCCGGTGGGCCCATCCACGCCGAGAACGTGGAGAGGTTCCTCGCCCTGCCAGAATACGACCTCCGCCTCGGCATCCTGTGCAGCTTCTTCCAGCTACCTCTCGACAGAATCGCCGCCAAGCTCCGCACCCCAGCCCAGCCTGCGCGGCCGACAGCCACATCGGCTTCCTCCCTCTGCAAGGATGACATCCGAGCAGTGCTGGAGGAGCACGTGACCTGGCCGTTGGCCGAGAAGCTGACCTCGCTGAACACGACGCTCAACACGGTGGAGGCCCGGGTCTCCAATGTGGAAACCAAGGTCGTCCACAAGCTCCAGCCCCAGTTCACGACGCTGCACACCGCGGCACAGGCATCGGAAACGCACGCTGCACTTGTCTCTCGCCTTAACCAGGTGGAGGGCAAGTGCGGCGTGCTCATGAAGAAGCTTGAAGCCATCACCGCCCACACCGAGGCCCTGGCCTCACAGGTCCCCAAGATAGCGGAGCAGACGGCCACCATCGCATCCCAGCCACCCCGGCTGGAAGCTGGTGACCTCCCGCCCCTCTCCTATGCGGACCTGCTGCGGACAGCGACCGCATCCACCACCGACGCCATCGCTACGAAGCTCCAGGAGCTTGAAGACCTTCGCCAGGCTCAACAACGGGAGGCCACCGACCGCGCCCGCCGCGACTGCCGGGTGGTGCTGCGTCGCTTCCCCCAGAAGCCAGGTGAGACGTCAACCTCCCTTGCCGACGAGCTTAAGGACCAGCTCCTTACCCTCATGGGCCTGGTAGGTGAGGTAGAACTGCGTGGGTGCCACCGCCTTCCCCACTCACGGGACAAGGCGGCTCCCCCACCAGTCCTTCTCACCTTCCCCTCCCGTGAGGACAAGCAGCGGTTCCTCTCTCGTCGCAAGCGGTTGCACGACCTCACCTGGACGCTGGACGACGACCTGACCCCCGCTCAGCAGCAGCAGCGACGTGACCTGTGGCCTGAATACCTCCGCCACAAGCAGGACCCCCAGAAGCCCAAGGTGTACTGGCGGGGCGGGGACCTGATGATCAACCACAAGATGTGGACGCCCCCAGCGGGCTAGACTAGAATAGCCCTAGCTTGACTTCATTGGTAGTCACTGTTGCCATGGCAGCCATGCTTAGAATGTTTGCATGCCTAGCTGTGCCACCATACGTATAGCCACGTGCACCGCTCACGCACGGTACACAACCAGCCACAGCCTTAGCTTAGTCTTTGTACAGCCATGCTACGTCATGGCCTCGATCAGATTACTTGCCCACGCTCCTTGCTATGATATGCTCACATGGGTCTTATTGCACCCACAGTTTGCCGGATCGTTAGCATGTCTTTTTTAGCTAGCGCGCCCGAATGCAGCTGTGGCATGCCTTTGGCATGAAGGAGACTGGGGGTCTCTGCCCTTTCTCCTGTTGTGCACACACAGGGATTAAAAGCACTTCGGTGCTCCGTGACTCCCCAACGGGAGCACGAGTTTAATTAATTAATTAATACTGGCTCAGGAGCACAAACAAATTACAATGAGTCCCTATCCCTTCACGGGAGGCTCGTTGTGTTACCCATGTACAAGAGGTTGGCCAACTGTGGCAGCCCATAGGTGTTCAGCTAAGAACTTGAGAAGTATGTACAACCTTCAGGACCTTAGGCGAAACCCCACAGATCACCCACAACAGCTCATCAGAAAACATTGCTGACCCCCAGACGGGAGTCGGCGCCGGTCTGCTGCCCCTTATCGAACCAGACACAACATCTACGCGAAGCACATGCAAAACACAAGCTCCCATACTCGTTCCAACCGTGGAAAATCAGGGGACCTGTCGCCACCTCACCAGCATGGTGGATGGGTCAGCCAGTCCGTGAAACTCCGCCTTAAGACGGCACCAGGGAATCGAACCCCGCCCACAAACCACAGATCTGGGGAAACCTCAGACTGAGATGAAAACCCCAGATAGACATCTCTCCATCAGAGACAATGTCAGACATTCCCACACCAGAGACATGTCTCACCCCTCAAGGTGTGCTCAGGATTATGTACAATCAAGCTCCCAGCCTGATATCCAGAGACTTAAGCACCCAGCTCTCAGCTTTTAGACAGATAGACCGACTTGACAGTCAGCATTCATGAGCTTCCTCAGTACATTGTACTGGGCTGGGGCCTTGTGTGGCAGCTTTGTCAATGCATCAGCAGGGTTCTCCTCGCCAGGGATATGCTTCAAGTCAACCAAACTGGCCAACTCCTTCAGCAACAAATAATCCAGGTCCCGGCTCCTGGCCAGCTGCTTGTGAACAAACTGGACCATACCCATGCTGTCTGTTAGCAACAACGTCTCCATCTGCAAGGTCCAAGGGGTAACTGAAGCCAGCTCCAGCATTAACTCCTTTATGTACAGGCTGGACTGGATCCCCTCGCATATGGCCCTGCATTCTGCCACATCTGAACTGATACAGACCCTCTTCTGCAGTCTGCTGTACCAGCTGAACAAACTTGCCCTGCTCTGATAAAAAGCAAACAGAGCAGCAGATCTCCCCCTGACCTTGGTAACCTGGCGAGCATCCATGGAACTGTCAACAAAGATCTCCAAGGTGATAGGCTGGGCAAAGTCAATCCCAGACAAGATCAGATCAGGGGTACTCTCCACCAACCGGGCTATGACTCGAGGCTTCTCATCCTCAAGCACCTCATCAGGCATTCTGCTATGGACCATCAAAGACGGACCACAGATGCTGGCAAACCAGGCCCACATGCCTCTCAACTCAGGTCCTGCAGCCTGGGTGATCTTCTCTGGCAAGGCCTTCACAATGGTCTGTTTATAATCTCCTCCAGCCTGAAGCCTGATACTCCACTCCCCGTCCCTCCTGAACAGGGTAGCCTGCATTCCACAGAACACTACAGGCTTGTTGGGCTCCTGCCACAGCTCCTTGCCCAGTGAAAACTTGCCACTGATGACAGGAATAAACTTCTTCAGCCAGGTCGTGGGGGCTAGCAAATGCAGATCATCTCCATGCAAACTAGCATACACTGGCAGACCCTCCCATTGGGCCAGCAGCAAACAGGGATCAACTGAAGACACTCTCAAGCCACACTCACTGATCAGAGCTTCCTGCAGCGTGAGTCTCCAGATGATTGGGCTCGACCTGAGTCCTTCCAGGCCCTTCAGAATAACCAGGAATTGTTGATGCAGCTCCAGCTTCCAGATGGCAGGCACCTCAACACAGTAAGGCTCATCCTGCTTCCACACCCTCCTGGCCACTTCTGGATCAGATTTTAAAAATGCCCTCTTGAAGTCCAGCAGCACTGATGACATAGCTGCTCCCCTGTTCAGCAACCCCACGTAGAGACATAGCAAAATTCTCCATGTGTCGTGTAGCATCCCTGGCGTGTATAGCTCCTCTCCTGGCAGACTCCCCGTGCCGTGATACTCATTCAGGACAGGCCTGACATGGGGCACTGATACCTCATCCACAACCTTCCTCTTCAGCACAAATCTCAAAGCAAGCTTCCTTGATGCTGGGGGACGTCTGTCTGTTGGTGCAGCACACTCAAACTGCAACCACTCCTCCAATGCCTTGGAGAAGGCGAGCTTCCAAGCCTCAAACAAAGTAGGCGAGCTCATCTCTTGGACCAGCTGGTCATATGTCAAAGGAGAGTGTGCAGCAAGGCTCCTGTGAGTTATGCCAATACTGCTGGGGTGCAACACAGCTGGAATCACCAAACTGGCCGCTGGGGGCACCTCCCCTTCATCCCATTTTACACCCTTGACCGGCTTGGCCCTGCACCTGACTGGAAATGTTGTCCTGAAATTTTCTAGGGGAATCATCCCCCAGCCATCTCTTCTCAGAGCTGTAGCTCTGATAGAAATCCCAGGATTGCCCAGAAAATTCTGACCCAAAATCACAGGGCCATCATAGTCCTCTAGGACAAGGAAGGTCACATCCACACCCATGACAGGGGCAGTAACCTCTCCCAACACCCTTAGATGCGTCCTACCACTGAAATCAGACACCCAGGGGCAACTTGGTTCTCCGACCAGCAGTTCTCCTGTATGCTGAGGTCCCATGACAGAAACCTGTGCATTGGTATCTATCTCCATGGCAGCTACCTCAGGTTCATCCAACTGGACAAGCTTGGACACCTTAGGCTCCTTCTTGGCTCTTTGCAAAGCCTGTACAATATCTGATAGACGCACACCCCTAGGCCTGGTGTCGGGCCGTTCCGGAGGTGCAGCCTGTCCGCCTGCTTGCCCAACCACCGTATGTGAAGGTACCCCAGGGGCCGGGCCAGGGTCACCCTGAGGGCTCGATACAGCTGTAGCACCCTGATCAGGAAGCTCCACGTCACCCCCGCCTTGTACACCAACGGGCACCTGGAAGAGGTCTCCTTGATTACCTCCCCGGGGACGGATCTTTGACCAGGACAGACGGTGCACTGCTTGGGAGCCATCAATGGCCACCCAGCACTTATGGCCAGCGGCTTCTACTCGGGTCACCACCCCATCATGCCAGCTGCCACGTTTCCCTGGAAAGCTTGGTTCCTTCCACACAACAACCTGTTGTCCAACGTTAGGTTCTAGGACACTCCAGCCCTTGTCTTTCTGCCTCAGCTTGAGGAACTTGGCCTCTAGCTTCTCCTTCCATGCCTGTTCAGCATCAGCTGGCAGCATCCTGGTATGCAGCATAAGAGGATTGATGGCAATGTCACCAAAGAACATGGGAGTCCTCAGGTTCAGCCTGTCCTCCACAGAACGTAGCCATGCAGATGTCACAATGGCAGATGACGTCCTTGGAATCCTCTCCACCAGCAGCACAGTCTTGATCTCTTGGATGGCTCTCTCCACCACCCCTTGCTGGCCGTGGCTCTCCCTGGGTGTAATCAGCAACTCTGGAAACTCTGGCAGGTTCTCACAGCACTCAAACTGAATGTCACACTGCAACAACTCCAACCCAGGGTACCTGCTCCTTGTCAACTTCAGAGCAGCAATTAATGTAGGCTTCTCCATGTCAGGCAGGATCTCTAGGGTCTTGTACTTGGTATATCTGTCCACTGCCACCAGCAGCTTCAAACCCCTGATTCTCTGAATATCTACCTGCACATGGCCTGGCTGCAAAATAGGAGTCCTGGCATGAGACTGCTTGGGCTTTCTAGCAACTAGCCTGCACTTGCAAGCTTGAGCAACCTGTTGGCAGATGGAGTACAACTCACTTCCTCCCAGCCGTCTAGCAACTTGCAAAGACTGAGCTGCATGGCCAAACATGGTATGCAACCTTGAGGCAATGTCATATAAGAGAGAAAATCTTTTATTGTCATTATTAGCACTCAAGGTATGTACAGATCCCTTATGTACAGGAGGCACCAGGGTCGTGCCTGTCAGACTGTCTCCAGCCCTATCCTCATCCTGACCATCCTGTGCCAGTCCTGCACGGTCAGAATGCTTCTGAGATCCACCTGGGTCCACATCACCAGGTCCTACCTCAGGCTCAGCACCGCCATGGCGGGCACGTTGGCGAGTAACCACTGCAGCTACAGCTGGCATACTCTCTGTGGTAACCAAGCTTGCCCCATCAGTTAACGTAAAGGATTTACGTTAGATGGATAGAGATTGTTACGCTCTTTCCAACGGCACCTTGAACGCCTCATTTGGTTAAGGAACGTAAAAGTTATGACGTTTCCTAGGCTGTGCCGACAGTACCCGGCGCGCCACTGTGGGCGCGTACGGACACAGGATGTACAAGTGTCACTTTGATAGTCCGCAGGACGTTGACAGGACTTGTACAGGACTTGATGGTCAATTGATAGGTAGGCGCACTGTAGCGCGCCAGGACCTATGAGACAGTTGATGCTGACTAGTGTACGGATAGGTCCACAGGACTAGCCGTATGGACAATTGATAGATCTGCGCGCCAAAGGCGTGCCAGAGTCTGTGTAATCAATTGATTGACAGTTCAGCTGTGACAGTGCAGCTGAATACTTGGACGCGTCCCTAGCAAGCTATATGAGTGACTTGGTCACACTGGGGCGCTAGCTCTTGCGTGCACGCTCTCTTGGCATAACGACCCTGTCGTCTGTGCTACGTGCAGTCTCGGACTTGACGTGACTTACGTCTGTGTTTGCTCATTATAATAAAGGCAACTTTCCTGCAAGAGCCATGGATTCCCTCGGTGGTAAACTCTCATTCAACTCGTATTACAATATTCGTACCAAGAAAAATGCCGGACTCGATGGAGTTCCGCATTCCGAGGGATTCTGAAATTTTGGGCAGTCCAGCGGACATCGCCGAATCTCCGGCTGGTCCTTCGACGACTCCTGTTCGTGAAGATCGTCCGGTTCTTAACCCGGCGTGGCAGCGTGTTGTTGACCAGGCGGTAGCGTCCAGTGCGGAGCTACGCGCTCAGCAGCAGGCACTGCTGCAAAACCTACGACTGCCGCCCCCGCCTCCGCAACCTTCGATTGTTTCGGGGTTTCGCGATTACCTTGATTCCATTCGAGCTTTGCTCGCGGACTTCGAGGTCCATACCCGGGCGGGGTTGCAAGCGCCCAGCGCGGTTGCCGAGGTCTCTGAGGAGATCGACAACGCGGTTTCATCGCTTACAGGTTACCAGCGCAATCTCGCTAACTGGCTGTCGGTTCGTTCGGGCGTCATTCCGACGATTACGACCAACCTGTTTCAAGACCTTGCGATTCTGCAGTTGCTGTCGCGAGGCTTCCGGACGCGTGAGCGGCAATTGCTGCTCAATCTTGTCGCGTTCTTGTCTGCATTGCGAGAGTGGGCGCCGGACGGGTGGGATTTTCTAACGATTCTTACCAACCCGCTCCGCATCGTCACCCGCCGCCGTCGTCGCCGCATTGATCCGGTGACGGGACGTCGGTTGGACCCCATCGTCATCGAAACTCCGGTGACGATTGAGGTTGGGCAAGGCCAGGAGGCGCCTGCGCCTGTCGCCAACGATCCAATTTACGACTACGACTACTGCGATTTTCGTGGTCTCGACTGAATTCGGCATGGTGGCGCGGTCGGCACCGGGGCAGGCGGCTTTTTGACAGATTGTACATATCTACCTATCTTTTGTTTTCCAGCTGCTTAGCTCAGGGCCATACACAGCTAGTGTAGTTTACCATGGCTGAGGGACGCCGTAGCAAGGGCCTAGCCAGTGGGAATAATAATGGGGGTGCTGGTAGCGGGACCGCTCACGTAGATGACGTGGGGGTCACCGGAGAAATCACTAATATCCCTTTGAATAATAATACTACACATGCTGTCTCTGGATATGATCTCACCACCCAGGGTCTCCTTATTGTTAATCAGCTGCAACCTGTCACTTCAGACTCAAAGCCAAAGCAGGCAGAGGAGTTTGTGGAAGGACTAGAGGGGTTTCCAAGCTTGTACGGTGGTACAAACTATTATCAGATCTGGATAGGCAGCCAGACTTTTGGCAAGTGCACAGATCAGATTAAAGACCTCACTAGAGAGTGCAAGAAGGCCAACAAGGCCTGGGCAGTCTACGTGGCAGAGCTGAGGGAGCTGCTAGAGGATCAACGGAAGAAAGTGGGGATCCATTGGCAGGATAAATACCAAGGGTGGGAGGTTAAGGGAGACCTTATCCAGAACTTCCTCAATTATTGTAAAATGGTTGAGGAGGGCAGGGCTCACGGCTTCAATGTCGCTGACAGCATAGCCCTGACAAACTGGCTCAAGGTTTCTGGGCTGGACAAGGCAACACGTGGCTCTTTAAAGGTCATGTGTGCCCCACACTCTACCCTCAAGGCCTACAAGGTCATAATCAAACAAGCACTCGAGGCAGAGGAGCTGTTTGAGGGTGGAATGCCAGCTGTGAAGGCTACCCACGCAGGTGGGCGTGCCCAGGGGGGCTCCAAGACGTCTGAGGCTGACAGAAGCCAAGGAGGACGTGGGGGCAACCACAACAAGCGGAAGGCCAACCATTCACCCGACCCTGACGGGCAATCACATGCCAAGTCGGTGTTCAGGAGGGTGGGTGGTAAGCCCAGGCAGGGTAACGCGCCTGACAACGGGGGAGGAGGCCAGGGCAAGTCAAAGATCCAGTGCTACCTGTGCAAGGGGTGGGGGCACATCAAGAAGGAGTGTCCCAGCTTCAAGAAGACCCAGGGCCAGGGCAGCAACAAGAAAAACAACAACAAGAACAACAACAAGTCCCAGGCAGGCCAGCCTTCAAAGGGCAGTCAGCAAGAAGACAACAAGGAGCAGTGACTGTCTGAGGCAACCCCTACACACCTTAATTCACCCAAGGGGGAGGCCAGGTGCTCCAATGCAGATTTTATATCTGGGCAACAAGAGGGTGATCTCCAGGTTCATGGTGGCCCCAGGTCACCTGGAGAGGTACAGGTTCCTATGAAGACGTCCTTGACAGCTGGTGCAGCTGTAAGAATGTCTGACCCCATGCATCCTTGTGCTGGGCACGAGGGTGGACCTCTCATTTTGAGAGAAACCAATGTACAACCACAGAGGGGTGTGAAGGCCTCTGGTGGTATGCATGTGGTCCCTGCTGGCGGTCCAGGTGTTGGGCATGAGCAGGGTGACTCAGACTCTGAGTCAGAACAGGATGGAAGACAGCATGGTGATGCTGGACAACCTGACAGCACAGTCCTGACTGTGCCAGGGACTGCTTCCTCTGTGTACCAGGAGTTGGGTGCCCGAATCCACAACATGTTTGGGCATGCCACTTCTCTGTCAAACAACTTTGCCTTCCGTATGGGCAGGGCACCCCTTCTTAAGGCGTGTCAGCAAGCTGCCTCACGGTGTAAGTGCCAGTTGTCCTCCAACAAGCCCAGGAAATCACATGCCAAAGCTATACCTCAGAGCATTGGTGATCTGCAGTGTGATATCCAACACATCAGGGGCATGCAACTGTTGGTGTGCGTGGACAGGTACACAAAATACAAGGTGCTGGAGCATTTACCTTCTATGAAGAACAGGTACTTGCTGGCTGCCCTGCAGAATGTAAGAGCCAAGTTTCCTACCACAAGGATCCAGGTGGACATGCAGTTTCAGCATCTCAAGGGTGATCCCACCCTTCCTGAGTTGCTGGTTACACCTAGGGAGGCTCATGGGCAGCAGGGTGCTATAGAGAGGGCAATCCAGGAGGTCAAGAAATTGATTATCTCTGAAGACTGGGTACCCTTATCTGCACCTGCACTTGTCAGGAGTGCATGGCTGAGGAACGTGGAGCAGCAGCTGAACAGCAGGGTTAACTTCTACTATGATGGAGTTGCTGTCAGCCCAATGGGTCTATATCATGGCCTGTGCCCACCACATGTGCTGGAGGGCTGGAAACATGCTGCACATGTCACCTTTGCCAAGCTGAGGGAGAAGGACCGGGGTTGGAGTTAGATGAGATGCTTAGGCTGACACACGGATTTCCGGCCTGCGCGCCGCGTATTGCCTACCGCGGCTGAGCGGGACACCTCAGTACAGTACGGCAGGGTGTACGGTCCTGAGGTGTCATGTGGACCGATGTGCGGTTAGTGCCAGACTGTTCCTAGGTGCTAGCTCGACCCGCCAGGTCCGGTGTAGCCGGGCCTGACGGGCCGAGTCTTAGCTGGTTGCTAGTGACGTGGTCGCATGGCATTGCAGTGTACACTTGTCCACTGGTCGTGTGCTGCAGGTAGCACCGCCATAGGCATATAGGCGTAGCACTGGGGAGTGCCACAGCACCCGAGTCTGCCCAGTTCCATTCTGAGCCCTCAGCTTTCATCGCTCTCTCTCATTGTATTATTGTAATACAATCATCATTCGCTCTCAGCTTTCGCAGTTGTTCGTCGTCCCTAGTCTCCATCCAACTTGGACTGAAAAGTTCGATATTTTTTTTTTTAAGCAAAAAAAAAAAGATATGGCTTCCAACAACGGCAACAACAACAAGGGGAAGGCGCCTGCCAGGCGCACCTCACCCCGCCTTTCGCCGGAGGGCACGCCCTCCACCACCGATGCGAGGGTGACGCCCAACGTCCCCTTCCGCACGGTGGTCGCTGACCAACCCAGGCGTCGGGGCCCGCAGGTGGGGCCCGGCGCCCGGGGGATGGCGAGCGGGCGGCCGTTTGCCACTGGCAGTTCGTCCGCCATGGCACCTGGGGGGCAGGTCCCCCGGGCACGACGTTCCCCCGTCGCAGGTGACGGGGGTCGTGAGCGGAGTGATTCCTCCGAGGAGGATGGCGAGGTGCCGCCTGCGAGGCCTCGGCCTTCGCTTGAGCTTTCGTCGCAGACACCTGCGACGTCTGGCAACCTTTCCGTGGGCCGACAGATGGCCACCATGGACATTGACCGGTATGGGGAACATGTTCCGCCCCCGGTCATGTTCGGGCGCCCACCCCATTTTCTCCCCCTTGGGGAGGACGACATCCCGGCGTTCATTGCGGTGAACGGCCGGATCATGCTCAACGTTTTCAGTTGCTTCCAGATGAGGAGATACACGCGATAGAGGTTCATCGGGTGCACTCGCTGATCGAGGGGCGTCTTAGGATGCAGCTCCCACTGGTTCAGGTGGCGGTTTGGCTGTACTGTTTCGCCAATCGGCCGAGGCACAACCCCGGCACTGTTGATCAGTGGGCGTCCAGGCAGCGCCAGAGAGAGGCGCTGCGCGTGGTCTCCAGACCAGAGATCGCGCTGACTCCGTTGCCAGCGTGGCCCCAAGTCACGCCAGTTGGCTGGGGCCCGGATAGGCGTGAGGCGGCTGCGATGCCGCCTGCGACGGGGCGCGGGGCGGCAGACGCCCCCAACACGCCCATGGGTGGTGAAGCCACCCAGGACCCTCTGGCAGGTCAGAGGGTCCAACCTCAGCCGCAGGCTCCCCCGCCCCGCGTGGGGGGCCAGGTGGCTGAGGAGGCCACCGGGGTCGCAGGGACCCCGGCGGCGACACAAGCGCCCGGGGTCGCAGGGACCCCGGCAGCGACGCCGGCGCCTCCGGCGCTGGCGGGGGATGCAGCCCCCATGGAGGGTGTCACGGGCACCTCCAGCGGCTCTGGGGGGCAGGCCCCCTCTAGCCGCAACAAGGACAAGGCCCTGGCAGGGCCGGAGGGGCCTCAGGGTCCCACCGCAGCTGGGCAGCAACCAGCACTGCTGGAGGGCGACCTGCAAGGTCGCGACTTCATCACCCTGGTGATGAGGCCGTGTGGCGTGCCATACAGACAGCCACAGCCTCCTTCCGTGGGCTGGCCGACAGGAGCCAGCAGATGCACGTCGCGGAGGCGGGCAGCCTGGTGTGTGCAATCATCACGCACATCCTGGGCCTGCCCAACCTCCAAGAGGGCACACGTAGGGTGTGCGACGACCTGCTGCCTGCCCTGCAGGCTCTCCTCTCAGGGAGGAGGGTGCAGGGCAGCAGGGTGCGTCTGGTGCGTTTGCTGGAGCTCCTACACAACGCCATCCTGAGAGGGGCGGGTAGGTGGCTAACTCTGCCTACCTGGTTGCATCACAATCTTACTAACCCTACTGACGATGAAGTGTCCCTCTCTCCCACCTTCCATGATTGGGAGGAGGCCCGCAGCAGGAGGCGGGAAGTGACACACACTCACACCCCCAACCAGCCCACCCCTATGTTGTCTAACCCTCCTACACAGCCCATGTTTGCCCATCCTGCTCAGCTCACTCAAGTAGCACTTCCCTCTCAGCAGGTCTCTCCTGTGAATGCTGCAGCAGCAACACCATCTTCTCCCTCTCCCCCTGCATCCCCCTCTAGGTTGCCCACTTACAATGAAAACCGTCCTGTGGATAGGATTAATGTCAGGGGGCTGCCTGAGGGGTATACTAGGGAGCAGGGGAATCATGCACTTCTCTCTCTGCAGCTGGCTAGGGAGGAACTGAATGTCAAGAATTGGTTTGGATCTCTCATGCAGGGGGATTTCTACCATCAGTCCTCTTCTCAGATTCAGAATCTCATTCTTGTCTTCCAGCGTAGGTATCCCAAGTGGCAGGACACGCAGGCTAGGGCAGTTTGGGAGGCTTTCATGAAGGAGCTAACTGACCTCCTCTCCACCCCCTCATCTGTGGACATATATGGGGCATTCAGGTGGGTAGAGGAATACAGGGTCACATCAGTGGACTATGTGGCTGAGACAAAGAAATATGAGCTAGCCATCAAAGCACGTCCTGATGTCCAGCAGCTAGATCACAAGTTCTTGCTGCGTTCTTCCTTGAGAAACTCAAACTTGACAAAAACACCTACGCTATGCTTGCCACAGGAATGGCAAAGTACTGGGAGGACATGAAGGAGGCATTGGATTATATCAAGCTGGCCTTGGCTCCCCTTAGCCAGGGGGCCATGGGCACCTCTGTAAAGAGGGTCAGGGGGGAAGAGAGGGAGGAGGAGGATAGGGAGAGGGAAGACAGGAGCAAGAGACCTGTCACTATGGCAGAAGTCAAGTCCCTGCTGGGACAAATGTTTAAGGGCAAGGGCAAGGGCAAGGGCAAGGGCAAGGGCAAGGGCAAGGGCAGGGGCTGGGGCAAGGGCAAGGGTAAGGGGCAGTCTCCCTCCAAGGGGGGCAGCTCCAGCAACAACAACAACAACAGTAACAACAACAACAACAACAACAACAACAACAACAACAACAACAACAACAACAACAACAACAACAACAACAACAACAAGAAGCAGGACAAGGAGGACAAGTCTTCTCAGCGGTGCACCCGCTGTGGCATGAAGTACCACCTGCGGCCCACCTGCCGCAAGAACGTGGACGAGCTGGGGCATTTGGACGTCCTGTGCCACAAGTGCCACGGGCCGCCCCACGGTGACCCCAAGGACTGCAAGCGGCCTCCTTACGGCAAGAAGTGTGAGTCTCCCTCTCATGCTGGCTTGAGTGTGCCTGCTTCACCTTCTTCTTCTGCATGCCCCACTGTCAGAGCAGTGAGCAGTTCTGGAAAGGTGCTACAGCTGGTTTCAGAAGATTATGTCTCTAAACCAACCTTCACATCTATGGTTCCCAAGGTGTGCAGAGTGTCCCCAGCAGAGGATGCTCAGATCAGTTTTCAGGAGCTTGCTTTGCAGTTGCATTTCCTTTATGGGCATGAAGTGAGTGCAGAGGTGGTGGCAGCAGCAATAGGGGGGGCAGCACTCAGACGTGCATGCCAGGTGGTCAGATCCCACTGCCAGCATTGTCAGTTCAATGCACCCAAACCCCCTAAGTGGCATGTAGCTACCCCACCTAAGAGCAAGGGCAGGGTGGTAGGAGATGTCTTTCATATCAAAGGACAATCTTACTTGGCACTTAAAGATGCATGGTCAAGGTACACAACCATTGAACCATTACCTGGAATGGACAAGACACAGTTGCTCAGGGCTCTCTTGATTGCTCAGGCCAGGTACTACCCTGTGGAGGCATTGTTACTGGATCAGCAGTTCACATGTCTTGCCAATGAACCAGGGTGTGAGGCTATTGATCTGGCTGGGCTAGAAGATCATGAGAGGCAAGGCATTATTGAAAGGGCCATCAGGTCCATTAAAACCCTTGTAGCCAAAGAAGATGGCAATCTGCTGGCTGACAGTGGGTCCTATGCTGACAGAGCTCTGTGGTCCACCAGGTTGTGCCAAGTCCTCAACAGGAGGCCACTCATGAAAACCCCACAAGGGGTGGTCATTACACCAGATGGATTGCATGCAGGCATTTATCCACCTGAGGTACTAGCCCTCTACAACGCACAGCGAGCACAGACAGCTAGCAGGTTAGCTGTCAAGGATGCAAAGCATCCACGTCCCACCTTCAGAGAAGGGGATCAGGTCCTATTCTACAAGGAGTCGGGACTAGGCAAGGTGGGTACCTGGCATGGGCCAGCCACCATCCTAAAGTTTAACACCACTGGCAGGACAGTGTTAGTTAAACACAATGACACGGGAAAAATTCACAGGTGTTCACCTCACAGGATGAAATTGTATTTTCCAACTGTGTCAGACGTGGCAGAGGAGGAAGAGCTGTTGGCCGACAGCCCTGTACAGTTGCCTGGCATCCCAGCGTTGCCCAGTGAGTGGTTGTTTGGAACACCCACTGGTGAGTGTGAGAGCCACACCCACTGTGACACCCAGGTCACCCTTGATGATTGCAGGCAGTCACTGCAGGATTGGCCCCCTGCAGCAGAGGGTCACATTGGCAAAACAGGTGATCAGCAACCTATCACCTCTACAAGTGTGAACATAGCTCAGCCACTAGCTGCACCTTCCAAACGCAGCCTAGCAGACGCTGTTCGCATTTTACAAGCAGCTCATAGAGCCAAAGCTCAAACTGCTGCAGGATCAGCTAAGGTGGGGAAGGTTGGGCAGAATGACAATAGCCCATTTATGGTTGCAGTGGACACACAAGCCCAGGTCAGCATTATCAGTGCCCTGGCTGTGCCCCATTTGCCTTTGGAACCTTCACCCTGGCACCATGTGGCTGATTTCTCAGGGCAGTCATCCCTCAAGGTATTAGGTCAGGTCATGTTGACTATACTGGTATCCCCACTCCTTTTCAGGTCTTGGAAGGTTATAAAGGGAATGCTTTATTGGGGGATCCTTTTCTCTGTTACCCTGGTGTCCTCATATCCAGTGATAGACTATCCATCCAGGACATGGGTGGTGTTGATCTGAATCATTTCAAAATTTCTCTTGAAAAACTTCTTAACACCAACATTGCTTCTGTAAAATTTGCTACACCCAAGTATGCCCCAGGGCAAGAACCCTGTGTGGCAGACCTGGTTCACAACCAAAAACTTCATCCCAACTCATTTGGATTGGGCAAGCATGATGTGGCTAAAATGTCTCCTCTTTCTTATGAACAGATAGAGCAAGACTGTCGCACACACATAGGATTCCTAAAATGGGTGGAGGCCTTTAACAAGGCCAGGGAAGAATGGGTAGTGCCAGATCCTCTTAGTCCTTCTCATACTCCCCTGTCACACCTATTGACAAAAAGCCTGCAGGGTGCAAGCACTTGCGCCTGAAGTTTGTGTGTAAACATAAGCCAGCAGCAGATGGGTCAGTCATCTTTCATGCTAGACCTTGTGTGACAGAGTTCAAGGGCACCACTGATCTGACAGAGGCAGAGTTGTACACGCCAGGCATTCAGCAAACATCCCTAAAAATCTTGCTGTCTGTCTTTGTGGGTCATCTCAATGATGGGGATGACTATATCTGTAAGGCTACAGACATTAAAAGGGCTTTCCTGAAAGGCTCACCTGAGATAGCACAACAAGTGTGGCATGGTCAGGTGTACGTAGTCTCCACTCCCAGAGTTTGGGCAAAACACATCCCTCAGCAGTACCTGAAAGCTAACATAGGTGTTGAAGGGCTGCAATCAGCTCCTCGCATTTTCAGGATGTCAGCTCAGGCTGTGTTTGAAAAGTTAGGGGCTAGATATGATGACATAGACCCTTGCTTCTTTGTGGTCCCACACCCTCATGGCATTCTCACCTTTGTGTGGCATGGGGATGATCAGCTGATTGCTGGGCCAAGGCGTGCTGTGGATGATTTTATTCAACAAGTGTCACAGCATTTTGAGATTGGCAAGCAAGTAGAGCTGGGCACCACTGCCATAAAATTTTGTGGCACAATGTTACAACTCCAGCAGCATCAAAACCAGTGGGTGTGTGCACTCTACTCTCCCAATGATTACATGCACAGCTGCTTGGAGGTTTTGCAAACAAAAATCAAACCTGGAGCCTGTCCTACCATTAGAGGCAAGCTGGGGTGGTTGTGCTCAACGTGTGCACCTCACCTGGCTGTGGTTAGCAGAGTTGATGATGATGTCTTGATGCAAGTAGGTCACAAAGCCATCACCAAAACTCTCCAGGAGGCCCTCCCCTTATCTTGCACTCCTTGGATCTCCACAAAACCATTCACATCCAAGCTATGATGGATAGTTCCATGGAGTCCAGGCAGATTACCAAGATGCAGGCAAGGGAGTCAGGCTTGTATTTTGTGCAGAATGATGATGCACCCTTGTCTCTCATTTCATGGTACAGCCGGTTGCATAGACGCAAGGCTGTCAGCAGCAATGCTGCTGAGTGCAGGGCAGTGGTGTCAGCAGTGCTTCATGCCAGGTACTTGAATCATGTGCTGGTTTGGTTGCAGATGCAAGCAGGCAGCAATGCTGGGGTGGTGGCACACTTGCTCACTGACAGTCAGTCAGTCCTCAGTTTCCTTGCTAACCCCTATGCTGTCCACACTGATCTTGACTGGGTGGTCCTGAAACAGGAGTCCACCTACTGGGAGTCCACCCGTCACGTGGAGGACAAACACAACGCTGCTGATGCACTCACTAAAGTGCCTCAGCAGGCAGCTGAACAATATCAGCTGTTGTACCACTTGATGAACCCCTATGGCAAGCAGGCAACCCTGCCCCATAGGGGGGACGCCTAGCAGGGTCCTGTTCACCAGGGCCGCCTAGGTCACCCAGTACCCCTTGGGCAGGTCCAAGGGGTCGGTTGTGGCTTCCAGCCAGGGGGGTTGGTTGGAGTCTGTTTTTCATACATCTGCGTGCCCTATGCAAGTTAATTCGGCCGAATTAACTTGGGTGCCCGGAAGTGGTTATTCCGGGCAAAATAGTGTTACGGACCGATTTGCCTCAGGCGGCAAAAGGTTCCGGCACTATTTAACGTAACTGTTGGAAGATGCTGGAGCCACAAGTGGGTCAGAAGGTCCTAGCTTGGAAGGAACCTAGCCTTTATGGCAAACGTGGTAGCTGGAGTCCTGGGGTGGTTACCCAGGTTGATGAAGCTAGCCACGCATGCTTGGTCAGCATAGAGGACGAACCAAAGCATGTGCACCGGCTGAGTTGGTCATATGTCAAGCCTAACCTGATGAATGAGGGCAGTCAGGCACAAGGCTCACAGGACCTGCAGGATTTTCAGGTCCCAAGTGACATCACTGATGCAACGACCACATCTGTTGCAGGGGAATCTGTCAGCCCTGGCCAGGTTGCAGAGGTACCTGTTGAACAGGCTGCAAGGTCAACAGCTGGGGAGTCAACTGTCAAGCCCAAGGCTCTAACCAAGCCCAGGGGGACAAGTTTGGCTGGATTAATTGGGGCTCTGCAAAGGGCCAAGAAGCAGCCCAAGGTAGCCAAGCTCAGGTGGCATGGCAATCTGGGGCTGGACACTGCCTTAGAGGTAGACACTAATTCTCAGGTTTCCATCATTGGGACCAGAGCTGCAGCAGGGTACAGCATGACTGAACCCAGCTATCAGTTTGTGTCTGACTTCAGTGGCGGGGTACACGTGAAGGTACTGGGTGAGGTATCCATTCCTATCCTTGGACAGGACACTGCTTTTTGTGTCTTGGAGGGCTATCAGGGACCTGCTCTTCTGGGGCAGAATTTCCTATGCCAGGATGGGGTAGTGATCACGTCCTCTCTCCTGACTAAGGAAGGGGCTGGTCAGGTCCCACTGATTAATTTCAGGACTGTTTAAAATATGTATAATGCGTTACTTGGTCAACATGATAATTGACGTAATTCATTAGAATTATTTAACGCATATTGGCAGCACGGCTATGGCATTGCCCTTGCCATCGGGCAGCCATTAGCCTAAATTGCTACATCGTCACTTGCTAGCAAGGAAAAAAAGGGAGAGTTCGTGGAGTTGCCAACCCTAAAATCATGCACGGTGGCATGGGGTCGGCACTACCCTTGGCGACAATCTAACGGCTGGCACAAATGACAGGTCAGCATCACTAGTGGTGTCGAATGCATGCATACGGTGCACATTCTAGAAAGTACTGCGCACAGGTGCAGGCGCATCATGACGTGGACATAGGTACGGCCACTCTAATTATCGCCACACATATTGCACGCTCAGTGCCGGAATAGGACCATCGGCACTAAATATCTCACTCGCCACTATATAAAATGTGATGCGATAAGTTGGAATAGCACACGGCTAGACTACCTAGCATAAATACACGGCAAGAGGTGGGCATAACCTCAGACACCCCCCTTGCACAGCTCATGCGTGCTCAAAAGAAACATGACACTCCTTCCTCTCCCCCCTCAATAACTAGGTAGGATAGCCGGGTACAAAACACCCTGGCATACCCCCCTTACACGGCTAACCATGGTGGGGATAAGGAGGTTCAAACTCAGTACCAGCAAGAAAGATGGGGAATCAGGCACCCCCCATCAAGGAGAAGGTCCTTTCAGGTCAACGGCCAACAAAGGACTAGCTCAACTATGACAAAAAACAATGGCCGGCAGGTCATAAAAAATCCGAACTGATTATCAACGAAATCTCGACAAAAGGCGCTCGGCTCATACACCCCCTGGCTCTTGGCTCTAGGCTCCTTGGCTCGGCGGCTCCTGGCTCAGCGGCTCTTACGGGCTCTCCCGGCACTAGGCTCACGGCACGTGGCTCTCGGGCAGGCACTGGGCGCTCGACATAAAAAGTCGAGTATAAAAGTCTAGCGGATCAGTGCCGCTTGCCATACAAGGCGATATCAGCTCGTAGACTCTGCGAAAATGGGCTCGAAGCCTCACGGCTCACTGTGCCAGCAGCGGAATCAGCATCCGGAACAAACAATTTGCTGTCGTCAAAAAAATAAAAAAGTTGGCTGTCCCCGCCCAGAACCAAACACGGACTTCAGGCATCCAGCGTCAACGCTTGCACACCATGCACACTGGCAGCTGCGGGTGTGCTCACGAATCTGTTTTACGCAAATATATGCAACACACCGAATCCAGGTCTGCTGGCAGCAACGCCAGCGGCACCAAGTGCTAGCTGCGCTGTCCTCGTAAATGGCTTGGCGGACTACAACGGCCGTGGCCAGACTCGCGCAAAGGCGAAACTCCAACGAAAGTGCCGGCGATGCAAGCACACCTCGTCCTCGAGGTGGGAAGAAAATAATGCTCGCCAGGCAAAGGCTGAAAGACCATGAACCATCAGCTCCGATACCATGTTTAAAATATGTATAATGCGTTACTTGGTCAACATGATAATTGACGTAATTCATTAGAATTATTTAACGCATATTGGCAGCACGGCTATGGCATTGCCCTTGCCATCGGGCAGCCATTAGCCTAAATTGCTACATCGTCACTTGCTAGCAAGGAAAAAAAGGGAGAGTTCGTGGAGTTGCCAACCCTAAAATCATGCACGGTGGCATGGGGTCGGCACTACCCTTGGCGACAATCTAACGGCTGGCACAAATGACAGGTCAGCATCACTAGTGGTGTCGAATGCATGCATACGGTGCACATTCTAGAAAGTACTGCGCACAGGTGCAGGCGCATCATGACGTGGACATAGGTACGGCCACTCTAATTATCGCCACACATATTGCACGCTCAGTGCCGGAATAGGACCATCGGCACTAAATATCTCACTCGCCACTATATAAAATGTGATGCGATAAGTTGGAATAGCACACGGCTAGACTACCTAGCATAAATACACGGCAAGAGGTGGGCATAACCTCAGACAAGGACCACTCACCTATCACGTGCAGTAACCAGGACGGTTAAGCGTGTGCAAGTGTGCCAGGGGCAGGAGCCCTTGGTTGATGACCTCATATTGCCAGCTGCTAGTCATCCAAGCAGTTTGGGCATTGGTCCTCACTCACTTGCTGGACACAGCCCTATAAACTACCAAGGCCTGGTGAAGCTCATGTCCTCTCCCATTATGTGTCCCCAGGTCACACTGGGTCTGATTAAATCTGGGGAGGACTGGATCTCCAAGAAATGCGTGGAACCTGTCAATGACCTGCCTCCTGCACGACGTCTACTCAAGCTCAAGTTTGTCATCAAGATGAAGGAGGTGGACGGGGTCAAGGTACCACACGTCAGGCCAGTACTGAATGAGTTCAAGGGTACTGGTGAGTGCACCGCTGAGGAGTTGTATACCCCTGGCATGCTGCATGACACTTGGAGGCTGCTGCTGTGTGTATTTCTAGGCCTTCTCAACAAGGGCTTGGACTATGGCTCAGTGGTGGTAGACTTCAAGAGGGCATTTCTGGAGGGGGATGCAGATGTGGCACAGGAAAAGTGGGAGGGCAAGACGCCTTTCTATGTCAGGGTGCCTGCTGTATGGAAAAGGGACATTCACACTGAGTTCCTTAAAATCCTCAAGGGCCTGGAGGGCCTGAGGTCAAGTCCAATAATCTGGAGGGAGACTCTCAACCGTTTCCTGAAGGAGCATTGCAACTTGAAGGTTTCTCCTGTAGACCCCTGTCTGTTTCTGGGGCAATGGGAAGGCCTACCAGTGTATGCTTCGCTGCACGGGGATGACCTACATCTGATAGCTCCCACGTCGTGGCTTAAGGAGCTTGTTGAAAGAACTAATGGGTTTGCCTTCTACAATGCTTGTGATTGGAACCCAAATGTGCCTGTCCTTGCAGGTACAGGCTATGGAGGATGGAAGCAAAGAGACAGAGACTCAGTTTGAGGCAGAATGATAGTGAGGAGTACCTTTGGCAAGGCTCCTCAGTTGTTTTATTAACTCGAGGAAAAAACACAGGTAGCAAACTGGAATGACCTGATTGGCTGGCTAGGAATGTGCCTAGGAATATTCTCATGTAATACTCAGGCCACCAATCAGGTTAGGTCAGTGTACAGGCTACCAATCAGATCTAGACAAGAATAAATCTTATCTTGTAACTGCTGTACAGCCTTATCTTGTAACTGATGTACAGTCTTAACTTGTAACTGCTGCACAGTAATCTAACTATTTAATAAAAGATCTCTCTATGTGTGATCTGATGATGATGAAGTAAATCTGGCGTGAACATATCAGCGCCACATCTGACATGCACAGTGTACATGTCAATCAGTCAGCTGTCCTGTCATAGATTCTCATCTGACATGTCATAGGTCAGCTGACATAGACAGATTTGTCAGCTGCCTATAAGGATCCACTTGGCATAGGTACTAATCCCTGATTACTAAAACTGGCCACAACTTTCTCATTTGTAGGCCAAATCCAACGGGATAAAGAACAGTGGCTCCTGTACAAGAGCCTCTATCTATCTAGCCAGGTCAGGTGGGTACAAATACAAGGACCATGTCCTTGACACCCCCCTTACAACACATGACCTTGCTCTAGTGCTATCCTGTCAAGTATAACACTTAGAGGAAAAGCTCTCAGCCAGTCAAGCCTTGACCAAACATAGGACTCTAGAATTAAATTCAGTACTCACTATCAAGGTGACATTTGGGTACAACCTTGACACCCCCCTTACCCACATGGCACCAAACCAAAAATGGGATGCAACCCAGGCCAGTGGTAAGGATCAAACACTAACTGATCACGGGTAAGTGGGCGAAAAACATCCACCCCCCTCGCTAGCAAACACCGTGGTCAAAGTAGTCAAAAGACGATCTCCACGGAAACTGGAAACTGGAACTCCGGACCGGTGACGCGCCGAGTGTCCAACGAAAGCAGCAGGAAAGATTGCCGCATCGCCCAGCAACTAGCATGTGTTGCCAAGTCAAAAACTTCGTTGGGAAGATGCGCTTTGGATCACACCCCCCTCACTCTAGCGTCGCCTGAAAACATGAAGAAGCACACAAAATGCTCTAACACAGGCAAACTCTTAGACAATGCAGGGGACATGATGTATGATTAACGCATAAAACATGTGATTAACGACATAAAGCATCCGACCTACGGCAGAGCACCAACGGTGAACAAGGAGCAGAACACGTAGTCCTGACACACCTTAATCACACAGGTAACTAACATAAACCGACATAGTCATGGATCTTAGCATTAGCCAACATGAACGAACTGAAAAGACAGCTCTGATTAACCAACGATAGTTGAAAGCGACTAAAAACGGGACATGAAGCGACGACAAAGTCAGGAGCACAAACGCAGGCTATGTACAAAAGACACAACCGCAAACTGCATGAACAAACCTAGCATGCAACGAGAAAGTATGCCCTAAGAATGGGCAACACACACGACATGAAATGAACGTGCAGATTGACCACAAAAAGGGTCAGCAAGAACGGAGACATGGCCAGCAAACCGGCGCTAGCCAAACGTACCAAGATTACAAAGAACTTGGAAAACATACCATTGCTGGTAGAAGAACGTCATGGGGACGATGAACACAGGTGGTCTAGAACTCAAATAACGCATCCCGACGAAGCGCTATGAAAAAGTCTAGCAGAAACAAAACAAGACTATGCGAGATGCATAAGGCCGGAAGGACCCCGCACCTAACAGCACAATAGACCACAAAATATTCGTGTCTAAAGCAATTTTTCACGAACGAAAAACAGTGGCGACTTGAGATCATAAGGGGTTAGTTAAGCTAGCTATCAAATTCCCAACGAACGTGACCATAGCGCATCCCCAAAAATCGCCATGAAAATAGCGGAAGCAGGGCTCCCGCACCGACCGCCTTAGTGCTCAAGGCAGCACTTGTGCCGGCAACTTGTTGGCTCAGCACAGTCCCAAATTGACAGGGACACGTGGCAGCCGACGACTCCAGCTCCAGGACTTGGCTCCAGGACTGGGCTTGGACTTGGTGCATCTGGTGGCCTCCCCTCACCAGGAATTCCCCCCGCAGCAAAATCCAAAATGCTGGCGCCCGAGACGCGCCACGCCAAACCCCCACTTGATTCTGGCCAGGGAGCGAAACCGTCACGCAGCAGGCTTGGTGACGTCTGCGTGTTGGCACTAGTAGGCCAAACGATGCCAGGCTGGGGAAGCTCTCCCAGCACGCCACGTAGGTTGACATCCATGGACAACGGCAAGCCAGGTGAGCTCGCCGCTGGAGGGGTCAGGGAAACTGGTGGAGCAGAGTCCACCTGATCTGGCACGAGAGGGCTATAAGTAGTACTGCCCGACGCAGAACTCCAGGAACCGTCCTCCCCGTGTGCCCCAACGACCGGTACTAAGCCGATCCCATTCCTTGCCGTCCCCACCACGCCAAAATCCTGCACAATTGCAGGTTTGTCAGCGGAAAAACCGCCCTTGCCGCCACACGACAGTGGCGACGACACCGGGCGCAGCAAAGCGCCTCGGGAAGAAGCCTGCAGCCCCAAAGGCCGCGAAAAGCCAGGCAGAAAGCCCAGCGTCTTGGACATGGCCGCCACTGGCAGGCCAGCGCTCCACAGCGACCCCAACGGCCGCACGGTCGTGGCCGCCAGCGCCGCCTTCTTGTTGAGAGCAGGTAACACGTAGACGTTGTCCCTCTGCTCCATCTTGTGCGCCTTGTTGTCCACCACAGCGATTTCCTGGTTGAAATCCAGCTTGTGGCCAGCCTTCACGAGCGCTCCAACAGAGAGCACCCGAACGGGCAGCTCGGGGACCAGAAGGGCTCCATCCAGTCGGAGCTCGCTCCCCGGCAAATGCACAGAAACTGTGCCAACTCCAGCAGCTTGCAGGTCGCCGCCTGATCCGACGATCTGCCTGTTGTGGGGGATAAGTGACACGAAGTCAGAACGGCACGGGGACATGTGGCTGCTCGCAGCCGAGTCCAGCACCCAGTTGAGTTTGTCGCCCGTATACTGCGTGAGAGCAGCAGCCTCCAGCGGCGTCGACGGCGACTCCTCGGCGATGGTGACCATGCAGAAGCCAGGCGGCAGTTCAGCCGCCTCCTGAGTTGCGTTGGCAGCGGATCCAGCAGGTGCGTTGCGTCCCTTGCTCTGGTTCCCTCGGTTGCCGCCCTTGCCCCCCCTGTGCTGGTTGGGGTACCAGCGTGGGGCCTTCTCAGGATGCTCCTTCCAGCAGTCTTTGTCCTTGTGATTTGACAGGCCACAGTGACTGCATTTCTTGGTCCCCCCGTTCCCCTTGCTGTTGGTGTGGTAGGCCTGGCCAGTGCCAGCACTCTCCTTTTTCACCACAGCACGTCCCCCCTTGAGCAGATCCTCCGCCTCCATGAGTGCCCTCTTCACCACAGGTAGTGGGTCCTCCTCGTTGAACCTTACAGACACCAGCGCAGGGCGGTACTCGTCTGTCAGTGCTCCCAGTAGAATGGCAGCAAAATCACGGTCCTGGATGACTCCCCCTGCAGCCTGGTAGTCAGCACGTAGAAGCTCCGCCCTCCTCACGAGCTGTTGCATGGTCTCGTTAGGAAGCTTCTGTAGGCGGTGCAGCTTGCTCCTCAGCTCAAACCTGTGACTCTTGGTTAGCCTGGTTTGCTCATAGTTCTCCATGAGACATTGCCATGCTTGGCTACCAGTTTTGTTGGCCACAGTGGCCATGAGGCGTGCAGCTTCACCTGTTAGACAGGTGAGCAAAGCTGCCCACAGGGCCTTATCAGCCCTGTCATTCTCCTCAGTGCCCAGCAGGACAGCATCCAAATTGAAAAGACTGACAACAGCCAAAAACAGATTCTTCCACTCCTCCCACTTGCTGTAATCATCACCAGCTGCACCAACAAATTTCTTGCAGCTCTTGGCAACTGTTGAAACAAGAGAGGTGTAGTCAGGCTGTCTGGTAGCAGTTTGGGTGTCTTGATCCTCCATGGTTGATCTGGGTCTGGGTGTTGTCTCTGGGGTAGTCAGATGAATGTCTCTGCTCCTCAAATGCAGGGTAGGCATCAAACCTCCGATACCATGTTGAAAGAACTAATGGGTTTGCCTTCTACAATGCTTGTGATTGGAACCCAAATGTGCCTGTCCTTGCAGGTACAGGCTATGGAGGATGGAAGCAAAGAGACAGAGACTCAGTTTGAGGCAGAATGATAGTGAGGAGTACCTTTGGCAAGGCTCCTCAGTTGTTTTATTAACTCGAGGAAAAAACACAGGCAGCAAACTGGAATGACCTGATTGGCTGGCTAGGAATGTGCCTAGGAATATTCTCATGTAATACTCAGGCCACCAATCAGGTTAGGTCAGTGTACAGGCTACCAATCAGATCTAGACAAGAATAAATCTTATCTTGTAACTGCTGTACAGCCTTATCTTGTAACTGATGTACAGTCTTAACTTGTAACTGCTGCACAGTAATCTAACTATTTAATAAAAGATCTCTCTATGTGTGATCTGATGATGATGAAGTAAATCTGGCGTGAACATATCAGCGCCACATCTGACATGCACAGTGTACATGTCAATCAGTCAGCTGTCCTGTCATAGATTCTCATCTGACATGTCATAGGTCAGCTGACATAGACAGATTTGTCAGCTGCCTATAAGGATCCACTTGGCATAGGTACTAATCCCTGATTACTAAAACTGGCCACAACTTTCTCATTTGTAGGCCAAATCCAACGGGATAAAGAACAGTGGCTCCTGTACAAGAGCCTCTATCTATCTAGCCAGGTCAGGTGGGTACAAATACAAGGACCATGTCCTTGACAGAGCTGATCTCCATCATTAAGTCCAAGTTTCCTCTGGGTAGGGAGCAATGGCAGGTGGAGAATGAGCCTCTCCTGTTTGTGGGCATGGAGGCCACACTGGTGAAGAAGGGGGGGAGTGGCGTATGCTGCTGGTGGGGGGCAACGATTATCAAGAGACCCTCATTAGCAAGCTTCCTCCAGTCATCACACAGGCACTGTGTCCCATGGTGAGGGGCATGGTTGCTTGGGTGGCAGGCATTTCCAGGCCAGACCTTATGGTCATAGCCAGGTTGCCTGATGACATGCTGACAGAGCTAGGGTCTGCCAAGGTGGCTGATCAGGTCAGGGCTTCGTCTGGCATTCTGTTGTCTGCAGTGGATTTATCACAACCCATTTGCATGGAGCTGTATGTGGATAGCTCAATGGACAGCAGGCAGGTCTCCAAGGTCAGGGGCAGGGCTGCAGGGCTCTTTGTGCTCAGACAGGAAGGCCTGGGGAGTTTGGTGAGCTGGTTCAGCCGCCTGCACAAACGGGTGGCTGTCAGTAGTGATGTGGCAGAATGCAGGGCTATTTGTGAAGGCATTCACACAAGCCTTTATCTGAAGGAGTTGCTTCATCAGATGACTTCTAACACTCCTTGGCCACTTCAGGTTACCACTCTTCTCAAAACAGACTCCATGGGGATGGTGCAGTTTGTGCACAGGCAGATGGCCAGAAGTAGGGACTTGGATTATCTCCTTCTTAAGGAATTGTCCTCCTTGGCCAATATTGAGCATATCCCTGGGGTTGACAATCCTGCTGATGCTTTGACCAAGCTAGTGCAGAAGGCAGCAGTGCAATACAAGGTTCTTCAGTCTCTGATGGACCCATCTCAGCAAGCTGTCTAAGCTGGTGCCTGGTTATAGGGCATTGGAGAGCAGATTGTGTGGTAGTGTCAGCATTGTGACTGGCATAATACCTGTATTTTAGTCTGTACTAAGGCTCATGGACCATGGTACACTCACTCTGATTTTAATCAGGATACAGCCAGGTTTTGGCTGGGGTTAATGCTGTTGACCACACAAGGTTGACAGGTCCATTACAGACCATGTATTCTATTTAAAAAGAAATGTATATTTGTACATACCTCACACAATGGTCTGGGAACCTTTATTCTGGGGTTTATAGGGCGGGGTTCGATTCCCTGGTATTATGTTTCTACAAGCTGGCCTGCTCAGGTGTTTTACCTGTTCAGACTTCCCTAGTTCCCCAGGGCAGGATTTAATTGTTGCCTATGTGTTTCATTTTGTCATTTGTTTGCTGTGGCAATTTATCATCTGACAAGTAGACGGGCGCCATAAGACGGGCGCCAATACTAACCTGTTGAGAGTATGACGGGGAAACTATTGTAATACGTCTTACTTTGTCAAGTGGTATTTCAATTGTCATGGATTTATTGTGCTTATATTAGATATGTACTGGGTTTTATGGGATTAGTATCTGGGATTAATGTAACTCACCGCCAGAAGGTCATTGTACTGGAGGCTCTACCGAGGTGATGGGATTAATTCCTGGAGAAGACCTCATAGAATTAACCTGTATGTATTTAATTTTGTGTGTTTCTAATATCTGGTGGTACTCTGTAATGCCACTTCCATAGGTTTTTATCCATTTCTCATGAAATGGTTTTCCCTGTGGCAGATCTGTTTCTTTTCCAGTTCCTTAAAAGAAAGGGCTGGGGGAATGGCATTGGCCATTAAAGACATCTGTTCAAGCTTCAAGCTGGAGTGAAGGACATTTCAAGCTACTTCAAGGGTCCCTGGCAGGGGATGTAATCCCTAAAGAAAAGAAGGGATTGGAGTTAACGTAAAGGATTTACGTTAGATGGATAGAGATTGTTACGCTCTTTCCAACGGCACCTTGAACGCCTCATTTGGTTAAGGAACGTAAAAGTTATGACGTTTCCTAGGCTGTGCCGACAGTACCCGGCGCGCCACTGTGGGCGCGTACGGACACAGGATGTACAAGTGTCACTTTGATAGTCCGCAGGACGTTGACAGGACTTGTACAGGACTTGATGGTCAATTGATAGGTAGGCGCACTGTAGCGCGCCAGGACCTATGAGACAGTTGATGCTGACTAGTGTACGGATAGGTCCACAGGACTAGCCGTATGGACAATTGATAGATCTGCGCGCCAAAGGCGTGCCAGAGTCTGTGTAATCAATTGATTGACAGTTCAGCTGTGACAGTGCAGCTGAATACTTGGACGCGTCCCTAGCAAGCTATATGAGTGACTTGGTCACACTGGGGCGCTAGCTCTTGCGTGCACGCTCTCTTGGCATAACGACCCTGTCGTCTGTGCTACGTGCAGTCTCGGACTTGACGTGACTTACGTCTGTGTTTGCTCATTATAATAAAGGCAACTTTCCTGCAAGAGCCATGGATTCCCTCGGTGGTAAACTCTCATTCAACTCCATCGTGTCCAATAGGCTCTTTCACTAGAGCATGGGGCTGCCCCTCACTGCTGTCACTAGCAGCTACATTACACACCCCTGGGGGCACCCTCCAGGGTTCAGGGATGTGTGCAGGCTCAAGTCAATGATCAGCAGCCTTGCCCTTGCCCTTATATCCTGGGATGGACCAGCCTTGTCCTTGCTGCCACCCTGAGCTGGCTTGCTCTGACCTTCCTGCCTCAGGTACGAGGGACACTCATTCCTGAAGTGACCCTTCCCCTGGCAGAAATAACATTCCACCTGACTGATGTCCCGTGAGGTCCCACTGCTGGGCCCAGCCTTGGGAGGACCACCCACCCTCTTGAAGTCAAACTGGGACTGTGGATGTCCCGACTTCGGCGGGGTCCCCCGTCCAGCCCTTCTGTCACGCCCCCTCCTGGACCTTCCTCGACCCCTTGAAGAGGTCTCAGGCCCTCTCGAGGGCGCTGGGCCCCCGTGGCCCGATCCCCTCATGGACTTAACCGCAGGTTCAGTGGCCTCCTCATCACCTTGACGAGGGCGCTTACCACCCACGTACTTGCCGCTGAAACACTCATACAACTGGTCCGTCATGGCTGCCCAGCCATGGACCTGTCGCATGTGGATGGTCACATTATCCATGGTGACCGGATCCAGTTGCAGCGACTTGAGAAAGTCGCCCATGGCCATCCGATCTGCCACGAAGAAGCCCTTGGCCATGGCGTCCTCCCTCAGCTTGACGAAGTCTTCAAAGGCGTGGACCACTAGCTGCCCCTTGATGGGCTTGTAGTCCAGGTATTCTTGCTTCAGGTGGGACCCATCTATGGTCCTCTTGTCACTCAGGAACGACCTGAGTCGCGTCATAAACGCCGCCCAGGTGTCCCCCGCCGCGTGTCGCTCCCGAACAAACTTGAACAGCCGCCTCGCCGACTGCCTTATGTAGGCACTAGACGCCAGGATGCGAAGCTTGTCCCCGGTGTATATCTCCGTGTACAAGTTCATGTCCTCTAACATCCTCTCAGCATCCCGGGGCTGCCAATTGTCCTTGATGGACTGAAACTGGCCTAGCACCGCGTACCCTTCAGCCACGGTCGGTCGCTTAGGCGCCGCTTGATCTGCGGCTGGCGCGTTCTGACCGCCCTGCGATCCTTGGCTCTGATCATCTGGCAGCCCAGCCTGGTCTCCCAGCGCCTGGCCGTCCCCGCGTCCAACGCGTCCACCGCGTCCATCGCGTCCATCTCGTCCATCCATCCCAGCGCCGCGCCGCGCGAAGCCCATAAAGCCCGCTTGTTGGTTGATAGCTCCATCATCCATGATGGCCTCTGTTCAGATCTGCTACAGCCAGCCAAGTGGCCAAGCAGCAATTAAAGCAATATAAGCTACTGAACAAGAAAGGAAAGTGCCAAGTGTTACCACTCAGGCAAGACCACCACGGCTGGCCCCAGGCGCGTCCTGGTTCTCCTTGTCGCTGTCGTCGTCGCTGTCGCTCACCACAATCAGCTCTGGCACCCTGCTACCTGCTGCGCCGTCGTCGACCCGCTGTCGGCCCGCGATGACTGACTCGTCACCGTTGGTATAGTACACAGGTGACAACCCGTCGTTGGCACCCCGCGGATTGTATCTTGGCACCTCGTGGTCGCCAAGTGTCTCGTCGCCTAGCCCAGCGACGCCCCCTGCACCCACCTCAAGGTCACTATCGTACCCAAGAGGTGCAAACTCTTCCCAACGCGTCACACGAACGCGAAGGGGCGGGGGCAGTTCCTGAAAAGGAACTCTTGCTCGCTCCGGAAACCTGCCGACTCTTGCCGCGCGCTGTCCTCCGGTGATGGCTTCCGCTGTCGCCCCGACCTCTGCAAGCCGCCTGTAGTGCTCCGCTCCGCGTCGTTCACGCCTAACTGGCCCCGCTGCAACACCCTCGTCGCCGATGCCGCCTGCGAAAGCACGTGGTACTCCCGCGCCCGCTACTGTCGGTACAAACTCGTGTCGCCCTGCGCCAGCTGCTTCCGCAACCTCGCCTTGCCTTGCTGCCAACTCCGTCCGCACTCGCTCAGCTACTGCTGTAATCACCGTCTGGATGCCGACCAACCCGTGAAGCTCCTGCTCGAGGTCGTCGATGCTCCGGTGCTCCGGAATGACGATGGTTTGGACGTGCCGCAGAATTCGCTCCCAATCTTCGACCTGGTCGTCGACAGTTACGTTAAATAGTGTCGGAACCTTTTGCCGCCTGAGGCAAATCGGGCCGGAACACTATTTTGCCCGGAATAACCACTTCCGAGCACCCAAGTTAATTCGGCCGAATTAACTTGGGTGCTCGGAAGTGGTTATTCCGGGCAAAATAGTGTTCCGGCCCGATTTGCCTCAGGCGGCAAAAGGTTCCGACACTATTTAACGTAACTAAAACCTGGCCTCGTGGAGGGGGGACGAAGAGCCCGAGACATCCGCCTAGGCCGCTGAGCACGCACCACTTAATGCGCCGGAGCTGCCTCAGTGAGGATTCGAACCCCTGACCTCCAAGGTGCCGCCAAGTTAATTCGGCCGAATTAACTTGGGTGCTCGGAAGTGGTTATTCCGGGCAAAATAGTGTTCCGGCCCGATTTGCCTCAGGCAGCAAAAGGTTCCGACACTATTTAACGTAACTAAAACCTGTGCACCTTGGAGGTCAGGGGTTCGAATCCTCACTGAGGCAGCTCCGGCGCATTTAGTGGTGCGTGCTCAGCGGCCTAGGCGGATGTCTCGGGCTCTTCGTCCCCCCTCCACGAGGCCAGGTTTTAGTTACGTTAAATAGTGTCGGAACCTTTTGCCGCCTGAGGCAAATCGGGCCGGAACACTATTTTGCCCGGAATAACCACTTCCGAGCACCCAAGTTAATTCGGCCGAATTAACTTGGGTGCTCGGAAGTGGTTATTCCGGGCAAAATAGTGTTCCGGCCCGATTTGCCTCAGGCGGCAAAAGGTTCCGACACTATTTAACGTAACTTCGACGAATTGCACGAAGCTGCGATTAACAGGCGGACGATCTGCGAGCAATAAAGATAGATCCCGAACGACACGACGCAATTCAGGCGAAATCGAACCCCCAGCAGACTGCCGAAACCGGAAATCCTGCTGCCGTTGTTCTTCCTGCACCATTCACCACCGGACGAGCTCCTCGTCGTCAACGCTGCACACCGCAACCGGCAACGACCCTCCTGGCCGTTCCGCTGAGACTCATTGTAATTTGAGTTAACTTTCCTAGCAAACGCAATGTGAAGGATAATATGGTTGCAATGCAGCAATGTGTGAATATGGTTGGAAACGGAGCTTTGTTAAATTGGATAATGTTACAGCGCTCACACACTTGAGGCTTGTACACGCGCTTGCCAAGTCAAGGCACAACACGTGAGGCGGGCTCGCAAGAGATCTACCCAAATGGCACTGGCCTATTGCTTATATACTTGTGCACTGTGCTTGCTAGTCCTGAGCAACCTAAGAGGTATGCTCAGTAATAACACTCCCGGTACAGTATTCACTACCTGTACAGCGCCCAGTTCCTATACAGTAGGTCTTCCATACAGGCACAGTGACCACAGAGTACAGTCACCACAGTGATTATTGCATCTGCACCTAGAAGTCCAGGACTAGGCCTGCGGTACCAACAGACCACAGGTTAAGGTTCCTATTTCCTGCGTACGACGTATTAATCCAATACCGTCGTAGGTACAGCACCTAATTCCTGTCAGCCCAGGAATTACTGTCGACCCCATATGTCGTCGGCAAATATTCACGTCCGACTTAGAAGAACAGCCGGCTCGCGCTCGCGCGCGACCGGGAAGTCGGAACGCCATAACTTTCTTGATACTTGTCGGAATGAACTCGTTCCGGTGCCGCTGGAATCGCAGAGATATGCCGAATTAGGATCACGCCAATGCGCTTGGCGTTAACTCATAAGGCGTCGTAGTCCGCACGCTCGGCACTGGGTTCGCGGCCCGTTCGCGTTCCTCTTGTTCGATCTCGGATTTCGGCTTACGACCGCGGCGAGGGCGCGGCGTGTCTGACGGCGTCATTGCCACCTCTTCAGCGGCCAACAGTCGCTCGATGCGGTACTTATTTCGCTTTTCTTCCATCTCGAGCTCGACCAGACGTTGTCTTTGGATTTCGAGTTCCTTCTCCAGCACCTTCCGCTTAGTAATTTCAGCTTCTCGCTCCTCCTGCCGTTTCTTGGCGCGCTCCTCGTTGCGTTTTTTATGGTATGGCCGCATCTTCTCGCGGAGAGCCGCCCGCTGTTCGTCCGTTAGTCGAGGGCCCTTTCGGCCCTTCGCGGGAGGGGCTTGGACCTCCACAGTCTTCACTGGTTCCTGCTGTGGCGCAGGTTCCGTGTCGGACGCGACGGGGGTCTTTGGCGAATCTGGAGCGTCTGGGACCTGATCCATGGAAGCTATAGTTTTAATGTGAGATATTATTCATAAAGAGATGGTCGTTGTAAGCTCCAATCCGTCCAGCTTTAACCTCGCAACTGGGATTGTGGAAGATGGTGTAGACGAGCGGATTACGGACGTCGAAAGCGACGTACAAGCTCTTCAGCTAGCGGTTCATCCGTTCGACAGACACGTGACGATCAACGGGGTCCGATACATGTACCCAGGCGCACCGACGAGACTGCGACTCGGCGACAGTTATTCGGATTGGTCGGCGGTTACGACGGGCGAGTCGAGTGGCCTGCTGGAGGTCGACGGTGGAATAGTTGCTGACTGGATCCGGATTTCGTCCCTATGGCTGCTGGATCAGTATGCGAACATGTCTGAAATAGTCGCGGATCGTATTTTGACACGCGATCAAATCGACTGGCTTTTTGACCAGCACGGCGTAGGATACACGACATTGCCTGATCCGACTGCGATGTTCACGTTAGAATATGAAGACGGAACCCTTTCCGCGCCAGGAACCACTTTCACAGTCTCGAACAACCAAGACATCCGTATTCGGCTCCCCTACACGGTCACCGGAGGCAGCAGCAGCGGGAAGTGCGTGTACAATGTTCAGGTTCTCGGCGCACTCGACCCGATCGACGCGAGCCAGACGGTTGACGGTCCTTACATCGACGACACCCATTTTGGAAGCACTGGTTACGCCTATTTCGGCAAACTGATGAGCTACTCACAAATCGGGTTCGCGACTACGAGAGACCTGAATAGGATACAGCGGATGCCCTACAGTCTCCACATCACGCGCACGTACTCCCCGTTAACGGCCTGGGACGTAGGGCGGATCGACCAGCCGACCGCGAGTTACTGGAGAACGACCGCGCCTTACCAGACATGGGTAGTCGTTGGCGATGGTGGCGTGCCTTCTCTTACGCTTGGGATTACGAACACGACGCCATGGGCTTACCAACGGAAGCTGCCCATCTCATGGAAAGTCGACAATGTCGCATTAACCGACGCTGCGGGTAGTTTTCAGCTTGACGCGGACGGGGGACTGCGCGGAGAGGACGCGGTTACGTGCGCGTTGACATCGGCGGATCACGGGAAACTTGTGTCGGCCGATGTGACGGTATACGACGACGCGACGATGACGACGTCGACGACCCAGCGAAAAATGGCAGTTGTCGGCATGGTGAAAACAGACCCGCTCGTCCCGGCGATTCGAACACCCAGCCATTACTTCACGACGACGAGACCGGCGAGGATTGGCGTGCAGATGTACGCAGACAATACCACTGGATGGGGCGACGGCACGCAGACGCCATCAAATTACGAGATCGTAGCGGACGGGGTCGTTGTTGGGTCAGTGACCGGCGCGGGGTTTTTGGACTATCTCCTCCCGTCGTCGTCGCAGGAGACGGTACAAATCACACCTCGCTTCTCGTGTCCTCGCGACGTTCCGAACCTGACCGAGGAAACCGTGACGGTAAGCGGACCGTCCGAGACGTTCCACAGCCTCTTGCACTTCTCGCGAGACCCTGTGACAACGCTGCAGCCGACACACGATAGTTATGAGTACACGCCCAATCCCGCGAGTTTTTACGCGCTGGCAGCGGACGATGCCTCGCCTCCCGAGAAGTGCGTGGTGTTTAGCGATCAGGAAATCGACGGCCCGTTTGTCCTGTGTTTCGAAGTGGTCGTCCCGTCTGGAACCGCGTTCGTCTCGCTCTCGGATCACAACGACATAACGGGAAAGTACCATCCCGCTTTCACGGACGGTCACAACTGCTGGAGGAACCAAGGAGCAGCCGACAACTGGTGGTCGGTTTGTGGGATCAATATAGACAAGACGAACGGGAAGATCGGGCTATACATTACAATTCGTTCAAGTGGCCCGCCGGAGCGGCTGTACAATTTTTCCCAGTGAGCGCGCTGCCAAGTGTACTTGTGGGCAAATTTTTAGGTGCCCCGTCACTTCGAGGTACTAAAAATTAGGCTACGGTACGAATTCAGCGAATTTCAGCGAATTTTCAGTCGAACCAAAGGAAGTGACGGCAACTACCAAAAATTTTCCGTTACGAATTTTCAGCCCAACACTCGCGCAAAATGAAGTGACGGCAACTACCAAAAATTTTCCGTTACGAATTTTCACTCCCACACGTTTGCACAAGAGGAAGTGACGGCAACTACCAAAAAGTTTCCGTTACGAATTTTCAGTCCCACACTTCGCGCAAATTTTAGTAGGGCTGCACGCAAGCTACCTTTCAAAATTTTGCGCTAGTATGGAACGCATTTCATTCGTCTGGAGGAACGCTGCCCGCCAACTACCCCCGTTCAGAATGTTCCGCCGAAATTTACTTGAGATTTGGAAATCTGAACGTGCGCGCAAATTTTAGTAGGGCTGCACGCAAGCTACCTTTCAAAATTTTGCGCAAGTATGGAACGCAATTCATTCGTCCGGAGGAATGCTGCTCGTCAACTGCCCCCGTTCAGAAAGTTGCGCCGAACTTTACTTGAGATTTGGAAATCTGAACGTGCGGTTGGAGTTTCGCGGGGAAACCCAAGTTCCCGAGTAATTCACCAATGACGCGCTTCGAACACTTGCCCGCTAAAACCTAAGCAGCCGCTCCGGCTGGCCACTTAAACGAAACGGGATGTCAAAACCGGAAGATCGCCGCTGAGTATACACTCGACGCGACGTGGGCAAGTAAGACGATCTTCTGGATAGCGTTTAGGAGACGATCCGATGGTTTAATTGACCGATACATCTCCTACTCAGCTCCCACTGGTCTGAGCAGTATGACTAAGCTGGTGAATTCCGCGGCAGGCATTTTCACAGCCTCACCGACCGGGATCATAGCTCCGTATGCGCCTGGTCAGGTGAGGTTAGTTTTTCATCTGGACAGTGCCCAACAGACGATTATCAACACGTGCGAGGTAATTGACAATACGAACAATGTCGAGTTCATCTCGCTCACGACCACGAACAGTTACGTTAAATAGTGCCGGAACCTTTTGCCCACTGAGGCAAATCGGGCCGGAACACTATTTTGCCCGGAATAACCACTTCCGAGCACCCAAGTTAATTCGGCCGAATTAACTTGGGTGCTCGGAAGTAGTTATTCCGGGCAAAATAGTGTTCCGGCCTGATTTGCCTCAGTGGGCAAAAGGTTCCGGCACTATTTAACGTAACTAAAACCTGGCCTCGTGGAGGGGGGACGAAGAGCCCGAGACATCCGCCTAGGCCGCTGAGCACGCACCACTAAATGCGCCGGAGCTGCCTCAGTGAGGATTCGAACCCCTGACCTCCAAGGTGCACAGGTTTTAGTTACGTTAAATAATGACGGAACCTTTAGTTAGGTTAAACAGTGCCGGAACCTTTTGCCCACTGAGGCAAATCGGGCCGGAACACTATTTTGCCCGGAATAACCACTTCCGAGCACCCAAGTTAATTCGGCCGAATTAACTTGGGTGCTCGGAAGTGGTTATTCCGGGCAAAATAGTGTTCCGGCCCGATTCGCCTCAGTGGGCAAAAGGTTCCGGCACTATTTAACGTAACTAAAACCTGGCCTCGTGGAGGGGGACGAAGAGCCCGAGACATCCGCCTAGGCCGCTGAGCACGCACCACTAAATGCGCCGGAGCTGCCTCAGTGAGGATTCGAACCCCTGACCTCCAAGGTGCACAGGTTTTAGTTACGTTAAATAGTGCCGGAACCTTTTGCCGCCTGAGGCAAATCGGTCCGTAACACTATTTTGCCCGGAATAACCACTTCCGAGCACCCAAGTTAATTCGGCCGAATTAACTTGGGTGCTCGGAAGTGGTTATTCCGGGCAAAATAGTGTTACGGACCGATTTGCCTCAGGCGGCAAAAAGGTTCCGTCACTATTTAACGTAACTAAAACCTGGCCTCGTGGAGGGGGACGAAGAGCCCGAGACATCCGCCTAGGCCGCTGAGCACGCACCACTAAATGCGCCGGAGCTGCCTCAGTGAGGATTCGAACCCCTGACCTCCAAGGTGCACGGGTTTTAGTTACGTTAAATAGTGTCGGAACCTTTTGCCGCCTGAGGCAAATCGGGCCGGAACACTATTTTGCCCGGAATAACCACTTCCGAGCACCCAAGTTAATTCGGCCGAATTAACTTGGGTGCTCGGAAGTGGTTATTCCGGGCAAAATAGTGTTACGGACCGATTTGCCTCAGGCGGCAAAAAGGTTCCGTCACTATTTAACGTAACTCGAACTCAACAGGCCTTTACTCGACATCTGGAAACACTCTGCGGCTCACTCACCGCGGCACACAATCGCTAATTTGTTCGATCATGGGCCGTAACTACTTCTCCTCTCCTGTTCCAGGGGTGGCGAACCTTTATTACATAGAACTTCTGACAACGAAAGATAACATCATCCACGCCGTCGCAAAGTTGCCGCCATACAATTATGGGAATACGCCCACGACGTACCCAGTTGCTGTCTACGGGGTACTACCAGACCTCCCACACATAAAAAAATTCACAGTTGATTTGTATTATAACTCAACGTCTCTAAGTAATACCAACCCCGTAAGCACCATTACAAAGGGCGCAGATTGGGAAGGAGGCACGCTTTCCGCGGCAACTTGGATAAGTGGATCGACTAGATGGATCGTTGTATCCATCGAATTACCGACGCCATTCTCTCCTTCTCTAGGAGGTCTAACGCACTTGTTCACTGTGACGTTCATGCCAACGGCTTCTTTTAATCCACATTCCACCCTCATCACCACGTCCTCATCGACGGCAAAGTTTTATGGGGACGGGGGGTTTCAAGTAGGCATGACATCATACCTCAATGAGGCTGTCTACACGGACGAGCGCGAGGCCCATAGAATCCCATTCTCGATAACCGGGATGCGAACGGTGGCCTACGACTACATGCAGCCAGAGCTCTGGGAACTGGGCCCGAACGGTGTCGCGAGCTTCCGTGACGAAACGGGCACTGTCATACCGTCGCCGACAACACTCACGTCCTTCTATTTCCGGGTCCAATTCACGCAAGGCGCGCCGGCTCTCCTGGACGTCGGCCATCCCTACAGACTCTTGTCGGACGCGGTCGGTCTCGTGTATGGCCCGGGCACGGCTGGTAGGCTGATAATCGGACCGTCCTGGCGAATCGCTCCTGGTTTTGACGAGTCCGACGGGGTCTACGAGATCCTACTGGTGGTAGACAAGCCACTTGGTTCAGGTAGCGCCGTGGTGTACATACCTGTACCCGCCTGCGAATTGCAGGTCAAAATCCGGGGTACACGCTAGCGGCGAGGTATTCGCGCCTTTTCAGTGGACCGTTTAAAATCTCCTCGCTATATTAAGTTAGCGAACAGCCAGAACTGTGAGTTCCTGGTCTCTCGCGCCACACAACGGGATGAGCCAAAGTTGCAAAGGCAGCAACCTTTTAACCCGTGCACCAAGCCACGACCAATGTGTGAGCCTCGGTTCGTGCTTGCCAAGATAGCTGGTCATCCCCCATGACCAAGCTATATCCTTTGCGTTGTTCCTCGTTCCCATCGGTGTGACGAGGCACGTGCAGGCAGGCAAGCAAATCCTCAACGTCCACTGGCATCAGTGCAGAGCCAGGACGAACTGGATTTGCCTAGACTCTGCAACCTAGGAAGTACAGGACCTGTCACAAGCCTGCAAGGCCTAGTATCCTTGCAGACCTGTGCCAGTTCCTGTAGTCCACCAGTCACAGGCTGCTGCTCTTCTGGTCTACGTGGACCACAGTCACGTGATAGTCAGGCTAAGCCTGCGCAGGCACGGCCTGCCACGTGTCCTGTCCACTACACCAGAGGACTGTACCTCAGTCGGCCACGGACGGCTAGGACTTCGGGACCTCATATCTTTCTTGTCCCTTGTCTGTTTCAGGCGGTCAGCACGGCGTTGGAAAGGTCTTTCCAAACTGCATCCACTTAGCATATTGGTTGCCCAAAATGCTAACTCCAACCCTTTCTTCTTTTGGAGCTGGACCAGCTTGAAATAAACCTAACCTTGCTTGTGCCCACTCAGCCACAGACCGCTTGGTCCCTTGAGGTTGATCAGACCTTTGAGGGCCCAGGTTCCTGCCTCCTTTGGGTAACAACATATCTGCCCTTGGACCAGGCTAGGTGTACTGGCCAGTGAATCAGAGGTCACCCCAGGTTATCCCCTGACCCCTTGGTCAGCTCCCAACCTTTCCTTGGGAACTTGGTGCTGGAGTAAAGTCAAGGCACATTACCTAGTCCAATGGCTGGGATTACAGGATGCCAAGAACGTACTATTGTGAGTTCCTGATCTTTCACAGTTATCACAGGCGCCCGTTCTTATGGCGCCCGCCTTGGCCAACCTTTCCCTTCTGCTCAAAGAACACAGGTAGCACCTAGGCAAATGCTGCCTCCTTGGGGAGCCCATGTCTTCACTGGGTGTTAAGCCCAGGAATCACTCATGCCAGGCTGTGGCTCTGCTGGGGAATTGAACCCCACCCCAACCTCCAGGTTTATAGGTGACCTGGAACTTTACACAAGAGAAACAGTACAACCATGGTACAACATGAGAATGACATGACATGATTATGTTTTATTCAAGCATTATATAACCCAGAATGTGGCCCCCTGGTAACCATGTTCCACATGGTCACACAACCAGGCTCTTTATTAGCAACAGGTTGGATACAAGCACTAGAAAACATATATACAGCAACCTGTAAGAACCAACATTCGGGTTGCCCTTGCATGGCCTAACTGTTTGAGGCCAAAGGCGTCGACTTAAGTCCTGGCGACTCTTCTGAACCCCATGGGGAGGGCCAGGCATGATTCTCAGCTGGTAGGAGTGACATTCCACACCAACTCCTGTCCAGGAGGGTGTACCTAACCCTGAAGGACCGGCTGTCAACCAGTAAGCACCAGTCTGTTGAAAGAACTAATGGGTTTGCCTTCTACAATGCTTGTGATTGGAACCCAAATGTGCCTGTCCTTGCAGGTACAGGCTATGGAGGATGGAAGCAAAGAGACAGAGACTCAGTTTGAGGCAGAATGATAGTGAGGAGTACCTTTGGCAAGGCTCCTCAGTTGTTTTATTAACTCGAGGAAAAAACACAGGCAGCAAACTGGAATGACCTGATTGGCTGGCTAGGAATGTGCCTAGGAATATTCTCATGTAATACTCAGGCCACCAATCAGGTTAGGTCAGTGTACAGGCTACCAATCAGATCTAGACAAGAATAAATCTTATCTTGTAACTGCTGTACAGCCTTATCTTGTAACTGATGTACAGTCTTAACTTGTAACTGCTGCACAGTAATCTAACTATTTAATAAAAGATCTCTCTATGTGTGATCTGATGATGATGAAGTAAATCTGGCGTGAACATATCAGCGCCACATCTGACATGCACAGTGTACATGTCAATCAGTCAGCTGTCCTGTCATAGATTCTCATCTGACATGTCATAGGTCAGCTGACATAGACAGATTTGTCAGCTGCCTATAAGGATCCACTTGGCATAGGTACTAATCCCTGATTACTAAAACTGGCCACAACTTTCTCATTTGTAGGCCAAATCCAACGGGATAAAGAACAGTGGCTCCTGTACAAGAGCCTCTATCTATCTAGCCAGGTCAGGTGGGTACAAATACAAGGACCATGTCCTTGACACCCCCCTTACAACACATGACCTTGCTCTAGTGCTATCCTGTCAAGTATAACACTTAGAGGAAAAGCTCTCAGCCATAGCTAAGTCAAGCCTTGACCAAACATAGGACTCTAGAATTAAATTCAGTACTCACTATCAAGGTGACATTTGGGTACAACCTTGACACCCCCCTTACCCACATGGCACCAAACCAAAAATGGGATGCAACCCAGGCCAGTGGTAAGGATCAAACACTAACTGATCACGGGTAAGTGGGCGAAAAACATCCACCCCCCTCGCTAGCAAACACCGTGGTCAAAGTAGTCAAAAGACGATCTCCACGGAAACTGGAAACTGGAACTCCGGACCGGTGACGCGCCGAGTGTCCAACGAAAGCAGCAGGAAAGATTGCCGCATCGCCCAGCAACTAGCATGTGTTGCCAAGTCAAAAACTTCGTTGGGAAGATGCGCTTTGGATCACACCCCCCTCACTCTAGCGTCGCCTGAAAACATGAAGAAGCACACAAAATGCTCTAACACAGGCAAACTCTTAGACAATGCAGGGGACATGATGTATGATTAACGCATAAAACATGTGATTAACGACATAAAGCATCCGACCTACGGCAGAGCACCAACGGTGAACAAGGAGCAGAACACGTAGTCCTGAACACCTTAATCACACAGGTAACTAACATAAACCGACATAGTCATGGATCTTAGCATTAGCCAACATGAACGAACTGAAAAGACAGCTCTGATTAACCAACGATAGTTGAAAGCGACTAAAAACGGGACATGAAGCGACGACAAAGTCAGGAGCACAAACGCAGGCTATGTACAAAAGACACAACCGCAAACTGCATGAACAAACCTAGCATGCAACGAGAAAGTATGCCCTAAGAATGGGCAACACACACGACATGAAATGAACGTGCAGATTGACCACAAAAAGGGTCAGCAAGAACGGAGACATGGCCAGCAAACCGGCGCTAGCCAAACGTACCAAGATTACAAAGAACTTGGAAAACATACCATTGCTGGTAGAAGAACGTCATGGGGACGATGAACACAGGTGGTCTAGAACTCAAATAACGCATCCCGACGAAGCGCTATGAAAAAGTCTAGCAGAAACAAAACAAGACTATGCGAGATGCATAAGGCCGGAAGGACCCCGCACCTAACAGCACAATAGACCACAAAATATTCGTGTCTAAAGCAATTTTTCACGAACGAAAAACAGTGGCGACTTGAGATCATAGGGGTTAGTTAAGCTAGCTATCAAATTCCCAACGAACGTGACCATAGCGCATCCCCAAAAATCGCCATGAAAATAGCGGAAGCAGGGCTCCCGCACCGACCGCCTTAGTGCTCAAGGCAGCACTTGTGCCGGCAACTTGTTGGCTCAGCACAGTCCCAAATTGACAGGGACACGTGGCAGCCGACGACTCCAGCTCCAGGACTTGGCTCCAGGACTGGGCTTGGACTTGGTGCATCTGGTGGCCTCCCCTCACCAGGAATTCCCCCCGCAGCAAAATCCAAAATGCTGGCGCCCGAGACGCGCCACGCCAAACCCCCACTTGATTCTGGCCAGGGAGCGAAACCGTCACGCAGCAGGCTTGGTGACGTCTGCGTGTTGGCACTAGTAGGCCAAACGATGCCAGGCTGGGGAAGCTCTCCCAGCACGCCACGTAGGTTGACATCCATGGACAACGGCAAGCCAGGTGAGCTCGCCGCTGGAGGGGTCAGGGAAACTGGTGGAGCAGAGTCCACCTGATCTGGCACGAGAGGGCTATAAGTAGTACTGCCCGACGCAGAACTCCAGGAACCGTCCTCCCCGTGTGCCCCAACGACCGGTACTAAGCCGATCCCATTCCTTGCCGTCCCCACCACGCCAAAATCCTGCACAATTGCAGGTTTGTCAGCGGAAAAACCGCCCTTGCCGCCACACGACAGTGGCGACGACACCGGGCGCAGCAAAGCGCCTCGGGAAGAAGCCTGCAGCCCAAAGGCCGCGAAAAGCCAGGCAGAAAGCCCAGCGTCTTGGACATGGCCGCCACTGGCAGGCCAGCGCTCCACAGCGACCCCAACGGCCGCACGGTCGTGGCCGCCAGCGCCGCCTTCTTGTTGAGAGCAGGTAACACGTAGACGTTGTCCCTCTGCTCCATCTTGTGCGCCTTGTTGTCCACCACAGCGATTTCCTGGTTGAAATCCAGCTTGTGGCCAGCCTTCACGAGCGCTCCAACAGAGAGCACCCGAACGGGCAGCTCGGGGACCAGAAGGGCTCCATCCAGTCGGAGCTCGCTCCCCGGCAAATGCACAGAAACTGTGCCAACTCCAGCAGCTTGCAGGTCGCCGCCTGATCCGACGATCTGCCTGTTGTGGGGGATAAGTGACACGAAGTCAGAACGGCACGGGGACATGTGGCTGCTCGCAGCCGAGTCCAGCACCCAGTTGAGTTTGTCGCCCGTATACTGCGTGAGAGCAGCAGCCTCCAGCGGCGTCGACGGCGACTCCTCGGCGATGGTGACCATGCAGAAGCCAGGCGGCAGTTCAGCCGCCTCCTGAGTTGCGTTGGCAGCGGATCCAGCAGGTGCGTTGCGTCCCTTGCTCTGGTTCCCTCGGTTGCCGCCCTTGCCCCCCCTGTGCTGGTTGGGGTACCAGCGTGGGGCCTTCTCAGGATGCTCCTTCCAGCAGTCTTTGTCCTTGTGATTTGACAGGCCACAGTGACTGCATTTCTTGGTCCCCCCGTTCCCCTTGCTGTTGGTGTGGTAGGCCTGGCCAGTGCCAGCACTCTCCTTTTTCACCACAGCACGTCCCCCCTTGAGCAGATCCTCCGCCTCCATGAGTGCCCTCTTCACCACAGGTAGTGGGTCCTCCTCGTTGAACCGTACAGACACCAGCGCAGGGCGGTACTCGTCTGTCAGTGCTCCCAGTAGAATGGCAGCAAAATCACGGTCCTGGATGACTCCCCCTGCAGCCTGGTAGTCAGCACGTAGAAGCTCCGCCCTCCTCACAAGCTGTTGCATGGTCTCGTTAGGAAGCTTCTGTAGGCGGTGCAGCTTGCTCCTCAGCTCAAACCTGTGACTCTTGGTTAGCCTGGTTTGCTCATAGTTCTCCATGAGACATTGCCATGCTTGGCTACCAGTTTTGTTGGCCACAGTGGCCATGAGGCGTGCAGCTTCACCTGTTAGACAGGTGAGCAAAGCTGCCCACAGGGCCTTATCAGCCCTGTCATTCTCCTCAGTGCCCAGCAGGACAGCATCCAAATTGAAAAGACTGACAACAGCCAAAAACAGATTCTTCCACTCCTCCCACTTGCTGTAATCATCACCAGCTGCACCAACAAATTTCTTGCAGCTCTTGGCAACTGTTGAAACAAGAGAGGTGTAGTCAGGCTGTCTGGTAGCAGTTTGGGTGTCTTGATCCTCCATGGTTGATCTGGGTCTGGGTGTTGTCTCTGGGGTAGTCAGATGAATGTCTCTGCTCCTCAAATGCAGGGTAGGCATCAAACCTCCGATACCATGTTGAAAGAACTAATGGGTTTGCCTTCTACAATGCTTGTGATTGGAACCCAAATGTGCCTGTCCTTGCAGGTACAGGCTATGGAGGATGGAAGCAAAGAGACAGAGACTCAGTTTGAGGCAGAATGATAGTGAGGAGTACCTTTGGCAAGGCTCCTCAGTTGTTTTATTAACTCGAGGAAAAAACACAGGCAGCAAACTGGAATGACCTGATTGGCTGGCTAGGAATGTGCCTAGGAATATTCTCATGTAATACTCAGGCCACCAATCAGGTTAGGTCAGTGTACAGGCTACCAATCAGATCTAGACAAGAATAAATCTTATCTTGTAACTGCTGTACAGCCTTATCTTGTAACTGATGTACAGTCTTAACTTGTAACTGCTGCACAGTAATCTAACTATTTAATAAAAGATCTCTCTATGTGTGATCTGATGATGATGAAGTAAATCTGGCGTGAACATATCAGCGCCACATCTGACATGCACAGTGTACATGTCAATCAGTCAGCTGTCCTGTCATAGATTCTCATCTGACATGTCATAGGTCAGCTGACATAGACAGATTTGTCAGCTGCCTATAAGGATCCACTTGGCATAGGTACTAATCCCTGATTACTAAAACTGGCCACAACTTTCTCATTTGTAGGCCAAATCCAACGGGATAAAGAACAGTGGCTCCTGTACAAGAGCCTCTATCTATCTAGCCAGGTCAGGTGGGTACAAATACAAGGACCATGTCCTTGACACAGTCACCACTTGGTACTTTGGTCAAGCAGCCCACTGGGGGCACCCAAGCTGAAGCAAGGCCTGGTCTCTATGGCCGCCCGTGTAAGGGGTCCATGAGCCCACGGAGCAGGGGGTACTGCCTCTCCGCCTTCTCCTCCAGCTTGGTGAGGGCATCTGCAGGGTTGTCCACACCAGGCACATGTTCAATGTGAGCTAGGTAGGACATCTCCTTGAGCAACAAGTAGTCAAGGTCCCTGCTCCTGGCCAGCTGCCTGTGCACAAATTGCACCATGCCCATGCTATCAGTCCTCACCAGTGTGTGCAGCTGCAACCTACAGGAAGCCACTTGACATAGCTGGTAGAAGAGCTCCCTCAAGTAAAGAGCAGTATGCAGCCCTTCACAGATTGCCCTGCACTCAGCAATATCACTGCTGGGTGTAACCCTGTTCTGCAACCGACTGTACCAGGTAACAAGTGAGGTGTGATCTTGCTCCAGGGTAACTAATGCTGCTGCCCGGCCCCTGACCTCTGTGACCTTCCTATTGTCCATAGAACTGTCTACATAGAGAACCATGTCAAGGGGCTTGTACAAATCCACAGGACCCAGTAGGAGAGGGGGAGACATCATGACAGCCTGCACCACACTCTCAGCACCCACCTCAACCAGCTGGGAATCAGTAAGTCGACTCAGAACCAGCAAGTCAGGGGCACATATACTTGCAAGCCATGCCAGCATGCCCCTGATGGTAGCACACCTAGCCTGCGTGATGGGCTCCTGCAATGCATCTACAATCTGCTGTGGGTAGTCCTTACCACCCTCCATCCTGATGAACCACGAGCCCTTGGCTTGGAACAACGTAGCCTGCATGCCACAGAAGACCATAGGCTCATTCTCCACCATGTGCTGTATCTTACCCAGCTCAAACCGCTTCTGGATCTTAGCCAAGACAGCCTCAACCCAGTCTGGTGGACCTATGAGATGCAGGTCATCACCATGCAGTGAGGCAAAGACAGGAAGACCATTGTAGGACCCTTGGAACAAACAGGGATCCACTGGAGACACGGAGAACCCACAAGTATTCTTCAAGAATTTCTCTAGGCTCTTTCTCCAGATAATGGGACTGGACCTGAGACCTTCCAACCCTTTCAGAATTCTCAGGTACCTGGCCTTTATCTCTGCTCTCCATACAGCAGGTACAGTCACAAAGAAAGGAGGGATATCTCTCCAAGTCTGCCTAGCCTGATCTTGGTCTCCCTTGAGAAAAGCCCTCTTGAAATCAATCAGCACAGAGCTATAGGGCACACCCTTAACCAGAAAAGACAGAAATATACACAGCAGAATCCTCCACGTGTCATGCAGCATCCCTGGAGTATAGAGCTCCTCATCTAACAACTGGCCAGTGCCATGATACTCGGTTACTACTGGTCTGACATGTGGCACCTGGACACCATCAACCTCCTTGAGCTTGAGGACAAACATCAATCTGAGCAGCTGGTGAACTTCTGGCAGCTCATCCACAGGTTCTGCACAGTTGGAAACTATCCACTCATGCCCAGAAGCAACAAAGCCAAGAGTCCATGCCTTAGCCATCTTGGGGCTCTGCATCATCTCGACTAGCTGGCGCCAGGGAATAGGACTGTGAGCAGCTATCTGGTACCTGTTTACCCCTAACTGCCTTGGATCAAAGGTGGTTGGGATTATCAACAAGTCCTCAGCTATGGGCTCCTGACTCTGAGTACCCTCAGCTGGCTGACTCCTAACAGCCTTCACCGCCACTGCAAGACCCTGGGAATAGTGATATCTTTCAAGGGGGAGGCTGCCCCTGCCTTCTAGTGCCAACTCATCAGAGGTCAAAGTAACCCCTGGCATGCACAAGAAGTTCTGTCCCAGAATGGCAGGCCCCTTATAGCCCTCTACCACACAGAACGTGGTGGGCACCCCTAAGATAGGCACACTCACTTCCCCAAGGATCTTCATGGACACCTTTCCTGAGAAATCAGACACAGCAAGGCAACTGGGATGGGACATCTGTAAGCCTACAGCATCCTCTTCCCTGATGACAGACTGTTGCGTGCCCGACCCTTGGAACGGGCGCAACAATGGAATAAATTAATTATTTTGGCTTGTTGTCATAGTCCGTAGGACTTTGGGACTCATTTCGGGACTTAATTTGGGAATTGTCCCTTGGTCAGGACTTTTGTATGGAACTTTATGATAGTTTGTGTGATTCGGACCAGTTATTTTGGGCCTAGGTTGATGTATGCGATCTTCTAGGGGCCGGTGCAGTCGCGCCGCGCTGGGTACTTTATAGCTGGTTGAGATATTGTACTCATGCGTGGATTCTGTAGCCTGGCGAGGGTCGATGTCGACCCGAGGATCTTGTGTGGACTGCATGTTTCGGAGTTCTCTGGAAGGTCGGCGCCATGTCGGCGCCTCTTCCCAGCTTGGTGGCAGACCTAGGTGAAATTGGTCCGAGGACGAGAGTCTCGTCCTCTTGGTTTGATGAATGTAAAGTGCGATGAAGCCTACACATTGAACCTGGGGCACTTATCCATTTGTAATTGGTATTGCTAGCCATTATAAGTGTGTATTAAATAGCTTGACACCAAGTCGCGGTGCCAGATATCTCACGACCCCAGTCGTGAAGCGCAATCTGCATTAGGCCACCTTGATTCTTCCTATTACCGGCACAGTTGATCTTTCGCGACGTAGCTCAGGCTAGGTGTCTGGGCTGGCACGTTACACTGGTTATCGGAGGTTTGTGTTGCTGGCAAGGTTAGCTAACTCTCGCAGAGAGAGCTAGTGTAGCCAGTTAGGAAGACCAAGGCGGAGCTTGGTGTAGATAGAGGTTCCATTATTCAACGACCGCTGGACAGGTCGGCGGCAATCCCGCAAGGGATTCAACGACGACCTAGACGGCGAGCGGCCAGTAAGGAATACTCGGCGGGATCAGCAGCGATCCCGTGGTGTTGGGCTGCCGACGGTAGCGGCTAAAGCCCCAGTTTTCAACGACACCCGGTGGCGGCCAGAGCTCCGGCTTTCAACGACACCAGGTGGCGGCCAGAACTCAGGGTTTTCAACGATACTGACGGCAGTAAGGCATCGGTAAAGCAATATATATATATATATACAAGTCCTTCTTGCCCTTCCTGTCTTACCCACGCGCGTAGAAACGGGGTTTCTGTTTTCTGTCGTGCTCTGTATTCATGTTTGTGGTTGTTGGTGAATGGGTCGCCCCGGAGGCAGACCTTCGTGAGCTGTGGGCGGACCCCCGGAGGGCAACGCTGCTTACAGCTCGAGGGTAGTCACCGGCTGGCCGTTGCCTTACTGTGTTGCCGGTGGCTGTACCTCAACGTTTTTCGTACTGTCTGTGAACGTCCTGTTTCTGCCTTGTGTTTCTCTCTCGCTGTGAGCACGTCACCTGCACGTAGAGGTATCCTGGGTGGGCTTTCCTCCCTTCTTTCCCCTCCTTGCATTGCATGCTTCAATACCGTGTGATATTGCTTTATACCTAATCGGTAGTTCATGGGAACCTCCCGCAGCAGACGTAATGATGAAGGAGGATATAGACTTATTAATCAAGGAGGTAGATCCCAATACCTATACTATGCAGTAGCACACGACGGGGCCACAGGCCAACCAGGCATTTTTATAGTTGGGCTGCGTGTAGCAATCATATTACGGATAAAGTCTTACACCCAGCGTCGTTAGCTAGATGGCATGGATTTAATACATTAGCTGAGGCAGATCCGTTTATTAAGGATAATATGCCCCTCCCAGAAGGGCTGCACCAGCATAGGAGTGTCACCCAGATCCCAGCACAGGATGTGTTGCGTGCACTGGAGCAGCTTCACCTGGGCCCATCCTCTAGGGCATAAGCACCACTCTCACTACTAGATACCAGTATACAGTGATACTGCCTACTAGCTCAGCTACAATAGTTAGCAGATAATATATAATTACTATTAGAAGCATTAGTTGTGGCTTCCCCTTCTCTCTCTTGCTTGCCTGTGTTGGGGAGGTACTGGTGCTGGTACGGTACTAGGGCCCAAAATGCCCTCTAGGAAGCGAGGTGGTGGTAATGCACAGCCCCCGAAGGGCCGTAGAGAGACACAGTCCCCGGAGGACAATAGCAGGGAAGAACAAGAAATAGCTAGCACATCTAGTCGGAGTTCCAGTGGGTCCCGGAGATCCGAGGCAGCCGCTAGGGTTACCGCAGAACGGCAGACGACCCTGGAGTCGCAGCTAGAGCAAGCTGCCCTAGGGTTTGATCAGCAACAGCAGTCGCCGCAGCGACAGCCTCAGTCTCAGCAGTCGCCGCAGCGACAGCCTCAGTCTCAGCAGTCGCCGCAGCGACAGCCTCAGTCTCAGCAGTCTCCGCCGTCGCGACAGACGCAGCAGCAGCAGCAGCAGCAGCAGCGACAGCGACAGCAGACGCAGCAGCAGCAGCAGCGACAGCGACAGCAGACGCAGCAGCATCCGCGACCGCTATCGACCCAGCATATGGGCAATTGGGACAGGGTACCTCCTACGCAGCGACCCCCTTCCGTGGAAGAGGTGCAGGAGGAGGAGGACGTAGAGGACGCAGGTAGCTCAACTGCCAGCTCTCCGTTCGTACCCCCGCCTGCTGCTCTTGTGGATCGGTACTACCCGGCGATGTACGCGCGCGGTAGCGCGCGTCTGATCCATGCATGGGCCGGGCGTGGACGGGGGGGGTCGGGACCGGAGCCCGGGCGGGTCCCTCGTCAGGTATCCTTCGGGTCTTACGAGCGAGAGTCCAGGCCCCCGCATAGAGTGCCAGGATCGTCGGCCTACGTCCACGGCGACCCATGGGACGATGGACAAGCTCCTCCTGGCCCATTCCCCACCGTACCACCATACACTCCCGCCAGGAGCGCGCCCACGAATGTCAACTTCAGTCCGCTGCCCTTGGACGACCCTGGCTACGAGCAGCCCACGTCGGTCCGCGTGCGGCGTGAGTCGGACCGCTTCGCCTTTCGGCGGCAATCTGACGCCTACGCACCCCGACGTGGGACTGGCGACTATGCAGCTTGGCGCGCGGCGGACGCTCTCGTATCCCGGCGCGAGTCTGCCCAGTATGCCCCCTCCCATGGGTCCCATTATGAAGCGTGGGCGAGGCGCCAACAGCCCCCCACCTTCTCCAGTCCCGCGTACTGCGAGACGGGCGGGCCCCTGGGAGAGCCGGTCAAGGCCCCGCCCCTGCCAGATTTCAAGGCGGTGCCCAAGCTCCACGCGGGCATGAGTCCCCGCGAGATCGACGAGTGGGCTCGTATGTGGCAGCAGCTGTACACAGTATGGTGTGAACACAACGAGTGGCAGCTGGCTACCAAGGTGCTGATCCCGTACGTGGTGGTGAAGTGTATGGACCCATCAGTAGTCGGGATGCTTAACGTCGAGAGTGTGGCGGCTCAGTCATACCCGCAGACGGTTGAGGAACTGCTGGAGCGCATCCGGCGCAAGCTCATCCCTCCCGGCTATCGACTGACCGAGCGGTTTGAGTTCGGCCGCCTACGTCAGGGCAACACTGACTTGGCGGAGTTCCTCACCACCTTTGACTCCTTTGCGGCGCGGCTGACCGGCGACCTGACGTGGACCGAGTACAAGATTCGGTTTCTGGAGGCTATTCACCCTGACCTCCTGGACGAGGTTACGAAACACTACGCGGAGGTCCCCTGGGAACGCCTGGACATCCATGCCGTCCAGCAGTACCTTCTCCAAGTGGCCGACATCATCACGCGCCGGCGCTCAGCCAGCCCGCGGGAAGTTGAATCCGTCCGGGAGGAGGAATCCGAGGACGATGAGGTGCCAACCACGCACCTACACACCATCGACGTGTCCAAGGCCCGCTGCTTCAGGTGCAACGAGATCGGACACCTCAAGAAGGACTGCCCGCGACTCAAGACGCGCACACGTGTTCCTGCGTGGTCCCACAAGTTCCAGCAAGGCCCCCCGGATGACGACGACCAGCGCGCGGACGCGCGGTCCCCTGGGGAAGGGGAGGGATCCCACACTCAGGTTTGATCCCTCAGTGCGTTGGAACCTCTCGGCCCTCCTGTGGTCGTGGCGGAGTACCTATACCACACACGTGACCAGCAGGAGGAGGCGGAGGAGGCCGACGTATACACGGTCACTTCCCCCGGGAGACGTGATGGTCGCAGTTAGTGTTGGTGCCTGTGTCATTCTACCAAACTAGCTGCGGGCCATTGGTGCCTCTCGCTAATACGTTTCCCGGACGACATCTTCGGACGCGATCCCAGTTGGCAGCGTTGTCTGTGTAATTCAGCCCCTGGGCGCCTTCCGCTGTGGTTGACTCGACATCAGGTGTCTTGCAGACGGGATGACGAGTTCAGCGCTTGCGCGCGCATCTCCGCACACGCGTGTAGGCAAGACGTGATTCAGCTTGGTGGTCCTCCCTCAGTGCATCGACCACATCAGTTCTGCACGCGAGCACCTCCCGTAGTCGCTGATGACGACTGCCGTGATCCGTATTTTGGCCTTTGCTCGGCGGTGGCGTTTACAACGCTGTCACATGCTGGCGCGTGCGCGCCCCGCGGATCACTTTGCGCACCCCAACTGTTGCGTGCCCGCCACTGTGCATGGTCGCGCGCAACGTGTCCGCCACGCGCGTATAACTATCCCAGTTGTGATAAGCATCGTCGCCTGCAGTGGCGCATCCGGTAGTATTGTTATCGGTCGACCCCATCAATTGGGTTGTCTTGGCGTTGAGTGGTGTGCGCCTCTGATTCGGGCCGTTGGCGGAATTTTATATGCTGCCGCGGCCTTGCACTAGCGCGGTCGCCAGGGAGGGCAGCGGTGAGAGGAAAATTGATGGATTTGTGGGAAGTGGGGGAGATTCCAGGATGGATTATGGGGGTTCCTGTTCCTGCTGTTCCAGTCCAGAGATCCAGAGTTTCCAGTCACATTGCCCTGTGATTTGTTCCAGTTTCCAGTGGTGCCTCATGTGATGAGGGCACGGTATTATGTTAGGCTTGACCTGGGGTAGGTAGCCGGCCTTAGGCCAACCTGGACCTGGTTCTTGGTGTAAGGTCCCGGTAGATAGGACAAACGTGGGAGTCGGAAGGTGGACACTATAGGAATGACTTCGTGGTGGGAAGACAGCCAGTAGGCAAGGTGGAGCGCCCCACACCTATAATGCCAATGGATGCCCTGTACCGTCAGTACTGGGAATATCCCCGCCGTCTGGAGCAGTCTCTAGTCATGGAAGCCCCGCCATGGCGAAAAAGTCAAACGAGCTGTTCATTCAGGCGACTGTTAACCCCCGCGGAGAAGTTTCTGTGGTCAAAACCCGAAAGCCCTCACGTGATAGGATCTGGTTTCCTCCCTTCGGCCTATAGTAGGGAGAGATCGACGTTGACTACGTCAAGACTTGTCCTTGTGTGGCGAGTTTTGGGGGAATTGGTTTTACTGGCCCGTTGGAGAACAAGGGTTGGGACATAGTACCCCTATGGTCAACCTACGGCCGCGATGATCAGCGACCGATTGGCTACTCAGAATTAATTGTTGCGTGTGTTTTCTTTTTCTGTGCTTCTTCACCTCTATGACGGTAGAGACTACCGTCCCCTGGGGAGGGGGAGGAGTGTTGCGTGCCCGACCCTTGGAACGGGCGCAACAATGGAATAAATTAATTATTTTGGCTTGTTGTCATAGTCCGTAGGACTTTGGGACTCATTTCGGGACTTAATTTGGGAATTGTCCCTTGGTCAGGACTTTTGTATGGAACTTTATGATAGTTTGTGTGATTCGGACCAGTTATGTTGGGCCTAGGTTGATGTATGCGATCTTCTAGGGGCCGGTGCAGTCGCGCCGCGCTGGGTACTTTATAGCTGGTTGAGATATTGTACTCATGCGTGGATTCTGTAGCCTGGCGAGGGTCGATGTCGACCCGAGGATCTTGTGTGGACTGCATGTTTCGGAGTTCTCTGGAAGGTCGGCGCCATGTCGGCGCCTCTTCCCAGCTTGGTGGCAGACCTAGGTGAAATTGGTCCGAGGACGAGAGTCTCGTCCTCTTGGTTCGATGAATGTAAAGTGCGATGAAGCCTACACATTGAACCTGGGGCACTTATCCATTTGTAATTGGTATTGCTAGCCATTATAAGTGTGTATTAAATAGCTTGACACCAAGTCGCGGTGCCAGATATCTCACGACCCCAGTCGTGAAGCGCAATCTGCATTAGGCCACCTTGATTCTTCCTATTACCGGCACAGTTGATCTTTCGCGACGTAGCTCAGGCTAGGTGTCTGGGCTGGCACGTTACACAGACACCTGTGAGTTGGTATCTACCTCCATTGTAGCTGCCCAGCACGACCCCCACCCCGTGAGCTTGGATACCTTGGGATCATGTTTGCTGCGCATGAGTGCTCGGATGACGTCCGCCATGAGAGGCCCCCGGGCCTTAGGTGGCTGCCCCGTCCCCTCTGGCCTTGTGACAGTTGCTTCAGCAGCCTCCTCCTGCTCGTCATCTTCCAGCAGGGACAGACCATCATCCACTACCAGAGGATTGTTAGCTGCTGCTGCCTGGCTCTGGCCTGGCTCCTCAACCCAGCTGGGAGGGCCTGGCCCGTCTGCAGGCCAGATTGCATGTGGCCTTCTTTCCTTGACATGAGCCCAGGACAACCTGTACACGTGCCTTGGATCCTTTTCCAAAGCCACCAGGCAAGATCTGTTAGCTTCTTCCACACGAGTGACAACCCCATCCTGCCACTTCCCCCGCTTGCCTGGAATAGATGGTTCCTTCCACATCCTGACCTTCAGCCCCACCTGAGGCCTCAGCACATTCCAGTTCTTGTCCTTACGTCTCAGCTGGGCAAATAACCTATCTGCCTTCCTAAGACTGGCCTGCACCACGTTCTCAGGTAACAAGCTATACTGCAGGGCCAGGGGAGAGACAGCCACACCATCAAAGTAATAGTTAACCCTGTGGTTCAGCTGCTCTTCTATCCCCTTACACCAGGCTGCCCTCTCTAAGGCAGATGCCACAAGTGGCACTGACTCTGCTGCTAGCACCACTGTCTTCACTTCACGTATGGATCTCTCTACAGCCCCTTGCTGCCCATGACTCTCCCTGGGGACTACTACCAGCTTACAAGGCAGCTGGTCCTGATGCTTGAGCAAACAGTCAAACTGCAAGTCTGCCTGCACACTCTTGCACACCCCAAAGCCTGGGATCAGGGCTTTCATACCCAACAATAAGTGGTGCTCCTGCATACCAGGCAGAACGTCTATCAGTCTATATCTGCTGAACCTGTCCACTGCCACCAATATATACAAGCCCCTGATATGCTGGATATCCATCTGGATGTCGCCACGCTCCCTAGCAGGCTCCCTAGCATGGGACTGAGGTGGGTGAACAGCATTCTCCTGGCATCCACAGTTCTCAGCAGCAGCCTGGCATGCCTCCCACAAAGGCTCCCTACCTAGCTTCCAAGCAAACATTGCTGCCTGCCCAGAATGCCCAAACATATGATGCAGTCTATGGCCAGCCTCAGCATAGCTCAGCACTCTGTCAGTACTGACCTGGCGAGACGTCTGAACCGTGTGTGGGGACACATGATCCACTCCTGAGGTTCCAGGGCCTTCCTGCAGGCCATCCTGACTCCCCAAGCCAGGTCCTGCTCCCTGGACCGCTCCAGGCCCTTCCAACAAGGTCCTTTGGCCCTCCAGGCCAGCACCTGCTGGAGACCCACCACCTGCATGAGGTATAGGGAATTCAGCTGCAGCATTGTTATTGCAATCCAGTGGAAGAACAACATCTTTACACCCTTGGTGCTGCACAAGGGGCACACCCCCATCCTTATGTACATCCAACACACCTTCCCCAAGGGGTGATTGACTATTTACAGGGGATGATGTAGCTAGTCACTGCTGCCCCGACTGGCCCCCTGCCCCAGCAGGCTTGGCCTTCCTGTCAGGACACTCACGACGCCAGTGACCTTCCTTGCCACACACAAAGCATGCTCCACCCTTCTTCCCAGACCCAGCCCCACCCTTGCCAGGCTTTCCCTGGCCTCCCTGAGACTGTCCACCCTGCTTGCCCTGGTTGCCTTGAGCTTGGCCCTTGCCTTGCCCTTGGCCACCCTTACCCTGCTGACCACCAGCTTGCTGGCCCCCAACCCCTCCTTGGGAACCTGCACCCTTGCCACCCTGAGCCCCCTGCCTCTGGCGCCTGAAGCGCTTACGCTTGTTGGGCCTTGCCCCATCACGGGCTGGGTACCCGGGGACATCACCTTGGCCCTGCACAGCGGAGGTGGCATTGCTGCCATGGGACTGGATAGCTTTGCAGGCAGGATCTGGCTTCCTTATGCTGAGGATTACAAGCTCCAGAGCACGCAAGGAGCCATCAGTCTGGTTAAGAAACATGCGGGCACTGTTCCTCCCATCCACACTCAAACCCATACGGTCCAGGAAATAGTCTGCCAAGGCCCTATCTGTGACCAGGAAGCCATACTTGGCCCCCTTGTCTCTGATACGGTTGAGCCTAGCCCATTCCTCTGCCACAGGGCCCACTATCTCAAAGGTGTCATACTGATGTTTATAGTAGTTGGTGAGGTTGAGAACCTTGTCAGAGAACTCCTCCCTCAACCCATCCAGGAACTGTGCCCAGGTGAGCTTGTCCTTGACACCAGTCCTAGCCTTTTCCCTGACACGCTCTGACGAGTCCCTGTTGCATGTGGACGAGTGAAACACTTGCACTAGGTTGACAGTGGGGTCCACGGAGAGCACAACCAGCTCCATGTCCTCTAGCCACTTGTCTAGAGCTTCCTGTGCTAGTGGTGGGTTAAGAGGCTTTTGTCCATTCATAAGCGTGACTGCACTCATGTGAGGTCTCGACCCTGGCAGCGCTTTCACCGGCTCCACCACAGTGGGTGTCACAGTAACAACGCCACTTGGGCCAGCAAGCACAGGGGAGAGCACATCCACGTGAGGCCTCTTACCATTGCCGTCAGCGGAGGTGTCCCTCTTACGCTTCTCCACGGCAGGTTGCCCATTCGCCACCGTTATTGCATCAGATGCTCCTAGCGCCCGCGCCTTGCGCGCCTCCTCCACCGAGTCTTCGTGCCGTCTCTTGCTGCCTGGTCTCTTTCCCCCATCGCCCTCGCTGGCTGGGATCGCCTCCCCCACCAGCTGCTCCTTGTCTTGCCGAGGCTCCTGGCTTGCTCCAGCCGGTGCCTCCATCTCGCCCTTGTCGCCGTCTCCCGGTTTGCCACGAGGCATTATATACAGTGGGATGGCAATACAAAACAGGCGATAGACAAGGAAAATAGGCTCAAGCGCTGGTGCTGCCGGAAGAAGCCGCTGGACGCTCCTCAGCTATGGCCTCCTCCTCACGCTCCTGCGCTGTGCGCGCCACCGGTGTCCCTACGCGCGGAACTGAACGGACCTCCTCCGCGTTGTAAGGACCTAATACCCGGCTCACCGGCCTCCCGGCTGGTGTCTGCTCCACCGGCAGCCTAGGCGCACTACCACGGCGATACCACTGCAGGTTCCTGACCCACCGACTGCCACCACCCCGCCTGTCGTTCCGTGACCCCCGACCAATCTCAGCGAAGTCGTGTTCTGGCTCAAACGGGATATGCAACTCCGCCCTACGCCGAGCTGAGTAGCCCTCGTTTGTGCCGTCCCCTTCGTCAATCTGCTGTGACGAACGAGCTATGATGCCCGTGGGGCGATCCACGAACTCGCTGTGAAAATCCTCGTCGGTGACGTCCCGACCGGTGATGACTGTCACCGTTGGCCCACACGCCCCCGGCCTGCTTTGCAACCTCGGTGTATCCAAGGTCGACCAAATGCCGGCTGGTCGTGTCGTGATCACCCAGTGATCGGCGTGACCACGCGCCTCTTGGGTCAAGATATTGACCAGGTGCTCACACGTCTGAGCTACCACTTCAGCCGAATCCCACGGACTGTCGGCTTCACGCGTCTGCGCGTCCCGTATAATATGTGACGCGTCGGTCCCCTCCCCAGCGAGCTTGTCGCCACCCAGTGGTTGTACAATCTGGTACCACCTAAACAAATGGCCACCAGCTGGCTCAGCGTTTCACGCGCTAAGTCCAGCGCCTGAATGGTGACGTGCCCGCCCTGGTACGCGACCTCCAAACTGTAGATCAACGAAGCTATTTCGTCGCGAATAGCGACAAGCCGCTCCGTGCAGACCCGACCCGTCTCCCCTGGCGACGTCGTCGCCCTTATCCTCATCACCACTGGGTCGTTTGCCGACGGCCCTGCTGCGTTTCCAAACACAGCAACCCAACCTCCTTCCGCAAGACCCCTCGCAACGTAGGCGGCCTGCACAAACGTAGAAGCGTTGGATGGGTGGGAATAGGGGAAAAACGCGTTCTCGCGCGCTGGCGCCTCGGGAGCTGCTTCGTGCCCGGGGGATGACTCAGGTGTCTCGACCCGAGCCTCGGCCGACATGAAAAACCTTGCACAACAGAAATGCAATAGTACGAGTTAGCGAACAGCCAGAACTGTGAGTTCCTGGTCTCTCGCGCCACACAACGGGATGAGCCAAAGTTGCAAAGGCAGCAACCTTTTAACCCGTGCACCAAGCCACGACCAATGTGTGAGCCTCGGTTCGTGCTTGCCAAGATAGCTGGTCATCCCCCATGACCAAGCTATATCCTTTGCGTTGTTCCTCGTTCCCATCGGTGTGACGAGGCACGTGCAGGCAGGCAAGCAAATCCTCAACGTCCACTGGCATCAGTGCAGAGCCAGGACGAACTGGATTTGCCTAGACTCTGCAACCTAGGAAGTACAGGACCTGTCACAAGCCTGCAAGGCCTAGTATCCTTGCAGACCTGTGCCAGTTCCTGTAGTCCACCAGTCACAGGCTGCTGCTCTTCTGGTCTACGTGGACCACAGTCACGTGATAGTCAGGCTAAGCCTGCGCAGGCACGGCCTGCCACGTGTCCTGTCCACTACACCAGAGGACTGTACCTCAGTCGGCCACGGACGGCTAGGACTTCGGGACCTCATATCTTTCTTGTCCCTTGTCTGTTTCAGGCGGTCAGCACGGCGTTGGAAAGGTCTTTCCAAACTGCATCCACTTAGCATATTGGTTGCCCAAAATGCTAACTTATTATAACACACGCGATGCCTCGGAAGATCGCTAGACGCCCTGCCAAGAAACCGTCCAAAGTCCCTCGCAAAGCCCGCGCGCCTCCTAAAAAGACCGCGACGACTGCGATGACAAACTCGATCGTTATCCATTCGCCTCACGTGACCCGGCCCGCGAAGAAGGGGAAGGTTGCCGAGGTCCGAGGATTTAAGGACGCGATGTTGTTCGCCGCTCTCGCAGCAAACTCTCGCCCTGTCGTGTATCCCCCTCTATCTGCCTACGACGCAAAACCGCTCTCTGTACCGTCCCCAGAACCAGCGGCTGCCCTCGGCGCCGGGTCGGACGAACCTCTCCGCGTAGAGATCGTAGGGTCTGCTCCTCCGCTGGCTGCTAGGGAGCCCGTGGCGAGGACACCAGCTCGTCCGAGAGTGCGAGTCGCCAGCGTGACTGACAGGGTTAGCTGCACGGTCCCGGGTTGCAAGAACACATTTGTCAATGATCGAAGGCTGAATATCCACTTGCGAGACAAACATCACGTGACGGAAGGCGTTCCTGTGGGCGATAAAGGGGCTGGTCCGAGCTCGCGGATAAATTTCTAAGCAAATATAAACGATTTCAATGCCCATGGAACTGTCGGATGCCGAGATGCTCCAGATCGCCCAATGGATGATCCTGTATCCGGACGTCCAGCGAGAATTTCTGGAGTCTGCTATGCTCTATTGCCGGAGTCGGCCGCTGACTGGGAAGGAGAGGCGACAGCTCAAACGTAGCGCGCGAGGTCTCGCGGGCAGCGAGGGGAAGGTCGTTGTTCACGGCAGTAATCAGATAAAATCCGAGCTTATAACAGAGAATGAGGGACCACGTGCAGGAGTGCCGGACGCTGACCCTACGAAGCGAGAACAGTTGCAAATAAATGGAATGCGATGTAAATCAGAAAGCATGAAATGAACGTTGTGTTTATTGTTCTCATACGTTATTGTCGTTGCTGCATAATTCGTCTTCGTTGCGCATATATTCTATTGCGCTTGGCACCTTCATCAGTCTTGCTGAATATCCTACGTGGACATGCATTCCGTGTAGTTCAGTGCATGCCGCGTGTTAGATACTTCTAGAATCCTCTAGGAGGTACCAAGGCAGATGCGCATACATAATAGGCCGATAGTCGGCTCAGTCCTATTGACAGTACTACACCGGCCCTTGACCAGCCGGTGACGTGGAGGCCTGGGAGACGCCCACATATTCTACGTGGCGTTATCCCATTGGCGAGTACTAGTGAAGTACAGCCATTGGCCCAATACTACAATAAAGTATATTGTAGTAATCTGTACAAGATCCTCTATCTCTGAGGACCCATGTGGACCCTAGATGGGTCTCCAACCAACTCCAGCCATTCTTTCCCTTGTGAAAGTGATAAGGCTTAGATGTATTCATTGATGTTCGGCCGCACCTGGCCAGTTCACTTTCACATATGTGGGCAATGGGGACTCACTTGGGTGTAACAACCAAATGTTACATCCAAAGTTTTCCTACTGTTGAATCTTATTATGAGTTCTTTAGGACAATTATTTGAGAAGTTAGGAGGCTTCGACGTCTGATAGATATTGGGCCTGTTGAGATCTGTCGAATCTATTGTTCTACCCTCATTGGTCGTGGCCTGATCCACGTAGGGTACTTTGCATGGTGTTGTTTAGTCAGTCAAAGATTCTCTGCAGTACCGTTGTACCTGGTGGATTTGGTTCCAGGTCCTTGAGATTTCGTATGTACTGGCTTTGTGTTGTGTGGAGGATTCGGAGGCTAAGATCTTATCTTGAGTGATCCTCACTTTTGATTGGTCCTTCCGGGTTAGGGTTGGATGGATGCTGCGTGCACGATGACTTTTATCCTGTTTGGGGCGGCCGTGCATGTGTGCGTACGTGAGAGCTAAAGCTATGGTGTAATTCAAGGGTTTCCTTGTTTCATCAATCAAACAACCCTTGCCAAAAGTCAACTATAACTTCAACAGATAGTCGACTTGGATATAACTTGTCTGTTGTGTCTAACAAGGGTGGGGACTCATTCCCTTAACTGTTGAAGATCCATCTTCATTGCTTCTCTGGACGTGAAGTTATCTGTCGCGACTCCAACCCAGGTATAAAGATCTTTTCACGCTAATGTTGATACTGAGGCTGTTGCAAACACAACATTTTTAGTCGTTACATTGGTATCGGAGGTTTCTACCTAGGTGTTGGTTGTCTTGACAGTATTAGTTCACGATTAACAATGGAATTCTTGCCAGACCCAGAGAGGGTACGTTATGCTGTGTATTCGGACAGTTCTTAAGAGTGTGACTCATCCTTATGTGACAGTCTTGCTCTGAGAACTGCCTTGAGCCCATAAGTCTCTAACGTTCCCCAGTCCGGCATGCGCGACCCATGGAGTGATGAGTAACCCGGAGACACAACCACCGTTATCAAGTAAGAGAGTTGAAGATGCAACCACATCTTTAGCAGCTCAACGGACGACCGGTGATGAAAGGGTTTCATCATCTACTCCCAGACGTCAACTATTTGGAGATACCACCTTAATGTCTGCTTCCCGCAGATATTCGCTGTCGGTCGGCCCAAAGTTCTCCATCTTGCCCCTCGGTGTGCAACCAGGCGAGCCCTCCCTGCGTGGCATTGGTAGAGGTGTACCACGGTTCTCCAACGTGGGGACACGCGTTCGCCAGCACCCGAATACGGTTCGGCTATTCGTTTTGGCTACAACACGGTGCCGGGGCGAGACGGCACTCGGCTAGCGGCTGACGAGCTGACAGCGGAGAAAATTCGATTACAACATGAACGTGAGGAAGCTGCGAGAGCTAGAAGTGTGGCGGAAGCGCTGGAGAAGAGTGTGGGTAGGACTATTGCGCGTGTGCAGCAACTTGAGTCGCAAGGGCAGGCGGGCGATGGAGAGTCTGTTTTCGTGGATCAACCGTCTCCAACACTGGGTATACGAGGGTATATGCGGTTGACGCTCCTTTTGTTGATGAAGGGACAGATGCACAGGGGCATGAGCCTCCACGGCTCTCGGTGGCTGCGACATTGCCGGAGAATCAGAATGCACCACACGCCCCAGTGATGGAGCTCACGTCTTTGTATCCTCGTACTGTTCCTTTTCCTAAGGTGGAGTCGGTAGACAAGCTATCGCTGACCAACCTTACCCATCGCAGCTTCGACCATTTCTCCACCAAGTTTCAGGATGTCTTCGCTATCCACTTCGCCAACTATGGGCCCAAGGCAGAGGAACGTCTCACGATGGACATCCAGAAGAGAATGGTTAGGCAGCGGATGAGCGACAGTGCCAGCGACCGTTTTGATGAGTTTTTGCGTTCTGTGGCTGGACGTGCGTGTACCGACCTCCCCTCTCTCCTATTGGGCTTTCGCCGGTTTCTGTTACCCCAGGATCAGCTTCGCATGGATCGGGACGCACTGGCTAACTGTACGCAGGCTGGTTTGACGCTGCCACAGTTCGTGGAGCAATTCACCAACCTTAGAGCCAAGATTCCCAATGCTCTGACGCAGAGGCGCTTCACAGACTACTGCATGGCATGGCTCCACACGTGCGACTGGATGTGGACAAGCACTTCTCCCAGTTCGACTACGTGGATTGGCAATGGGACAAGGTGTTGTCTTATGTGCTTACCCTTTGTCGTGTGCCTGCTTTTTCTGTCAAGTGGGAACCTGTGGCCACGCCAGTGCCACCCATCAAGAAGTCCCTGAACCAGCTGGATGACCTCCTGGGGGAACTCAATGCTTGGATCCCACCCAGGGTAACTGTTTTATCTGCAACCAGCCAGGTCACTTTGCACGGGACTGCCCTAGACGGGACCAGTTTCCCCCTGCCACGAGAGGACCTTTTGGCGCCCTGCCATCTCCCAGGCCACCCAACCTTCCTCCTGGCGTTCCTGCTGGCGATCACCGGATGCAGCCAGGGTTCCAGCCCAACTTCCAGCCCTCTGGGAGGTTCCAGTCCCGCGCTAGGCCCTTCAGCAGACAGGATAAGCGTAGGATGGTGAACGCTCTCATGCAGCTGCTGGCAGATGAGGAGGATGGGGGGGACGAGGATGAGCCTCCAGCACCACCTGAGCAGCTTCCACCATCGGGCAGTGGAGCATCCCCAGACCCACCTGAGTCAAAAAACTAGTTGGGTCCCCAGGTCATCCTTCTGTCATGGCCAGGTCTGACCTGCCTGCTGTTGACGTTAGGCCAGTGAACACTGTGGGTGCTTCTGACCCTGCTGTCCCTGTGGGTCCTCCTGTACCAGGTCACTTACTCAAGTTTCAGGCTAGGCTCCTCAACGTGCCAGTCCCCTTGGCTCAGCCAGCTTGCTTGTTTATGATTGATTCTGGTGCTGGCAGTAATTATATTGCTGCATCCTTGGTGCAGGAGCTGAAGTTGCCTGTGTTGGCCCACCCCACACCTGTCATGGTGCAGTATTCTGATGGCAGGAGAAGCTGCTCACCTGGCTATGTGCAGCTCATCTTCCAAGTTTGTTCATCCCAGACTTTGGAAGTGACAGCAGATGTCATTCCCCTCACGGCAGCAGATGTGATTTTGGGGATCCCATGGTTGTCTGACACCAATCCTGCTATTTCTTGGCCTGACAGGGTGGTCCAGTTCAAGGATGGGACAGTGTGGGATGCTACCTGTGTGTTGCCAGGGGGGAGAAGAACAGCCACTGAGTGCTGTTCCACACAGACAGCTGTCAATGATGGCAAGGGAGGGGAAGCAGGTGCGAAAGGGGTGGATCAAGAGCCGACTTTGGAGGAGAAACGGGCTGCCCTACTGAAGCATGTGTGGTCTGCCAAGCATACTCTGTCTTATTTGGCCACCTATCCAGTGGAACACATCTTTTTCCTGCATTTGGTGCCTAATGAACCTGAGTCTGCTAGTGGTCATTCTGTCAATGCTGTCAGTTCTACTGTCACCACTGAGCAACAACAGCAGCATGATGCCTTGTTGGACAGGTATGGAGCCATCTTTGAGGACAAGATGCCCCAGTATCCTCCTGAGGGACCCATCACACATGTCATCAAGTTGGTAGAGGGTGCTCGTCCTCCTTTGTGCCTATGTACAGGATGGGCCCTGCAGAGATGGCAGAGCTGAAGACCATACTTATTGGCCTGTTGGAGGCTGGTCTGATCCTCCCAGCTAACAGTCCTTTCAGTTCTGGGTGTTTGCTTGTACCCAAGCATGATGGGGGGTGGAGGTTGTGCATTGACCTGAGGGGACTGAACAAGGTGACTGTCAAGTCCAGGTACCCTCTGCCCAGAATTGATGAGTTGCTGGAGAGGACTGCAGGAGCTGCCTTCTTTACCAAGTTTGACCTCAGGCATGCTTTCTGGCAGATCAGGGTGGCTACTGAGGACATCCCCAAGACGGCCTTTTCTACCCCATGGGGACAGTTCCAGTGGACAGTAATGCCCATGGGTGCCTCTAACAGTCCTGCCACTATGCAGATGTTTGTCAATGCCATCTTTGGCCACCTGACTGGAAATGCCCTGCCCCAGATCTCACCTGACCTTCGCAACCCCAGGTTCAAGGACATTGCCCACTTGTGTGACACTACCAGGGTGGTCTTCAGGACTTGTGTGGTCGTCTACCTGGACGACATTCTGGTACACTCTCGTACCTTCAGGGAGCACCTGGAGAACGTGGAGGAGGTCCTTAAGGTGATCCATCAGTATCATCTGTCGGTGAAGAGGTCCAAGGTGGAGTGGGGCCAAGAGGTGAAGTTTCTGGGCTACCAGCTGAGCGCTGCAGGTATGACTCCTGAGGCCAGCAAGGTCTCTGCTGTTTTGGAGTGGCCTGTGTTGAAGTCAGCTCAGGATGTCAGATCCTTTCTGGGCCTGGTGGGCTGGTACCGACGGTTCATTCCCTGACATGGCGGCCATCTCTGGTCCCCTGTTAGCCCTGCTCAAGAAGGATGTCCCTTTGAATGGACTGCAGCATGCCAGCAAGCTTTTGATGTGTTGAAGCAGAAGCTTACCACTGCTCCCTTGTTGGTGGGCCCCAACCCAGACTTGCCATACCAGGTTAGGTCTGACGCCTCACAGGGTGCTATTGGTGCAGTACTAATGCAAGATCATGGTAAGGGCCCTCAACCAGTGGAATACATGTCCAGGAGTATGACGTCTGCAGAACGTAACTACCCTGTTCATGAGCAGAGCTGTTGGGATTGGTGGTGGCCTGTCACAAGTGGGAACACCTACTGAAGGGGGCCAGTTTTCTGTGGCCAGCAGCGCCAGAGATGGGCAGGGCAACGAGTCTATTACCCTGATGACTGACCACAGGCCCTTGGTACATGTGTTGGAACAGACCCGGATGAGTAAGAGGATGGCTGGATGGATGGAGTTCCTGGGGGGGTTTGGACCTTTCTCTGTGAGGTACATTCCTGGTACGCAGAATGTGGTGCCTGACGCCCTGTCCAGGAGGAGGGATTTGATGGGAAGTTTTCATGAGGACTTGGACATCTGTGCTGCCCTGATTTCTGTGGTAGAGTGTGGAGCCTTGACTAGAGCTCAGGCCAACAACCAGAAGGTTTCTCAACTGTTGACACCACCTGTAGGGAATAACGGTGGTCCCGTGATGCTCATCGACCAGGGCTCTGTCCCAGAGTTGACAGGCGTCCAGGAGGGTGTCCAGTCACTGTCTGACAGTCTTAGGAGAAGTCCTGAAGGTGTGGTGCCCACTCCCACAGAGCAGCCAGGTGAGGGAGGCCCTGCTAGGCGCAGCAGAGGTAGGCCCAGGAAGTGGGTCATGGACCCTGTGTTGGTAGGCCGGTCCAAGGTGTTGGCCTCTCAGGTGATGGCAAGGTCAAAAGGGCCTATAGCTACTACTGTCTCATCCAAGCAGTTGGTGGCTAGCCCTGGGCAGGAAGAGGAGATGCAGATGCAGCCCCTGGGACCTGACAAGGACCTGGTGTTGCCTAACCCTTTAAATATTTCCCTGCTGGACGTCATCAAGGCCTTCACCAAGACGGAGGACATGGCTACTGCAGCTATCCAGAGGGGCAACTTTGGCAATAGACCTGTAGAATACTGGGAGGGCGTTCTGTATGTTCACACTCATGATGCAGAGCACACGGTGACTAGAAAAGTGTATGTGCCTGAGATGGCCATTCCCACAGTGTTACATTGTTTCCATGACGATGTGACTGCGTGTCATCCTGGTTATGCTAAGCTACTTCATGAGGTGCAGCAGAGGTTTTGGTGGCCTGGCCTTTATCAGGATGTTAAGGCCTATGTGGATTCCTGTGACTCCTGCCAGAGAAATAAGGTCAGGAACCAAGCCACGCCCATTTTCCCATGGCTATGCCCATTCCCCTGCGCCCTTGGATCAGTGTGACTATGGATTTTATCTGTGGTCTTCCCATGTCAGATGGTGGCAATGACAGGATCCTTGTGGTCATGGACAGGCTGTCCAGGATGTGCCATCTGATTCCTTGCAATACTCATCTCACCGCTGCACAGTGTGTGGATTTGTTTATGAAGGAGATCTACCGTCTGCACGGCATGCCTAGAGTGATCATCACTGATCAGGACCCCCTTTGGCTGTCAGGGTTTTGGAAGTCATTCTTTGACATCCTAGACACTAAGCTGGCATTCGGTGTGGCATACAGGTGTGCCAGTACTGGGGCGGTGGAGAGGATGAACAGAATTGTCAGGGAGTGTCAAAAGCACTATTGTACACACGACAACAAGGACTGGGACAAGAAGATACCTTTCATAGAGTTCGCAATCAACAACTCTCCTCTGGCTCCTCACCAGATGTCCCCCTTCGTGATCTGCAATGGCCAGTGTCCCTTGACACCATTCGACTTGGAACTGCCTGACAGAGACGCTGAAGGCCCTTTCCAGCGACGTCTTGGTTCAGTCCAGCAGTTGTTGGCTTCCTTCCAGGAGGCTCACAGCATTGTGGCTACCCAGCTGTTGAGGACACAGGACAAGTACCTGACTACGCCTGGCAGCAAACGGTGGCCAGTCATTCCTTTGTAGCTCCTGGGGACTTGGTGTTGCTGGAAGCCAACAGAGTGCTGCCTGAGAAGGAGCAATGCAGGAAACTGCAACCACTCTGGTTGGGTCCTTACCCAGTGTTGGCAACCTTCCACTATGGTACAGTGGTCCAGGTCCAAGTGCCTTCTCACTGGAAGCTCAGGAATAATATTTTTCACCTAGCCCAGCTGAAGCTGTACAGGCGCAACACCTTACCAGGCAGATTGTCTGCCCCTTTGCCTTATGAATTGGATTCTGAGGGGGAGAAGATCTATGAAGTGGAGCGGTTGTTGGCTCACAGGGTGAAGGGGAAAGGTCGTACCAAACAGTTGCAGTTTAAGGTACACTGGAAGGGAGAGCTAGAGGTGACTGCTACGTGGCTGTGGTTGTCTGATCTCACCAACAGTCACTCTGCTGTACTAGAGTATTGTCAGCGTCATGGTATCACCTTGCCTGAGTGGTATGTCATGGGCTCTGAGCGGTGTGCTCCCCTTCATAGCTCCCAGTGAGCACTGCTAACACCTCTTTTTGGTGTTTTGTGTCTGTGGTTGCCAGCCATGGCCGACTCCCATCCGGAGGGGACACCCAGGCCACCTGCACGAACCCAAGAGGACGTGAGGGCTACGTATGTCTTTCAGCACGACTACGCTGGCCCCAGAGCCCCGGGCCCTTCGATCCAGGAAGACGCTGGGTTTGTGGAAGCCCATTTTCTCAATCTGTTCCAGCGTATGGTACATGATCAGCAACGGCACGAGCAGCGTCACGGGGCCTTGATAACCAGGTTGATTAATGTGGAGGGTCTGGTTACTCAGATGGCAGAACACTTGAGGGCTGGGCACATTCCAACTGTGGGTTCTGCTGTGCCTGCAGTTTCTGAGGCTCCAGTAGCTCAGGAGGCTATCCCCACCCCGGTGGTCTCAGTCCCCTCTCCTACGGAGGCTCCTCCACCCCCTAAGGTGGTGGTACACTTGCCCAGGTCAGCTGTTCCAACAAAACAGGTGGAGCAGTTCTTGGACCACCGTAATTGTGCTCCTGGACAGTGCGAGTGGTGTAAATCCTTGTACACAGCCATGCAGGCATTGGATCAGACAGTGGTGGAGGAGGGTGAACTAGTACCTGAGGGTATGGTAGAGTTGGCCCTTGACTGTCTGCCCCCCAGTCTCTGTGAGATTGGGTCACCTATGGTGGCTTACATTATGCACACCGTCTTTGCAGTGTACCCGTGGCCTTCGTTTGACATGAGGCCGGTGGAGGGCCAGGACTTGATGGAGGCTCTGCCCAGTGACCTGAGACTCGCCTTTGCAGGGCTCAAGCCAGTTGGATATTCCCAGACCTACACTGAGCTACTTGAGCAGGCTGTCAAGCAGGGAGAGTTTGACCTTACCCGTCGTCCAACTGCTCTGTGATGTCTTGTTTTCCACGCAAGGACAGCACAGTCTTTGTGGGGCTGCAGTTACCAAAGTTCCCTAACGAGCTGAGGGCCAGGCTCACACCTTTGAGGGTGCTGGTACCCATCTTGGGCGCCAGGTGGGGGCCTATCAAGGCCTTTCTACAGCTGTGGTGGGCCTATAGCAGCTGGCTATGTCGCCATAAGACTGCCAGTGGCTGGGTCTTCGATCCCCTCCGACAGGCTGTGGTCACTCTGTCCTACCCTGCCCAGTGCAGTAGGTTTTCAGCTGAGTTGGGCAAGGCTGCTGAGACCTGCTTGGATATTCAGGTCAGCAGGAACTGGCCAGATCTGGTGTCCATGGTGGAGCATTTCCCAGTGTTTGGAACGAGGGGAAAGGATATGAAGAAGGGGGATTGGTTCACTCTGTGAAGGGTTCCAGGATGGTTGGAGATGGGCTGTGGAGTGAGGTGGGGATCCAGAATGGAGGCGACCAGTTCTGATGTCCAGTCCAGATTTCCAGCAACGACAGTTCTGAGTTCATGGTAGCTTTGCAGTTGTATTATTCAGGCATGGTTGCCTGTGTGTTAGTCACTTGATGACATTTCATCTGTGGGTGAATTTGTCTTATTCAGGGTTGACATGATCAGATGGTACTGAGATAGGAGGCCCTTTGGGGATGTAAAAACCCACTTGCTTGTCCCAAGAGGTGGTGGACTTCCTGTTTAATGTTGTGTTGTTTTGTGGAGGTTGTCGTTTTATTCTTCTTGGCTTCTAGGAACTGGGAGTTCCTGTCTTGAGGGGGAGATATGTAACAACCAAATGTTACATCCAAAGTTTTCCTACTGTTGAATCTTATTATGAGTTCTTTAGGACAATTATTTGAGAAGTTAGGAGGCTTCGACGTCTGATAGATATTGGGCCTGTTGAGATCTGTCGAATCTATTGTTCTACCCTCATTGGTCGTGGCCTGATCCACGTAGGGTACTTTGCATGGTGTTGTTTAGTCAGTCAAAGATTCTCTGCAGTACCGTTGTACCTGGTGGATTTGGTTCCAGGTCCTTGAGATTTCGTATGTACTGGCTTTGTGTTGTGTGGAGGATTCGGAGGCTAAGATCTTATCTTGAGTGATCCTCACTTTTGATTGGTCCTTCCGGGTTAGGGTTGGATGGATGCTGCGTGCACGATGACTTTTATCCTGTTTGGGGCGGCCGTGCATGTGTGCGTACGTGAGAGCTAAAGCTATGGTGTAATTCAAGGGTTTCCTTGTTTCATCAATCAAACAACCCTTGCCAAAAGTCAACTATAACTTCAACAGATAGTTGACTTGGATATAACTTGTCTGTTGTGTCTAACAAGGGTGGGGACTCATTCCCTTAACTGTTGAAGATCCATCTTCATTGCTTCTCTGGACGTGAAGTTATCTGTCGCGACTCCAACCCAGGTATAAAGATCTTTTCACGCTAATGTTGATACTGAGGCTGTTGCAAACACAACATTTTTAGTCGTTACATTGGGTCTTATGGAGTTTGCATCTCATCATTGCATGGTTGGTGTAACCTGCTGTAGGGAAAACCCAAATCTGAAGGAAAACCTCTTCTCCAGAGAGGACAAAACCTCCAGGGGGATAAAAACCTACAGGAGGAGCATTAGGCTCAGGCTCCCAGATTACTCCTCATGACAAGGGTTTCCCAGCCATCATGGACCGCAGCAACTGGTACCCATTAAGGGCCAGTCGTGGAAGCTTGGTCATAGCATCAGCAGGATTTGAGTGTCCTGGCAGATGTATGGTTATACAGTGGCTGGACAACTCCTTTGCCACAAGGTAGTCCAAGTCAGTAGTAGTGGCCCTCTCATTCTTGATAAAAGAGACCACGGGCTTATTATCACAATAAACCCTGACATCAATCACGGGTTGAGGTCTTATCTGACTCAGACACCATAAGAGTAGCTCTCTTATGTATATGGCATCGCGAATGCACATGGCGTATGCCCTGCACTCAGCGGTGTCAATGCCAGCAAACCGCCTCCTCTGAAGGTTACTGGACCAGTATACCAACGAGGGCTGTTTGCCTTCATTCCTGATGGTGATCAGGCATCCGGCTCTGGCACCAATCTTGTTGGCAGATCTAGACTCTTGGCTAGCATCTGTGTAGGCGTCTATGATGATGCGCCCATGCCAGTCTACACCGGACAACACCAAGTCAGGAGATTCATTGAGGCAGCTCTCCAGGCGCCTCCTTCCTTCTCCTACAACAACAGAGTCTGGCATCCTACTCTGTACTGCCAGGTCAGGGTTAGTTGTGGCAGCCAGCCAACCCAGTTGACCTTTAACCGTAGGGGCATTCTCCTCAGTTACTCTCTTGGGCAACTGAGTTATTACTTTTTCTTTATACCCCTTCGCCGATTGCAGCTTAAGATGCCATCCTTTGTCATCCTGGAAAAGGGTACAGCCAATGCCACAGTAAGGTACCTGGCTGTTTTTACTAAACCATGCTCTGGTACCAATAGGGGACTTGTCATTGAGCCTTTTATAGGTCTCATTCAACCATCCCTTGGGACCAATGCGTTGCATATCATCTCCATGTAAGGTAGCCCAGGTGGGTTGTCCTTTGGATTGCCCCACAAAGAGACAATAAGCAAGATGAGATTGTTGCATCTGACATCTCTCCTGGATGGCAGGAGCAATGGTTTCATACCAGATGACTGGACTGCTGACCAGTCCTTCCCAGCCCACTTTAGGCTGCATGTAGGGATGACCTACTTCAGCTATCCAGCATGCTGGGGTCTTAACACAACAGGGTCTTTGAGCTTGCCAAGTGGCTCTGGCCACCTGAGGATCACCATGCAAAAAGGCCCTGGTGAAGTCATCAATTTCTGCTCCATAATCCAAGCCATAGTCCAAAGCACCAAGGTACAGACTAAGAATAAGCCTGAGAACAGGATGTGACAGGCCAGGAGTGTACAGCTCCTCCTTATCAAAGTCTGTAGTACCATGGAACTGGGTCACGACTGGACGTGCGTTTGGTATGGGAGGCTCACCAAGCTTGCTCTTCATCTTGCATACAAAACGCAACTGAAGCATTTGAGCATTGGGTGGAGGTTCTGAAATGCCTTCAAAAACATCCAGCGTTTGCCACTCCTGGAGCGCACGCGCCAATGCTACTCGCCAGGCCTCAAGGCCAGCGAAAGTGTGACAATCCAGGTCTACATCATCAAAGGACATGGGGCTATGAGCAGCAAATGACCTTTTTGTGAGACCAAGAGAAGTCACACTGAGCTGGGCGGGTTCTACCAGCTCAGAAGCTGGGGGTATATCCCTTCCCCATTCTGCTCCTTTTATTGAACCGACACAGGCGGTCTTCCAATTTGCCTTCTGGAACATTTCAAGAGGCAAGAGACATCTGAATGATTCCAGAGGAATTGGGTCACAATGGGTTTTTAGGAGACTCTTTGTGTTATTGGGGCCATCAACAATGGTAACACCGGGAGTCACCAAGAATGGCTGGCCAATGAGAGTGGGTCCCTTATAGCCATCAACAACACAAAGTGTCAAAGACTCACCCAAGAATGGGATAGTGATATTCCCAAGAACTTGATGATCAGTGTTACCCGCAAAGTCTTGGACAATAGTCCATGGACTGGGTTCAAGGGAATACTTATCCAGCAAAGCATTAAAGGGCGAGGTGACAGAGACCTCTGCTTTGGTATCCACATCAAAGCCATCAAGGTCCATGCCCTTCTCTAGAAGAGAAGTTATTTTGGCAATCTTTAGTGAGGGCTTGAGCTTCTTTACAATATCCCGAAGCTCTTGAGGATTGCCTCTCTTGCCGAGCTGAGTGTTCAACCTGGACAACCCCTCCTCAGCTTGTCTTCCTTGGGCTGGAATCCCATCAGTCTCCAAGGGCAATGGCTTATTACCAGGGTAATTGGATCCAAGCTTTGGCTGTTCAGACTGAAATATGTTATCCACCTGCCCAGGGGTCTCAAGCCCATGTTCCAACGGCCGGAGCTTCCGGTGCTGATCAGACACCCTATTATCCAACAAGTCAGCTTCATCCATATCATCCTGTGATATCCCAGTCAATGTCTTAGGCTGAGCTTGCTGAGTAGTAGGCTCCAGTTGATGGGAGGCCGCCCTTTCTGGTAGTTGGAGTCCAGCCTGTTCACTGGCCAAAGGTGGACAGGAAAGATTGGGAGATCCAAGTGCCTCTTCAGGGGCCATAATTTCCAGGGGATTTTCTTGAACGTTCATTGGATCTCTCTTCAATCTATTCCAAGCCAGATGATAAGTGGTCCCATTCCAGACCACATCAGCAGTTTTCATCTCCAGGTCAACTGAGGTTATGGTCCCTGGACCCTGCCAATAACCACGTTTACCAGGAGCATTTTCTTTGTGGAAGATCACCTGGTCTCCCACCTCAAATTTTAATGATTCTCCTCTCTGTTTATCCTTTTCACAGAGATGAGCATACTGTGCCCACCTCTGCTTACTCCATGCCTGCATGATGTCATCAGGGTAGAGGCCACCTGCTAGTCCACGAGGTGAGACCAGCCGTGGAACACCACGCACCTTGATAGTATGAAAACGGTTGTTCATGGTGTTTTCCACTTTTGCAGCACCCAAACACCTGACAGCAAAAGTTGGTTTAAACATCTCAGGATAGTCCCCGGATATTACCAACTTCTTAAGCTCCTGTATATATCTGTCAACCTTGCCTTGGGCTTGGTGATCTTCACGACCCACAATCCTTAGGAAAGGCAGATCAGAGTATTTGGTCAGGCAGTTAAACTGCAAGTCCATCTGCAGCTTATGAATAACTGCAAACTTCTGCAGAATAACAAGAACTGCGGCATGGAGAGTATTCTCATCCCCTGCTGCCATAGGTTCAATTCCAATGTAGCCTGACCATTCATCCACAGCCACCAAGTAAGGCAATTGCCTGTAATTGGTGAAGTAGAGGATATCAGCTTGTAGATTACCCCTACCATCTGCAGGATGCTTTGCATGACGTTTGGAAGGCTTGTTAGCACACAATTGGCACACACAATGTTCTCTGACATCTTGATAAGCCTGCCAGAGAGCCTTGTTATTAATGGCTTGAACAAGCCTAATGGCATTGTTTCCATGGCCACAGGCATCATGCAAACTCTTAGCCAGAGTCCTAAGATTAATACAATCATTAGGCTCAGGCTCTTCAGGACATGGACGGGCATCCACGTTCCTGGCAGAGCAAGAGTCCAAGTTTTTATTATCAATATAACAAGGATTATTGCTCTGAGGAGCTTGACTGTTAACAATATCAATGGGTGCTTGGCTACAAACAGGAGCTGCACCACATGTATTGTTCACAGATACGTTGCTCACCTGGGCAACACCATGTGGCATCTGTCTACAACCAGGAGCAGATCCACATGTATTATTTACAGGAAGAGTTCCCTCTGGGGTACTCTTTTTATTCCAGGCATGGATAGGAATGCCACAAACAGGGGCACTTTTACTGCTGCTCACTGGGGCAGCTTTACGGTCAGTAGGGGTTACTGCTGGAGCCCCTACCACCTGGCAGGCCTCATCTGCCATGAGTCCACTCTCATCAGCATCCATAAGGACGCTGTAGGGGTTATATAAACAGAGAGGATCATCTAGTTTTTCTGCTGCTGCTTCCTCTTGCGGCCACGAGAGGTATTGCCACCCCGCGGCTGAGAAGCATCACCACCACGCGGCTGGGAAGCGTCACCACCACGCGGCTGAGAAGCGTCGCCACCACGAAGGGCACCGCTCTTGACGGCTTGGGAGATCTGCTGCAGCAGCTTGAGGACCTCCATCTGGGTATCCTTGGGTCCAGCGCCCGCCTTGCTCCTGCAGGCAGACGCATCATGTCCAGAATTGCCACAAGACTTGCACTTGCGAAAGTAGCAATCCTTAGCCAGATGGTTAGTCCTATTACAGAAAGTGCAGGGAGGGAAGGACTCAGAATTAGCGACAACCTTACCCTTACATGCGCGGCGTGTGTGCCCGGGCTGCCCGCAGTTGTAGCAGAAGATTTCCCGTTGCTGCTCCATCACCATGGCGACACGAGGCACCTCCGCGGCACCTCCTTCTCTGGAAACACGGGTTTGATTCGTCAGGAGCTCCTTGAGGTGAGCTCTGCATCGGTGAGTGTCGCACAGGTAACCGCGGCAGTTGGCGACCAAATTCCGCTTCTCGGATTCGGACAGAGCACAGTTTTGGATCCATCGGAGATTCACCGCCTCGTCAGGCCACCGGAGCCCCTGCTTCTCCAGCATGTCGTAGTAAGAGTTGAGGTGCTCGATGATGGTCTGCCCGGGCTTCGGCTTTGCATCTACAAATTCCTCGATCTCGTCGCAGGTTTTGGCAGTGATAGAACGAAGAAAAGTCTCCCTCGCTCGGCGCAGAAACTCGAACGGCGACCACCGCAGACGCTGTGCTCTATCCAGCAGCGAAATCCACTCTGGGTGGTTTTTCTCGCGGTCTCCCAGCGGGGTTCCACGAAGAAACTCCAGCCAGTCCGGAATGATGTCTCGGTTGCCCGCGAGCCTGCGGAAAAACGGCCCAAGAGAGCTTACAAAGCGATCCCGGTCTGCTTGAATAGCACCAGGCACCAGCGGGGCTGGAACCCATTTCTTGATTGCCGACAGCAGCTTCGCCTCTTGAAGCAAGGTCTCCCGCCGAAGCACTTTATCACGCGCACGCTGGTTGTCACTACTAGTACTTCCCTGCCCGCAGCCCTCCTCCCGGGGCTGGTCGGACATATTCTTATTGTCATCCCTGTGCTCGCCTGGGCCAGGGTCGACAGAAAATTGAGCCGGTCCGTGCTCACCAGGGCCAGACCTCTGCTCTGAAAGATTGTCGTCCGAAGACATTGCAATGAATACAAGTTGCAAATAAATGGAATGCGATGTAAATCAGAAAGCATGAAATGAACGTTGTGTTTATTGTTCTCATACGTTATTGTCGTTGCTGCATAATTCGTCTTCGTTGCGCATATATTCTATTGCGCTTGGCACCTTCATCAGTCTTGCTGAATATCCTACGTGGACATGCATTCCGTGTAGTTAGTTACGTTAAATAGTGCCGGAACCTTTTGCCGCCTGAGGCAAATCGGTCCGTCACACTATTTTGCCCGGAATAACCACTTCCGAGCACCCAAGTTAATTCGGCCGAATTAACTTGGGTGCTCGGAAGTGGTTATTCCGGGCAAAATAGTGTGACGGACCGATTTGCCTCAGGCGGCAAAAGGTTCCGGCACTATTTAACGTAACTAAAACCTGGCCTCGTGGAGGGGGGACGAAGAGCCCGAGACATCCGCCTAGGCCGCTGAGCACGCACCACTAAATGCGCCGGAGCTGCCTCAGTGAGGATTCGAACCCCTGACCTCCAAGGTGCACGGGTTTTAGTTACGTTAAATAGTGCCGGAACCTTTTGCCGCCTGAGGCAAATCGGTCCGTCACACTATTTTGCCCGGAATAACCACTTCCGAGCACCCAAGTTAATTCGGCCGAATTAACTTGGGTGCTCGGAAGTGGTTATTCCGGGCAAAATAGTGTTACGGACCGATTTGCCTCAGGCGGCAAAAGGTTCCGGCACTATTTAACGTAACTAAAACCCGTGCACCTTGGAGGTCAGGGGTTCGAATCCTCACTGAGGCAGCTCCGGCGCATTTAGTGGTGCGTGCTCAGCGGCCTAGGCGGATGTCTCGGGCTCTTCGTCCCCCCTCCACGAGGCCAGGTTTTAGTTACGTTAAATAGTGCCGGAACCTTTTGCCGCCTGAGGCAAATCGGTCCGTAACACTATTTTGCCCGGAATAACCACTTCCGAGCACCCAAGTTAATTCGGCCGAATTAACTTGGGTGCTCGGAAGTGGTTATTCCGGGCAAAATAGTGTTACGGACCGATTTGCCTCAGGCGGCAAAAGGTTCCGGCACTATTTAACGTAACTTAGTTCAGTGCATGCCGCGTGTTAGATACTTCTAGAATCCTCTAGGAGGTACCAAGGCAGATGCGCATACATAATAGGCCGATAGTCGGCTCAGTCCTATTGACAGTACTACACCGGCCCTTGACCAGCCGGTGACGTGGAGGCCTGGGAGACGCCCACATATTCTACGTGGCGTTATCCCATTGGCGAGTACTAGTGAAGTACAGCCATTGGCCCAATACTACAATAAAGTATATTGTAGTAATCTGTACAAGATCCTCTATCTCTGAGGACCCATGTGGACCCTAGATGGGTCTCCAACCAACTAGAACAGGACGAGGGGCAGTCTTCATGATCCAGTGTGGGACATCCCCGCCGGTCTACTAGAGGATTATCACGATGTTGGGTTGACCTTGCTGACAATTCCGTTTGAACAGACGCACATCAACCGAAACAACAGTTCGTTTGAGGTCACGATGCAGACGACTCACACCGTCTCGCTGCCATTCGGGTCTTGGACTACCATCGAGAACCGTCACAATATCGAGACAGTATTGCAGACTATCGACAGCTCGTTCGTGGTCACGTACGACCGCGCGAACAGCCTGTACACGTTTGCTGCCAGTTCTCCGTTCCAGCTACGAGTCGGCGAATCTGTTGGGCGGGTCTTGGGGCTGACACCGGGCGTTCACGTGTCCAATGACCAGTCCGTGGTTGTCAGCAACCGGCCAGCTACTAACGGACGTCTGCGGGCCGTCTATGTGTACGCGGACATCGTGCGAGGGAACGTGGTGTCTGCGACTAATGGGGCAGTGTATGGTGGGCTGCTTGCCTGCTGTCCTAACCTGAGCAAGTTCCTGGAACCGATCGTATGGCAGGCGCAGACCCCGTTATGGCAGCACATGCGGGATTCTCCGCGGTACATCAGCCTTCGCCTGTTAGACGAGGACGATTCGCCTATCCAATTGTATAGCGATTGGGTGGTCCAGCTCAGTTTCCGAATCTCGCCACAGAAGGCCATGGGTGTGGAGGCGCGGAAGATCGGGAGCGTGCTGAGATACATGGCGCTGGGCGGGGGATCTCTGCCCGCCAGAAGAATATCTCAACGTTCAGATATAAACGTCGACGACGAATGAAGCTTAACTTTGGAAAAGTTGTCAGTACCGTGCGCAAAATCGGACATGTTGCGGGGGACGCCATTAGAAAAGTCGGCGACGGCGCGCGGTTTGTCAAAGCTGCCGCTGGGGCTGCAGATGCGGCTCTCGGGCATGTCCCGAGCAAGTTGATCGAGAGTTCTCCTGTTCTAGGGACGGCTTACCGTGTCGCCAAAACCGGACTGGACGCGCTGTCTTCCCTCGAACGCAAGGTCGACGCGCACAAGGCGGCGAATCCTCTCTTAGGCCAGTTCCTGCACTAGGCAGGATTTTTATCTAAGTGGATGGGTATACAAACGCAATCATGGCTTCCGACGGTTCTTGGTATAATCGTGCCATTCCCAAGTCTATGCAGTACATTGTCAAGGCGCTCGGTCAGCACTCTACGTCCCGCGTACAGCTCTCGACGCTGTCAGCGAACACCGGTATCAAGCAAGGGTCTGTGGTGGCTGTCCGGCTGCCAACGAGCGGGTTCGCAGATCTCCATAGTTTTGCCATGTACTTCAAGGCATCTCAGGCGGCGACGACTGGCTTATGCAGATTTCCAAGGTATACGTCGTCGTTGATCAGGCGTCTCGAGGTTTTGGTCGGTGGCCAGTCAGTAGATTCCATCAATGACTACCACCAACTGTATCGCACCCTTCTGACCGTTCACGGCGGCCTCGGTCATGACAACGCACAGGCCCCGGCAGGGTGGTCCGGAAATGACACCACAACCGTCGCGCTGACCGAAAGGACGGATGATGCCGTCGCCATGCACAAGAATATTCCCGGAGTTATCGACAACTGGCTCGGATTCCTGTCTGGCGACCCCCGTGTGATTGATCTCAGTCTCTTCCCTCCGATCGAGATCAGGATCACGCTGATGGACGGGAGTGTCATGATCCCTGGAGAGGCAGTCGCCGCGGATGGCGCCGCCGCTGCCGTCCCAGCCTGTGCTGGACCCGGGTTCAAGCTGGATGACATCCACTTCTCCATCGATACGTACCGTTTCCAGGAGGACTTGGTGGGACAGATTTTTTTGCGTCTCGGTTGGCCGAGGGAGGGACCTTGCCGTTCCGCTGGAAGACTTGGCAGTCGACCAAGCAGTCGGCCAGTGCCGCGCCATACAGTATCAAGGCGACCCTTTCTTCGGCATCCGCGAGCAAGCTTCTCGCTATCCAGGTCAACTCGGACAACGACGTCGCGAATGGAGCTGGTGATGTTATGTTCGACCATACCGCTATGCACAAGGATATGCAGTTCCAGTTTGACATCAACGGTTCGCACCAGTCTCCCGCGTATCGCATTGGCGTGACAGAGGCGTGGACCAACCTGATGAGCGCGTTCAACGACCAAGGTAACTCGCTGTCATGTGCCAAAAACGGAATCACGACCGCTGATTGGAGAGACAAGAATTTCGTCATGGCCTGTCACCTGAACATGCCATGTGCCGGTAACGAGTACCAGAGCGGACTCGACCTGCGCGGGACTGCGGCAGTCGTTACCTTGCGTGTGGACGGGGCGGGCGGGGCGTGCACTTTGTATCTGTTTTGCGAGCTCGAGGCTAAGATGGACGTCGGCGCCGGGCGGCAGGCGGCCGTGTACCTGTAAAAATCTCTGATTGTTACTGTATAGCGCTTGATGGAGTATCTCAAAGATCCGCGATATACCGCAAATCCTTTTAGTAGAGTCACTTTGATTTTTGACACACCTTCGATGGCTGACAAAGGCACGGCGATCGGGTTGCCGGCCAGGAAAGGGCTCTTGATGGAGCCCAAGTTTCAGTATCCTTTGCCAAGTTCTAAAAAATAGTATCGTTTTATGTAGTATGTCAGCAGCATGTCTTTTGATTACGGTGTCTGTCCTGCTTTAATCAATAAAAAGAAGCGCGTCCATGCGCCTTCCATAAACTTAACGACTACAGCCGGAACATATCCTATCACGTCTCCAATTACAGTTACAGCGACGTTCAGCCAGCCGGTCACGGGGTTCGCCTTGGACGATATTATCATCGTCAACGGGGCCATCGCCAACCTGACCGGCAGCGGGGCGTCGTACTCCTTCCAAGTGACGCCCACGACCGCTTATTCGCCGACCACAGTAGGCGTCGGAGCAGGGGCGGTTGTCAACGCGAAGGGGGAACCGAACAGAGCCGCAACTCCGCTAGTCTTCACGTATTCGCCACCTCCAACTCTCGCGACAACCGCGGGCTCGACGCCATCCTCGATCCCAGTGAACGTGTCCGCCACGTTCAGCACACCTGTCACGGGGTTCGCGTTAGGCGACATCACAGTGACCAACGGGACCGTCTCCAACCTGCTTGGGAGCGGGAATTCGTACACGTTCGACGTCACTCCGATCATGGCAAACTTGTCTACAAGTGTAAACGTGGGCGCAAACACAGTGATAGATGCATCAAGTGGGAATGGCCACACGGCATCCAACACGCTTTCATTCACGTACTCGTACGACCCAGCCGCCGACCCAGCGCTATACGCCTGGTACGACCCGTCGGACGGCACCACCCTGTTCAGCGACACGGCGGGGACGGTCGTCCAAAGCACCGCGGGAGGGAACGTGCTGCGGATGAACGACAAGAAGAACCTGGCCTCGGGGTATCACGTGTCCCAATCCAATTCTGCACTGACCCCGATTCTGGACACCACCCAGCTCAACGGGAAGACGTCCCTCCGCTTCATCAACAGCCGCTCGGGCAATTTGGAGTCGTCAAGCACGTTCTGGGGCTCTATCGGGACCAACGCATCCATCATCGTGGTCGCCAGGCAGCTTGCGTCAACCGTCTACCCGGGGACGGGATCCATGAAAGGGTACGTCATCGGAACGGACACGGGGACGGCAACCGGAAGTGCAGGCCAGGGGTATCGCGTGTTTTATAATCCGGATCAAAATCGCTTGATGGCGTCCTCTAGAGCAACGGACAACGGCGGCGCCAATTATGGTTACATGTCTTTTGCTGGCTCTTATGAATTTTGTAACGACCACCCGCACACCCTTGCGATGGCGGTAAACACGGTCGGTAACAGATTCGTCACTTTTTACGACGGTCGCACGAGCCGCGGACAGAGCGGGTCAGACCCCGTCACGTGCACGGGCGCCTTGAATATCGGCGGGGATACTAACGTCGCCTACCGCGCCTTCGACGGGTGGATCGGCGAGATTCTGATATACAACACCGAAAAGACGTCCGCCGAATTAGAACTGATCCGCGGGTACCTCGTGAACAAGTGGGGGACTCCGCAGACGATTCTTCTCACCGTCGGCCTGACCACTTCCACCGCGACCCCGGCGACCAGCCCCGTCACCGTTACCGCCACCTTCTCCGAATCCGTCACGGGGAGCTTCACGTCCGGGGACGTCGCGGTGACCAACGGGTCCGTCACGGCTTTCTCGGGCAGCGGAACCACGTACACGATCACGGTCACGCCCACGACCGCCCACTCGCCCACGACGGTGAACGTGGCGGCCGGCGTGGCGTCGACAGCGTCCGGAAAGCTCAACATCGCCGCGAACCAGCTGACGTTCACGTACTCGCCGCCTCCAGCATAGAGTTAAGACTAGAACTATTATCTCTCGTAAGATGTAATAAAAGCCATGGATTATCCCACATATTACCAATACGTCGTCGACTTTAAAGGGATGACGCCAACGATTGACGGCAGAACCGGGCTGTGTTATTTCAACGTCAAACCAGACCCACGCGCTCCTGTCATCGACAGCACCTGGCGCGGTGGCGCTCACTGGGTTGGATTTGATTTCGTCGAAAACCGCGACGATTACAAGATAATCGGTCTAGTGTCTCCTAGTTTTTTGGGTGGCGAGCAAAATCCAGGGGAATGTGTAGTCCTGTGCACAGAACAAATGGAAATTGGCGGAGAAGGGATTCCTCTATACGAATTCTCGATCAATTCGCATTCATTCTTCAACCTCAAGGACCCATACCTGTTCAGGCACGGAGGACAGCTTGTAATTGGTTTAGTTCACATTGATAGAGAGGCAGAGGATACCGACAACTATAAACCAGTAGGGAGTTTCAGGTCGTTTGTGTGTGTCTTACGTTTTGAGAAGATTCGCGGATTCGACGATTGCAAGTGCCATCACAAGTAGACAGAATTTAACGCGTGATGACTCAGTGTAATTGGCATCTATTCTTGAATTGATCAATAAATTATCTTACACAAATTCATAACATTCCAACATGTTCATAACCATGAATGACATTCTGAACTGCATCGAGGCCTGCAAGCCGGGCAGTGGCGGGTACATCCAGAACGGAACGCGACGATCCGTCAACGCTGCAGAAGTGGCGCGAGTTTCCTGCGTTGTCGCCGGAAAGCCCGATCCATACGAGGACAATTACCAGGTAGAATTAGATCAGCTAGACGACCCACGCATCTTCTCGTCGGCTGCTCTGTGCGCCCTTGGAGACGACGCGACTTTTGACGAGATTATCAAGGCGTGCGAGGATCTGGTCGTCATATCCATAATGGCCGGCTGTGTCACTGGCAGACGATCCATTTCCTCATCCACGTTCGATCAGGTGAAGGAGCGTCTGCAGCTCCCATAGAGGCGAGTGACAACAAAGCCATCCTCCGAATACAGTCATGCGGTTGGTGTGTGGCGTTGTTTGCTTGTTTGTTGAGGGGTTATGAGGGAGGGGGGAAAATTGGCCAGAGAAAGTATAGTACTAATATCAAATTATCTGGCCAATTTTCCCCCGTATGAGAACCCTGTCTCACATGTTGATGCGAGTGTGGTTTTTGTGGGTGACCGGTGACAGACGCCAGCATTTCTATGACATCCTAAAGCCCCGCGACCCCTGAGCCGGGGTTGGCAGGGGTCGGGAAGTCACGGCTGCCACGTGACGTGTGTCAGTAGCAAAAACGAAATCCAATATTTTATCACTCAATTTATCACTAAATCATCATCACTCAAGAATGGCTCCCCGGTACCCCACACGGCCCTATCACTCAATGAGTGGCTATATATATATCCCGCGCACGGCCCGGCTGTCGGGGGAGGTCAACTTCGAGCGGGTGGCCGCCGACGTCATCCGCCTCGTCCGCGAGGGGCAGCTCAGCCGGGCCATGACCCGCTTGGAAATGGCCAAGCTCGCCCCCGCCAATGCGGCTACCCTGGCGGCCTTGGAGGCTCTTCACCCTGCGGAGCCCGGATTCCAGCTGCCCGTGCCGGACCCCCTGCCGGCCCCCCTCCGGCTGGACCGCGACTGCTTCCTGGAGGTGATGCGTGAGGTCCCGCGGGCTTCCTCTACCGGGCCGTCGGGCTGGCGCTACGAGCACTTGGAGGTCCTGGTGGGGCATGGGGGCGAGGACATTCTCTTTGACACCCTCATTGACCTGGCGGCTGGTCGCGTTCCTCCCGCTGCGCGCGAGTGGTTAGCGGGCGCTCGCCTCCTCGCTCTGCTCAAGGGTGTCTTGCCCCCCCCGAGGGCAAGGTGCGCCCGATCGCCTGCGGTGAGGTGCTCCGCAAGCTCGTGGGCAAAGTGATCTGCCGCCAAAAGGCGCCCGAGCTCCGTGCCTTTTTCTGCCCGCCCCTCGCAGCGGGTGAGACCTCGGTGGCGGCCCAGCTGGGGGTGACGACTCCAGGCGGGGCGGATATCCTCATCCATTCGGTGCAGGCCTACCTCGAGGCCCACCCCACCCACGCTGTCGTCAAGGTCGACTGCCACAACGCGTTCAACAGTCTGTCCCGCGCCAGCATGTTTGCGGCCGTCATGGAGTCCTTCGAGGACTTGTACGCTTGGACAGCCGTGTGCTACGGCCAGCCCGGCCAACTGGTTCACATCATGGAGGACGGCACTCGCGGCGGCCTGCTGTCGCGGTCGGGCACCCAGCAAGGGGACCCCCTGGGACCCCTGTACTTTGCCGCCCCCCTCCAGGGTTGCCTCCAAGCGGTCCATGCTGCCCACCCGGCGGTCGCTATTCAGGCCTACTTGGATGATATCTACCTGCTGGGCCCTGTGCCGGACACCACCGCGGCTCTGCTGGCACTGCAGACCGCGGTGGCCGACATCAACCTCCAGTTGACCCTTGCCAAGTGCGCGGTGTACTCGCCCCAAGGTGATTGCTCCGGCTTTCCGCCCCAGCTCTTGGGCCGGGACGAGCGCCTCCATGGGTTGGATGTCCTCGGCGTTCCGGTTGGCGACCCCGCGTTTGTCATCGATGCTCTGCGGGCCGCCCTCGAGGCACGCACTGAGGTACTGCCCTTGATTGCGCGCCTTCATGATTCGCAGACCAAGGGTCTGCTTCTGTGGTTTTGCGCTCACCCTCGCGTCGTTCACTGGCTCCGGGGCGCTCTTCCGTCTCAGGTCCGGCTGGCCGCCGAGGGCCACGACGAACGCATCCAGTCGGCCTTGGCGCAGCTGGTCCCGGGCCCCGACCTCCCGCCACATGCTATTCGCATTGCCTCCCTGCCTGCACGGATGGGTGGCTGCGGTCTGACTCGTGCCGCCCGGCTGGCCCCAGCAGCCTTTTTGGGCTCCGTCGCTCAGTCGTGGGCGGAAAGCTGCCGGCTCCTGCCCCTTTTGGCAACGGCAGCGCCTGACCTCCTGGACCCCAGCAGCCCTTTGCCCTTCGTCACCGCCATCCAGGAGGCCTATGCTGAGATCCAGCAGGCCTGTTCTCCCGTCCGTGCCGCTCAGGCGGTACAGCGCCACCTCCCTCGCGGCACTCCCTCGGTCGCCTCCGTTCAATCTCCCGCCGCATTCCCTGCTCGCGTCATCGATAAACACCAGAAAACCTACGCGGGTATTCTGCACACGGCTGATTGGATTGCTCTTTTCGCGGACCTCAACGCCCAGGGACGTGCGTGGCTGTTCTCGCTTTCCTTGCGGAGTGTGGGCTCGGCGTACCTTCGTGCTCTTCCCATGGCCCCCCCATTCGCCTTGGCTCCCAGCCACTACTCGGTGGCGCTCCGGCACCAGCTATTTGCCCCGCAGCCTCTTGTTCCGGCCGGGCGGCCTTGTGGTAGCTGTGGGCAGCCGCTGGATCCCACGGGGACTCACTACCTTGCCTGCATGGGGGGCCAACAGAATCAGAATTGGTATTTGTATTTGCACACTGTCCTCCTGACGGTGGTGCTCGCCATGATTCGGTCGGTTTTCCCCCACGCGAACATCCGGTCCGAGGATGCGGATGGCGCTGCCTTCTATTCCCCCAACCACCGGCCTGACATCGTGGTGCTGGACTTTGAGGGGGGTGGCCGGCATCTGCTTATTGACGTTTCGGTGGCGCGGCCCTTGGCTCTTAGCCACGTGGCTGGGGCCTCCCTCACGGCAGGTTACACGGCGGACCGGGCGGAGCGGGCCAAGCTCCTGGCCTACGGCGACGTCGGGCACCATCGTGTGGTGCCCTTTGTCCTGGAGGAGTTTGGGGCCATGGGGCCCCTGACCTCCGCCTTCTTCAAGGAGTGTTGCCGGCTCCGGGAGGACCGGCTGGACCTGGAGGGCCAGCGGGCCCCATGGTCGGCGCGGACCTGGACGTCATATTGGCGTCAGCGCTTGTCGGTGGCGCTGACTCGGGCCATGGCGGACATCATGCTCCGCCGTACGCGGGCTGATTTTGCGGTGCAGCAGGGCTATTAGGTTCCTCCCGTTAGGCGTTTCCATTGGTCTTATCGTAGTATAGAGCTTTGACATGGCTCTGTATATAGGTTTATAGCTGGGCGTTTGCTTTGGTTTGAGTGATTTCACTCTGCTGTAAGTAATTATATTTTTAATATATATATATCTCGAGCTGCCATCATGCTGCTCCGCCGTACGCGGGCTGATTTTGCGGTGCAGCAGGGCTATTAGGTTCCTCCCGTTAGGCGTTTCCATTGGTCTTATCGTAGTATAGAGCTTTGACATGGCTCTGTATATAGGTTTATAGCTGGGCGTTTGCTTTGGTTTGAGTGATTTCACTCTGCTGTAAGTAATTATATTTTTAATATATATCTCGATAGAGTCATGCCTTTTATTTAATTTCAAGGTACCTCTAACTATTCTGATTTGGCACGCCGCAAAGGTGAAAACCATTTGCGTTCAGTGCCGGTCCGCGGAAAACGCGATCTGCAAATGAATCCAGGCCGGAATCGAACTGGGGACCTCTCGCACCAATTCTTGCTGACTATAGGACGGACGTCTCCGGATCCGCTAAGGCATCGCCAACTGACACCTACTACAGTCATCCGCAAAAGTTCTCCTTTCCGGGGAGTGATGCAAGCCTGTCGGATTTGGTACTAGATAAATCATTGATATTTTTACCTCTTACTATGGTCCGCTATTCGGTGTTCTCTGAACGTAGTTTCTTTATAACAGATGAGAATGAACGCCGCTATGTGAGTGGTACTACGGGACGGTGGGCCTTGGGCTGGACCGGTTCCATGAGTTAGAATTAGTTGGCCAGTTTTGTATGGCCATTTCTAGTTCGTTAAGTTAAGTAGCAATTAAGTTACTGTTGCTGACGGCTCATGAGGCGAGCCTGGGCTACGCCGCCCTAAAGTGCCATTTGCACGATGTTCTAGGTCTCTTTTTCTTGTAATCGGATGTATGGGGTATGGGTATGGCGGATTACAAGAAATTTAATGCTGCCCTAATCGCGTCAGCCTTTTGGCTGGCGGTGGCCGATTAGAGATGGCGCGTGACTGACATAGCTTGAACAGTCACGTGACTGTGAAAAAGAAATTGAAATTACCCTCGTCGGTTTTCTCCCCGCAGCTGGGTTCTTGGCCGACGAGAGACTATAAAATACTTCGCGTTTGCCTGCGCGTGGCACCTGTACGGAACTCTGAAGCCATGAGTAAGATTTCCGTGCCACGCTGCAGTGCCTACCGCTTTGCTGCGGAATGTCGCAGCAGGGTTGCAGTTCCTGACTGCTGACTGCCGAAGGAAGGGTGGTCGGGTTACTTTTAGTGGGCATTGTGATGGACGACAAGTCTGTCGGCCCTCGCGTAAGTAGAAAAATATTTACCAGCATCCGCTCTTATGGGTGCGTGAGGTCTCGGGAATGTGGTGGGGACGAATTCCGGAATTATGCAATATTTCGATTCAGACCGAGACTTAAGGGGCCAGTTTAACAGACGGACCTGGGCCGGGCAGGACCAAATATTTTGGCCGGCCCAGTTGCGCTTGCGCTTTATCGGCCGCTGGGGTGTGTGATGAGAGCCTGCTCATCAACTAAAACCTGAAATATGGAAAGTTACTCCCCCAGGTGACAACGTTGACAGTAATCGAGATATGGTGGCATCGGGTGACGTCCTACAAGTTGTCGTCACGTTAGGGCGGCACTGGCCTTTGAGGGAGGTCCGTGATCGTTAAACGAGGCGTCTTCTTCCTTGTCTTTGCGTGCACATTCAACACCCTCTTTTACTGGCCGAGGGTGGAAGGCTGGGGGGGCCCTGCAAAGGGTTATCGTGCATGAGGCTCGCTACAGCCGCCGGCGATTGTAATGGTCGTGACCGTTGCGGCAGGGCAGCCTCGGGAGCCACTGAGCGAAAGTGGTTGGCGGAGCTTTGGAGATAAAGCACCAGGAAAGGGGGGTTGGGTAACGAGAACTACAATCAATCATGAAATGGGTGCAGCGTGGCAGGCTCACTCATGGGTTCTGTAATTGCCCACTTATTGTTTTAATCAAATGTTGGTGGATTGGTAATAGTGGGAATAGAATCGGTGTTCTCTGAACGTAGTTTCTTTATAACAGATGAGAATGAACGCCGCTATGTGAGTGGTACTACGGGACGGTGGGCCTTGGGCTGGACCGGTTCCATGAGTTAGAATTAGTTGGCCAGTTTTGTATGGCCATTTCTAGTTCGTTAAGTTAAGTAGCAATTAAGTTACTGTTGCTGACGGCTCATGAGGCGAGCCTGGGCTACGCCGCCCTAAAGTGCCATTTGCACGATGTTCTAGGTCTCTTTTTCTTGTCCCGCCCTCCCTCCCTCTTTTTGTGTTTGTTTCTAGGGTAACGAGAACTACAATCTTTCAGGGTTCTGTAATTGCCCACTTATTGTTTTAATCAAATGTTGGTGGATTGGTAATAGTGGGAATAGAAAGGCCTTTTTTGGCACTTTTTGACCCCTGAAAATGAAAAAAGTCATAACTCATTGACTACAACTCCAAATACCCTCAACCCAGGTGCCAGGAATATCTAGACTTCAAGGGCTTTCAGAATATGCAATAACATCTTGAGTCCAGCAAGTATTTTGGAAGATATAAGCTGTCAAAGTTGTCTAAAAGACGATCTTTTTCAGGCAAGAAAAAGTGAACCTACCCCTATAATCCAGGGCAGGGTTTCAAACATCATTGGATAATTTCAATTGATAGTCCAGGGGTCCCCAACCAAGGGGGGTGCACTCAGAAATGCATTCTGACCATGGCACCACGCTCATATTGACACATGGCCGGGTATGCGTCAATACGCGCTTGTAAACAGGTCTTTATGGCATGCAACACAAATATGCATGTTACGTCGCGTAACTTTTGTTGTTGTTACGGACGTAAATTAGGTCCTTTGTTGCCTCAGCCATTCCGGAACAGTTCGCTGACTTTCCTAGGCTTACGTGTAGTACGTTAGGACCTTTTGGCCGGTCGGTACCGGGCCTTGTGACGTGGCAATTGTACAGTATGGTGGTTCGGTGCAGTCGCCCCGCGCTGCGTACTTTAGTAGTGGTCCTTTTATCCTCCGTGTGAACCTTGTGGACATGCGTTGGTCCTGTAGGCAAGGGTCGATGTCGGCCCGAGCATACACGAAGGTCGGCGATCATTTATGCAGCAGTTGTCCTTCGTGAATTGCACCCGGCGTGTGTTATGAATTAACACATATTAGCTATGGTCATGGCAGTGTAGTAGTGTTTCCTTCGTAGTACCCTGTTTTTATTCGGTGTATGGCGAATTATAATAGAATGCATTGAGAACAGAGTATGTCGCGTTTGCGTGCCATATCATCCTGGACTGGTCATTACCGCTACTTGGAATGCATCCACTATCAGCAGTAATCATGTGTGTGCATGATATGCCACCTCCCCCCCCACTCTTTAGCTCACAACAACTTGAGAGCAAAAAGTGAAAGAAAGGCATCTCACACAAAAGAAGGAAGCCCAAAGAGGGCGTCATTCCAGGCAGCAGCAAAAAGGAAAAAAAAATCCAGCTGCTAAAACATGCTTTTCCAGGATCAGCAACAACCTTAACATGCATGCTTTTAAAGGCTTAGCAATAACCCCTTCAATGGCTTTTCAGTACAGGGAAAAGCCTATAACCTCTTCAGATGCTTTTGAAGGCTAAGCAATAACCTCTTCCTTGTGCTTCCCCTGGTGAAGCAGGAGGAATCCCCAGGCTGGCCGGACTGAACCCATCATGGGTTGTTCGTCCGTTTAAAATGAGAATGAAAGGTGCGGTCCTTTAACGGCACCGCCACCTTCATGACAGGCAATCCGGCCCAACCAGCCGATTCTTGAGACCATGCATGCTTTATCATCAAAGCAACCAAAAGACCTTTCAATTCCAATGAGATACACGACGAATTACAAAGACTGTCGAGTTGTAATGTTGTAGTTATAAGAGCAGCTGTGAGGTCCCTTGGGTGACGCCACTGCAGGCCCCTTGTGGCGGCAGTGCGCGTATGTTCCCGACCTAGTTCCTACTGGCATGCATGCCAACGACGACCAGGGTGCCCGAAGGCCCTGCCCCTTGTCTCGTTCTCAGTCTTACACACATTCTTAACAAAACCAATACATTGTCGTATCCGTCAGACCATCCTCATGGCAACTGACTGCATGCAACCACTCACGGGGGCTGCTCCGGGCTGCTCGAACTATTTCACCCCATGAAGACAACAAACCAGTTGTGAGGGAGAGAAACGGACGAACAACGACCACCATGTTTCGTTGCTCATCCTTCTATACTGCTCAAAGCTCAAGCCTGGCGGCTGGCGCCACTTTTGACATCAGCCAATCATAACATTGTCTAATTTCCGACAAGCTAAACTTCAAGCTTTAACTGTCAAACGAACACAAATATACAACCTGGCAAATCTATCGGCTATGCCAGGCACCGCCTGGGGCTTCCTTGCATTTGTGTCTGGTGTCCCACGTTGAAATCCTGAAATTGCACAGCTGCTCAGCGCCTCGCCAGCTTGCTGTGTACCAGCGTTCGGCAAACTGCCCTTGTGACGAATGCCAGTGAAATTCAGGTCCGCCCAAAAGTTCCGTCAGAAAATTCAGCGGACTTGGCGCGTAAGTACAACTGAGATCCGCGGCGTCAGTACCGGGCCGCGGTATAGCAAGTTACCCGCACAAGGCTGCGGACGTCAGAATTACGCCAAAATCTGAATTGCGGACGTGATAGATCACAGACGCGACAAGTCGTCACGTCCCAGGTCTTTCCACAACATAGCTCCTCATCACTAGGTACCCTCACTAGTTTAGTAGGTGAAGTCAGGCTAGGCGTTTGGGATAGAGAGGAGCCAGGGCGTAACAATGGTAGCGGAGATAGTTTAGGTGGACGCGACGATATTCCCTTGCAACGGTCACCTTATAATACGCCAGAGGCCTTCCGCGGCCAGGGTACAGAAGAAGACAACCTCTTGACAGGTAATGGGCGGGTCGCCTGCAAGCTAGGGGGGTAGTGCTGCCCGATTCGGGACACGCCCTGCCTAGAAGTTAGACCTGCTCAAAGCGGATGAACTCCTCACGTAGCTAGTTTCTTTTCCTTTTCCTTCTGTTCTGCCATCATGTCAGACGACGCCTGCTCAGCCAGCCGCTGTCGCTCCGTCCGTGGCTCCCTCCGTCGCGCATGCTCAGCCGGCCGCTGTCGCTCCGTCCGTGGCTCCCTCCGTCGCGCCTGCTCAGCCGGCCGAGCCTCAGCGTCATCCAGATTTGGGCAAGGCGTCGACGGGCAAGTGGGTGTTTGACACTACTGAGGATACGTATGATTCGGCCATGGGTGCATGATTGGACCTCTGCCCGACCGGCCACGACGTCTTCCCCTGTCGCCGCTCCTGCCGCCACCGCTTCTTCCGTCGCGCCCGCCTCCGCCGTCATCCACCAACCGCGCGTTGCTCCTGTTGGGAAGTCCTCAGCTTCGGTCACGCGTGTTAGCGAAAGTCGTGAGATCCGGCACGTGCGTCTGTGGCCCGGCAACGTGGATCGAGCGTTTCCTGGACTTGTTTTTCACCTCCGTTGCTCGTGGTGAGCTGGTCTTCTATCGGTTCCTCCTGCGCGCCCTCCTTCTGCTGTCGGCAGAGCCCTTCTTGCGATAGTTTCAGTGTGGGTTCCTTGACTGGGCCCGTGGACAGACCTGGTCCTGACACAGCTACGATACTACTGGGCTTTCCTCGGCATGTATCTTGATGGCGTCTGGGAGGATGTGTTCCTCCATGTAGACAACCAAGACAACCCTACTGTTGTTGCTCATCACCGGGCGTACCTGGCGGTGCTTTTGGCCACCCGTGGTACTTTTCAGGCTACAGGTGTGTAGACAGGGCTCTAGGCCCGACCTGAGGGTGTTGTCCCTCCGGTATATAGAGTCGCCCTCTGGGTTTGGCCAGTTGGTTGGCCGTTCTCTGTCCTCGGTGTGAACATTGTTTCCTACGCGTGTCCTGCCTAGTGCCGTCCCTCCCGGCAAGCCTCCGTGCAAGGCAGTTAGGGGAGCCTCACACCCGGCGTGGTGCTGGTGATCCCTACACCGTTTGGGGTGGACCCGAGGTTGACATGTTTTTGCTTTGGGCCTTGGATGGTCAGTCGATTGTGTTAGGCTTTTGTTGGGTGCGCTAGGTTATTCCTACCCCTTTGGTTTCCTCCTTGTACGTAGGGAGAGGGCTCCCTACCTTTGTGGGGGGGGGAGGTGTTACGTCGCGTAACTTTTGTTGTTGTTACGGACGTAAATTAGGTCCTTTGTTGCCTCAGCCATTCCGGAACAGTTCGCTGACTTTCCTAGGCTTACGTGTAGTTAGGACCTTTTGGCCGGTCGGTACCGGGCCTTGTGACGTGGCAATTGTACAGTATGGTGGTTCGGTGCAGTCGCGCCGCGCTGCGTACTTTAGTAGTGGTCCTTTTATCCTCCGTGTGAACCTTGTGGACATGCGTTGGTCCTGTAGGCAAGGGTCGATGTCGGCCCGAGCATACACGAAGGTCGGCGATCATTTATGCAGCAGTGGCCGGTCCTTCGTGAATTGCACCCGGCGTGTGTTATGAATTAACACATATTAGCTATGGTCATGGCAGTGTAGTAGTGTTTCCTTCGTAGTACCCTGTTTTTATTCGGTGTATGGCGTATTATAATAGAATGCATTGAGAACAGAGTCGTCACGTCCCACTGAGGTCTTTCCACAACATAGCTCCTCATCACTAGGTACCCTCACTAGCTAGTTTAGGTGAAGTCAGGCTAGGCGTTTGGGATAGAGAGGAGCCAGGGCGTAACAATGCAGTATAACAATTAAGCAACAAAAGACAGCCCAAAGTGCTGGAATACAAACACGTTGCCTACCTGCACTAACGGAATGATATACTCCAAAGACATGCCACAAACTGGTCACTTTCAGGGCTAATACCACCCTCTACAGTACAGCAGGTATGGAAGCTTGCTGAACGGTGCACTAATAAACTCGTGAAATGTAATGGATGGAAGACGCATTCTGCTGCCGAACAACACGCAAAAACGTGGCCGTACCTGGCTCGATCACGACCTTTCCGGATTCTGCTGGCCAGGACCCTCATATCTCACACATACTAATGCTATACAGGCATAGGCCGCCATATCCGCATCATGAATGCATCTGCCATGATTACCAGGTTGATGTTCCGTGCATAGATGGCCTATAAACGTATCCGCAAGCCCAGGAAATGGTGCAGCGGATGTCCCGTAATAAACAGGATGCTCGGGCTGGCTCAGACTGCCCGGGCATAAGGAGAAAATCGAAAGAAGATACGCTATGGCCCATCTGGCACTGATGACCAAGACGGCAGTATTTTTCCAACTGTATTTTCCCAATCCTGAAAATCTGGCCATGCCTGACTTACGAAAATCACGCATCTCCATTCTGAGCAACAACATTCTGAACCGTTTCTAGCCGCGAGATGCAAAATTTCCTTGCTAACGGCACGTTGGCAGCCATATCTCGTTACGCGCGTGCGCGAGTGAAAATTTCCCGCCAAAGTCACGTGATAATTTCCTTTCATGGGCTATATTTTACAGGCTATGGCGAATTACCCCCCCAACCCTATACTTTTTCTGAATGCTCACGAGTTCCTGGACACGTTGGACCACTAGCTGCCGTCACATCTGGCGCAGCGCTCCCGGAAATTTGCGAAATGTGACGGGTACCAAAACTGGGTGCTGTACATAGCACCCGGCAGTTTACGGACTAAAACTAATCTTGGCCCCCGCCTTCCGCTAATTTGCTGATTTGCTAAAAAGGAGCCAATTTTACCCCGACTCCTGGGCAACGGATTTATGTTCTTGAATTAATGAATTAATTAATTAACACTGACTAGGTTGTCTCAACTAATATATCTGAATATTTGAGTGATTTCACTCTGCTGTAAGTAATTATATTTTTAATATATATATTCATGAAGAATGATAAATCACGGAGGTGAGATTGGCATGCAACATTAGGAAAACCCCGAAAAGAAGAAGAACCCTGATCGAAGAAATAGTAATCTGACACGGACATGATTCCAAGGATCACGCCAGCTGCACAAGGTACAACTAACTACATCACAATTGAAACTACGACACGCAGCCACATCGCTGCCGGCGCCCACCATGCAGGCCTGGGAGGGATCTAGACCGCATGGGTTGCGACAAAGTACGTCGGCCCGGGCGCGGTGGAATAACACATCAGCCACGGTGCGAGTGAGGGCGAGTGACAGGCGCTGCCGCCAATACGAGGACCACGTGCGGGCAGACCACGGGGCGGTCTGACCCTCGAGGTCGAGGTGGTCTTCACGGCGCTGGCAGCACTCGTGGAAAAACTCCGCTGTCTTGGGGCCCATGGCCCGGAACTCCTCAAGGACAAAGGGGATGACCCGGTGGGGCCCCGGCCACAGTGCCGTAGGAGGCAAACTTGTCGCGCTCAGCCACTGACAGCGCGCCGGGGCAGCAGCGCCGGCATCCACAGCCGGCCGCCCGGAGGATGTGGCGACCGGAGAGCGGCCGAGCCACGGAGACATCGATGAGCAGGTGGCAACCCAGCCTGCCCGTCCGGTAGTCCAGCACGGTAATGTCGGGGCGGTGGTTGGGTGAGTAGAGGGCGGCCCCATCTGCGTCCTCGAACTTGCTGGTGGAGTGGGGAAAGACCGATCGGTCTTTCCATGGTTTGGTCGACCGAACCATGGCACACACCACCCGAAGGAGAGCGGTATGGGGATAGAGGAACCAGTTCTGGTCCTGCTGGCCACCCATGCACACGATGTAGTGCGTCCCAGTAGTATCGAGAGCAAGCCCGCAGCTCAGCCGCAGGACGCACCTGCCGTGATGAGAGGTTGCGGGGCAAACAGCTGGTGGCGGAGAGCGATGGCGTATTAAAAGGGCCGGAACCAGCGTGAACAGAGGGCTCATGGGGAGGGCGCGCAGGAATGCGGCCCCCACTGAGGCTCCCCTCATTGAAGGGAAACGGAGTGAAGCCAAGCCTTCCCCTGATCGTTTAAGCTCGCATGCAGCAGACCCATCCAGTCGGCACTAACTATGTAGTACACCCGCCTAGGTCTTTTGTTGTTTTTCATGAACGCAGGAAGGGAAGACACTAGGACTGACGACAGTGGACATGCCGGGCGTGCCCCCGGGCAGGCGACGGTGGACGGCCTGGGCGGGGCGGACGAGGTCGCAGGCCTGCTGGATCCCAAGGTAAGAATCATGCACAGCCTGCACAATTAAAGGGGAAGGGGGATGGGGTGACCAAGTCGGGGATGGCGCCGGCCCTGACAGCGCTGGGGACCAACCGGCGGATCTCCGCCCAGGCCTGAGCAACAGAGCCAATTAAGGAAGGCGGCGGGGGCGAGGCGGGCGGCGCGGGTGAGCCCACACCCGCCCATGCGGCAGGGGAGGGTGGCCAAGCGCATGAAGTGAGCTGGCAGGCTAGGGCCGGGCAGGTCGAGCACCCGCAAGGCGGCCTGAATGCGCTCGTCGTGGCCTTCCGCGGCAAGCCGCACATATATGTGGCGCTGAACGGGTGGATTGCCACAATTAATGCGTTCAATGCTGTCACCAAGGCAGGAGCATCTTTGACTGGCCGTCGGCGAGGCGCTCCCTGACCTTCTTGCGTGGGCACTGGGCAGCTGATACGGCGAACCCACTCAACTCTCCTTCCTCATGGAGTTTGGGACGTTCGCCGACGTCGCCTCCGGCGCTGCCACGGGGACCCAGCAATGCGACCCCCTCGGCCCCTTTTACCTGTCCGCCCCGCTGCACCAGGCTCTCCAAGGTATCCACGCTGCGCACCCAGATGTCGTGCTCGATCGATCCTCGCCTATATGGACGATATCCATGCCCTTGGCCCGGCCTGCGCTGTGGTTGCCGCCCTGGCTGCCCTAGCTTGAAGTGGCCACATTGGCGGCCATCAACCTTCAGCCCACCCTCCCCAAGTGTGCATGCAGTCTTTTCGCCCCAGGGGGACTGCTCTGCATGGCTTCGATCCCCGCGGCTATCCCGGGGGCATTGGCGCAGGCGCGTGGTTCAGTTCTCGAGCCTGGGCGTCCCTGTGGGTGACCCTGACTACGTCGAAGAGGAGCTCCGCTGGGCCACCGTGGAACAGCGCACCCATGTCCTCGAGACTTGAGCGCCTCAAGGACCCCCATGCAGACCAAAGGGCTCCTCCTCTGGTTTTGCGCCCACCCGCGGGTGGTTCACGTACTGGCTCTGTGGCGCCCCCCCCCACTCGGTGCGGCTTGCCCCGGGGGGCGGCCACGACAAGCGCATTCAGGCCGCCTTGCAGGCTCCTCCCCGGCCCTAGCCTGCGCCAGCTCACTCCGGCCATGCGCTTGGCCACCCTCGATCCCCTGCTGCATGGGCGGGTGTGGGCTCACCCGCGCCGCTCGCCTCGCCCCTGCCGCCTAGCTTAATTGGCTCTGTTGCTCAGGCCTGGGCGGAGATCCGCCGGTTGGTCCCCAGCGCCGTCAGCGCCGGCGCCATCCCCGACTTGGTCACCCCATCCCCCTTCCCCTACGTGCAGGCTGTGCAGGATTCTTACCTCGGGATCCAGCAGGCCTGCGACCTCGTCCGCCCCGCCCAGGCCGTCCACCGTCGGCCTGCCCCGGGGCACACCCGGCGTGTCCACTGTCGTCAGTGCTAGTGTCTTCCCTGCCTGCATTCATGAAAAACAACAATTAAAGAACTACGCGGGTATACTACACTGTGCCGACTGCATGGATGGGTCTGCATGCGAGCTTGAACGATCAGGAGAAGGCTTGGCTTCACTCCGTTTCCCTTGAGGGGAGCGTGGGGGCTGCATTCCTGCGCGCCCTCCCCATGAACCCTTTGTTCACGCTGGTTCCGGCCCTTTACGCCATCGCCCCTATTTAGGTATGGTTTACGCTATGCTTAGTATTGGACTTCTTGGATTTGTTGTTTGGGCTTACAGAATGGTTGGGCCCCTTCAATGGGTTGGGACCATTGATTGATAAACTTTGAAATATGCTGGAACACCCTTACAGCTTTTCGTCCAAATTCGATTTCTTTGCATTTGTTTGCAGGGAGCGACTTGAGTGGAAATATCGAACAGATTGGGCAGCCAGCAGGAAACTTTCTGTTGTATTAATTAATTATATTATTAAACTTATATTAACTGTTATATTAAACACTATGTTTACATTACATTTGAAATCGCCACCAGCTGTTTGCCCCGCAACCTCTCATCACGGCGGGTGCGTCCTGCGGCAGCTGCATTTTTTTCACCCATGCACTACATCGATCGCGTGCCGGCATGGGCGGCCAGCAGAACCAGAACAGCTAGGTTCCTCTATCTCCATACCGCGCTCCTCCAGGTGGTGTGTGTGATGGTTCGGTCGGTCCTTCCCCACTCCACCATCAAGTGCGAGAACGCAGATGGGGCCGCCCTCTACTCACCCAACCACCGCCCCGACATTACAGTGCTTGACTACGATGGGCAGGGTTGCATGTCACCTGCTCATCGATGTCTCCGTGGCTCGGCCGCTCTCCGGTCGCCACATCCTCCGGGCGGCTGTGGATGCCGGCGCTGCTGCCGCTGTCAGTGGCTTAGCGCGACAAGTTTGCCTCCTACGGCACTGTGGGGCCCCACCGGGTCATCCCCTTTGTCCTTGAGGAGTTCGGGGCCATAGGCCCCAAGACGGCGGAGTTTTTCCACGAGTGCTGCCAGCGCCGTGAAGACCGCCTCAACCTCGCGGGTCAGACCGCCCCATGGTCTGCCCGCACGTGGCCCTCGTATTAAGGCGGCAGCGCCTGTCACTCGCCCTCACTCGCACCTAGGCTGAGGTGTTAGTAGTATTCCGCCGCACCCGGGCCGACTTCATCGCGACCCATGCGGTGTAGATCCCTCCCAGGCCTGCATGCATGGTGGGCCGGCAGCGATGTTGCTGCGTGTCGTAGTTTTGTGATACATAGTTGTACCTTGTGCAGCTGGCGTGATCCTTGGATGTCCGTGTCAGATTCCTATTAATTTCTCAGGGTTCTCCTTCTTGTCGGGGTTTTCCTTATGTTGCATGCCAATCTCACCTCCGTAATTTATCATTCTCAATGAATATATATATATATTATTAATAATTAATTAATTAATAATAATTAATTAATTAATAGACACGTGATTGTGTCACGTGAGCATAAGTCCCCAGTGGGAGGGGAACATGGGATGGAATGGATTGAATTGAATTGAATTGTAACATAACTCCGTTGGGAGTATATATTAAAAATATAATTACTTACAGCAGAAATCCGTTGGGAGTATATATGTAGCACATAGCCCTTGAGAGGGGGCATATGGCCTATCATACATCCTAAGCTACTTCCTGCAAGGGTGGGGATGTAGTAAAGGACCCTTGCTCTAGGTGCACCAAGGCACTTGCATCCCCATGATCTTCAAGCTATGCCCAGCGAAGGGGGAGCCTGTCATGGGGGGGAAGATCAGCATAGCTATACAAAAGCTAGGGCATGGCGTCTCAGCAGAGAGTTACTCCCTGCATGGGCACAACATAACCAAATAAAGCTAGGCATCATCTGGAGTGTGGTGTTAGTAACGTCGCGTAACAATTCGTTGTAGTTACGGACGTAAATTAGGTCCTTGGCCTCGGTTGTTCTTAGGTTTACGTGTAGTTCTAGCTGGGACATGATTGTCCTCGTAACAGTACTGTGGTATATTGGGTGCCTTTGGGCGCCGCGCCGCGTACTTTATTAGTGGTCCTTATCCTTTGGTAGAATGTAGTGGACCGGCGTGCATCTGTGCACCTGCCTGTGTTTCTGTGTTTCGGCAGGCGAGGGCCAGGTCGGCCCGAGCCTGTTGGACCGTTGGTGACCATTTATGCACGTTCCACTCCTTGTGTGGTCACTCGGCGTGTGTTAAATGAATTAACACATATAGGCTTGGGTCACGGCAGTGTAGTTGTGTTTCCTTCCTCTATTCCTGGAGTAAACGGGTTTGGTTAAATGGCCTATGGCATATTACAGTAGTACATATGTCAATGCATTGAGATCTGGATCGTCTCGTTCGTCTTTCGCTAGGGGTTTAACTAGAGGCGGCCTTACTAGTCTAGGTAGCATCAGAAGAGGTAGAGGTAGAGGTGGCGGCCGAGGCTTGCGGCGTAACAATGGACTCGGAGGTAGTTTAGATAGAGAGCGAGACGACGATCCTTTGCAACATACGTCATTGAATCAACCCTTCCGCGGCTGGGAAAATGAAGACGACACCTACTTGACAGGTAATGGGCGGGTCGCCTGCGAGCTGGGGGGGTAGTGCTGCCTGATTCAGGACACGCCCTGCCTAGAAGATAGACCTGCTTGAAGCGGAAAATCCTTTTATAGATAGCTCCTTTTCCTCGTTTTGTTTTCCTGAGAAATGTTGCTTACTGTCGTAGACAGATGATGGTTTTGGTTCTACGTAGAGAGACGGCTAGCGTCTCGTAGATTACACTTTTTCTGCATCTTGCCTGCTTTGTATTTAGACGACCCATCGCCGGACGCAGAATTCTTGAAACCGGATACTTACGACCACCTGGCGCTGGAAACCTCGTCCCTGCGTGCGTCGTCAATCTGGTTCGGTTTCAGACACCCGAGATAAGTCGCCTTCTCCTCGTTCTCCTCATTTGACTACTCAAGACCTACCAGGTGCGTTACCATGAGCCAGCGGCGATCTTTTACTGCTCCTTCCCATTCTTCTAGCGATAATAGTCTAGCTAAATATTACGTAGTGATTACGCCTCAATGGTCCTCCATTTTCCTTTCTTGGTCCGACGCTAGGAAATCGTTCAGAATCGTGTATACAACGTAATTAGGTATAAGAAATTTATGTCCTTCGAAGAAGCTCAGCAGTTCCTTATAGATCATAGCCAAACAGATTTAGGCCTGCATGTACGCCCTATTCCTCATGGTCGTCCTCCAGTAGAAGCTCTAGTCTTTGCTACCCCTCCTTCTTCTCCCCCTAAACGGGCTGCATCTGCATCTGCTTCAGATACTCCTCTCACTTTGGAGTTTGGTTCCCTATCCATTACTGTTGTTAAAAAGGATTGATTTTAATTTTGTTCCTTGCTTCAGACCTTCAAGGTTTTTCCTTTTTCCTTTGTTGCTTTCTTCTAGATTCCTATTCCTTTACGTAATTAAAGATGGATCCAGTGGGTGGAGATATGTCGCCTATACCTACCAATAATAATAATAATAATACTAATAATAATAACAATAACAATACTCGTGGTGACCGACGGGACTCCTTGGAAACGGTACACCATCTTACCCCTCAAGGTATTCTGCGTACCTCACCTCCTTCTCCTGTTGCTGGTGGTCGCCGTCGTCCCTCAATTACCCCACCTACCTATGAACAACGTTTCTCACAAGTCAGATTTAGTGATGAACCCTCTTTTGCTGTGAACCAGGCCCCTGCCCCTTCTGCAACCTTGGCTCACCCCTCCAGCAGGTCCTCACTCACTAACAATGCTTCTAGGCCTCCTTCCCACCCTGTGCCTTCCATGCCTGCCTTTAACACGGGTCGTACCTCTGCCCCTGTCGGCCCTTCTGGGCGCCCTAGTGCAGTTCCCTTTTACCCACCTGCTTCCTGGTCCTACCCAGAGACGGCCTATGAGGCTGCCCAGGTCCCTACCCGTGTGGCTGATTTAGAAGTTAACAATGATTTCAGTACCATGCCCCTAGATGATAGGAATTATGATCATTTTGCCTATTCCTCTCTTCGTGAGCAATATACTGTCCCCTTCTCCTATGGGCACCATCCTGAAACGGTGGCTCCCTCTAGACCCCTACCCAAACTTTTCCTATCCCTTCCTTCTATCCCGCTTATGTAGCAGTGGAAGATAGTGGCCCTATGGGAAAAACTGATTCTTCTAATCCCCCTAAGCCTCCTGCTCTTCCCCTCTTTGCCAACCTTCCTAAGCTGGATGTCAAGTCTACCCCTCAACAGTTTTTCACTTCATTATGTTGCTCACCCAGAACACAGAGTCCTGGCAGAACCACAATAGGTGGCGCCTCTCTGATGCTGTACTAGTTCCTCATTATCTTACTACCTGCATTACTCCTGAGCTTGCTAACCTCATCCAGTGTGAGTCTCTTGCCTCTCATGCCTACCCAAACTCTGTAGCAGAATTGTTTAAGCGTTTAGAGAACCATTTAGTCCCTCCCGATGCAGATTGGCAGGATAGATTAGCCTTTGGTACCTTGCAGCAGGGTACCAAATCCTTCAAAGAATATATGAAAGAGTTTGATGCCAGATGGTACGAATTAGGGATTTGTCGGGTGCAGAAGTACGTGCCCGCTTCCTTCAGGGCCTCAGTAGACCCTTATTGCGTGAAGTCAAGCGCCAGTTCTCTGCCTACCGTTTTACTGACCTGCCCCTCAAGCATGTGCGCCAGCATCTTTTACGAGTAGCAGATTTCTTCTCCACGCCTTCTCTTCCTACCCGTTCCCGTATTAATAATATTAGCCTTACCCCTGAGGAGGAGAACTCCTATGTAGAAGAATTAGATATTTGTGTGACTGACCTTTCAGCTCTGGATGTCTCTCATATCACCTGCTATCATTGTAAGGAAGTAGGTCATCTTAAACGTGAGTGCCCCAAGTTCCTTTCGGGTGCTCCCCCTCATCCCGACGCTCGCCCTCCTCGTACCCCTCAGCGTGCTCCTATTCGTCCCACTTCAGGACGCATTCCTTCAGCTACCCCTAGTAGGCTGAATGCTGTGCAGACAGGATCCCCAGGGTTCCCCTATGATAATCAGGCTCCCGCACCCTCTTCAATCCCTCGTGACCCTCCAGCAGTGGCTTTTCCGCCAGGGTCTTCTTCGGGGTTAGTTCCTATGGATTTGGGGGGGAGGGGGAACAGTAGGCCTGTCAGCCGGGGGTAACCTGGACAGGTCCTTAGATAGTACCCCAGATAATAATTTTTGCTTGCCTGTTTTTATAACCTCTGTAGGAGCTGAATCATCCCTACCACTACGTGTGCGTCCTCTTATGTTCTTGAATGGTGGCTTAACCGTCCCTCATACTGTTGTAGACCCCTTCTTGCATGCTGATGAACTCTTGAATGTCTCTGTGTTAGTGGATAGCGGTGCGGCTAGCTCCTTTGTGAGCGAGGCCCTAGTTAGGCGTTTAGGACTAGTCCCTACCCCTCACACAAAAACTGTCACTGTCCATTATGCTGACGGTCGCACCAGTCATTCCCCGGGTACGGTGTCCCTTCCCCTGGTCATACAAGGACGTACGGTCAACCTGACGGCCACTATAGGCCCTATCACTACAGCTGATGTATTACTAGGATTAGATTGGCACCAGGATAATAAGATTACTATTAATTATGATACTATGGTCATTTGGTTTCCAGATAGCTCTTACTGGGTACCGAACGTCATTATAGATTAGAAAATTTATCCTTGGTAGATATTACTCCTCCTACACCTGTTGATCCTCCTGTGAGACCTATACCTGAAGTATTAATGTCCAATGACGAATTGCGATCTGAACTAAAGGAATATGGATACCTATTATGTATGTTCCTTCAGTTAGAAGTACAAGAGATACCTATCACTAATAATAGTGTGGATATAGATGTAAATACAGTGGATACAATAGGAGTGGGATTTACTGAAAATGAAATAGTAAGATACATGGCTGTGATAGATTCCTCAAAAGTATTTGAAGAAAAGACTCCTTCTTATCCTCCTCCTCGTTCTGTTTACACCGTGTAGTTATCAAGGACGGTGCAGTTCCTACGCACTCTCCGATGTATAGAATGGGCCCTACCGAATTAAAGGAACTAAAACAGATTTTAGTGTCACTATTAGAAGCAGGATTGATAGAGCCTAGTAACTCCCCCTACTCAGCTGGTGTCCTGTTAGTTCCTAAGCCAAATGGCAAGTTTCGCCTAGTTACTGATTATAGGAAGTTAAACGATATTACTGTGAAGTCTAAATACCCTCTACCTCGTATTGATGATATATTTAATAAGGTTAAAGGTTCTACCTGTTTCACAGTATTAGATTGCGCGGATGGTTTTTGGCAACTACGTATAGCTCCTGAGGATTGCCACAAAACCGCCTTTGCTACCCCTTTTGGGCATTACCAGTTTAGAGTAGCGGCTATGGGACTCTGTAACTCTCCTGCCTCTTTCCAAATGTTAATGAATGAAGTGCTTAGACCTGTTATGGGAAATTCTCACCTCCCTCAAGTGTCCTCTGATTTAAAGGATCCTTCCTTCTCCTCTGTTTCTTTATCTGAGCATGACCGTTCTTGTGCTCAAGCTTACTTAGATGATATCCTTATTTATTATGATATCCTTATTTATTCTCTTATTTATTCTCTTATTTATTCTTATTTATTCTCCTGATTTTGAAACGCACCTACGTGATTTAAAGAAAGTATTAGAAATCATGGCTGAAAATTCTTTATGGGCGCGCCGTGCTAAAGTTCGCTCTGGTAGGAGTGTCCCATTTTTAGGGCACGTCCTGTCAGATGCCGGGGTGGCTACCGACCCTGACAAGACTAAGTCAATTCAGGAATGGCCTACCCCTACCGACGTTAACCCCTAAATGGTCTGGCTGCCGATTTTCCGCCTAAAACTGAGTTACAGCCGACACGTCGGCCCCTTCTCGGGGGACCAAATGCCGCGAAAACTGTTGAGAATTAGGAAACGTTTAGCTGAGAAGATCGAAAGTTTATAATTTTCCTCACAGCATGGTACTAGGGTTTGCATACTTCTGACAAAGTTATAGAGGTGTTCTGGCCGGTCAAAGTACACCCTCCGCATTGGTAGTTTTACTAAATAATTATGAGGCTCGGCGCCGACCAGCTGCAAACGATAAATAAAACAAAAGAATTTTAATTAACTAATTCCCGAGTGTAGTGAACTGTAGTTTTTGAAGCTACCAAACAAACAAAGAAAGTGTAAATAAATATTATTTTCCTGTCACGTGTGCAGCTTTCTCGCTAACAAACAAAGAAATATTAAATCTCTGGCTGAAAAATGTGCTTTTCCTAGCCGTAAGAGCAGTGCATCCGGCTGGGTTATACAGAACAAAGTCAACAAACAAAGAATTATTAAATTTCGCAGCCAGTGCAACGGTTGTTCGGTAACCAAACAAACAAACTAATAATTAATTAATTGGGCGGGCACAGTAGCACTTTCAACCAATAAAACGCTATTGTCTAATTCCGAAGGGCCTTTCGGCTGAACCGAATTAAAACTACCAATGCGGAGGGTGTACAAGGGGTCAGGGTACTTTTTCACGTACAACGTGCATTCCGGAAAACGACGACCTGGCCATGGCGGCTTGCGCCCACGCATGGCATTTACGTTTTCGTTCGAATTTTCTGACCAAACTCAGGGAATTGATTTTATACGTCCTAAAGATGATACAGGCCAATTTTTGGTTCGCGGGAATGCCATTTGATAGGTGTCGGCAGCGTTCTTGCTGGAAAAAACTGCGATCAGGCCGGACGATAGAAACGGTGACAGCAATACCTTTCCGGCGTATTTTAAAGGATATATCGGTTTCTTTTTAATTTTTATGATGATTTTTAGTCGTAAACGTGCAAGGGTGGCCAGAAATCGTCGAATCTAGCGACCATGCTGCACAACTTTGGTGTGCCGAAATGCGCCATTTTGCGGCCACCGCCTGGGCCAAGGTAATGCCAGCCATGCCAGGTAAAGCTGAGTTATCGTTTTCTTGTCGATGTTTGACGTTTATATATACGTTATAGCTTGTGTAGCACATTCTTTTTGCATTATTCATGCTCTTTCTTGACCATGGCCTGGCCCCTTCCTAAAACACCATTCTTAGATGCTTCCCTCAGTCAGTTGACCTGCCATAGTGTGATGGTGATAAGTTTTAGAGGCTGTATGGGTTTGAATACATCCATATATGTTTGTTATACATTTCCCACACACATATTGCATGAGTGTGAGGCAGTTGGCTGGTCTCTGTGGCATCATCAAGCATGTACCCGGTGAGTACAAGCTTCCCATTGTCAGCATGTGCCACCAGGTGTGCTGGCCATCACCTGGCAAGCTATAGCAGCTTAGGCCTAGTTTATCCTTGCTAGGGCAAGCTGAAATAGGCTTAAAATCACTAGTTTGTTGGTGGCTGCCTCCTAGAATGCATGCCTTGCGTAGGGTATCCGTACCACGTTACCTACGTGCATGGACAAGGTGGCACCTGCACATAGGTGCCATGTAAGGGCAGTGTGATGATGCAGTTATGTTTCCCCATCATTGTGGAAGGGAAATGTAGTGTGTGGCATGGTTGGGGGACATTTTTAGTAGGTATTAGTAGGTAGTATGCCCACCCCTACCCCCTTGGTTGCTTTTTACCAACGGTACCCCTATGGGCTGTACTGGGTGTAACTGCTGGTATACCCACCCAAATGATGACCCCAATGGCTCAAACTGTTCAGCAACTAATTGTTTATCATCCCTGAAGTGGTAGGTGCCTAGCTCTTACAACATAATTCAAAATGCACATTCTACCAAAAATGAAAACGCTCGTCTTGACCCCCCTGACTTTGACGGCAGTTATACATGGCCTACCCTGCACATATGTAAGGTTGTGATATACCAACCCGAAGGGCAACTCATGGACATGCTTGGCCCCCAAGGACAGCCATTGGATATGGGTGGGTTGGATGGCATCTGGTTTGCAAAATTGTGAAGTTACAGCCGATGCATCGGCAGTATTTCTGCCCATTTAGGGGTTAAAGGTGTACGTAGTTTTCTAGGAATTGCTTCTTACTATAGGCGTTTTATCCCGCGTTTCGCAACTATAGCAGCTCCTATTAATCATCTATTAAAGAAGGATATCCCCTTTGTTTGGAGTAGTGAATGTCAGTCGGCTTTTTAGTGTCTAAAATCCCTATGTACTCCTCTCCCCTCCCGTACTCATCCTGCCGGATACTACTAAACCCTTTGTTGTAGCTACAGATGCTAGCAAGGTAGCTATAGGGGGCGTCCTTCTCCAGGATCAGGGTCAGGGCTTACAGCCAATCGAGTATATCTCTAGGACAATGCTTCCTGCGGAGCGTAACTATCCCGTACACCAGCAAGAACTATTAGCTGTGGTGTATTGTTGCCACGCGTGGCAGCACTTTCTTAAAGGTGCTCAATTTGATGTTTGTCTGAATGAACCCTGTGAGATTGATCCTTATAGATTAGTTATCCAGACGGATCACCGTCCCCTTACCCATCTTCTCTCACAACCCAACCTCACCCCTCGTCAAGCGCGCTGGATGGAGTTTTTAGCACAGTTTTCCCCTTTTAAACTTCAGTATGTTAAGGGTGTAGATAACATAGTACCAGATGCACTCTCCCGTCGTGCAGATTACTCCTTTTTCGAGGACCTTGATGTTCTCAATACTACTCTAGTTCCTACTACTATGGGTGTAACCCCGTATGGTGAACTACCTGATGATGAATCCTATGCCTACCTCTTTCATACAGCTGTTCGCATGCCTGATCTCCTTTCTCACGTAGGACTCTCTCTCCCGTGTGAGGCCCTTCCTGTGGTCTCGGTGGGGGGGGAGGGGAAAAATAAAATTTCTATACCGCTTAGCCATATAGCGACTAGGTCAGGAAAGTCTTATGAAAACATAGTCCCTCTAGGACCTCCCCTTCTCTTTGGCAAGGCGGTAGGAGATCTCTTTAAACCTGTTATGGATACCTCTGTAGCGATGCCTACCTCTGATCTTGAACGCCTTATTAGTAGATTTACGGCCACTGAGCCGGAAGCATTAGCTGCCATTGCTGCCCATCCCCAACAATTAGGCAAACACCCTTGTAAATTTGTAGGTGGATTTTTATATGTGCAGATAGCAGAATCTCCCCCTCAATGGCGCCTGTATGTCCCTCCTATCTGTCGCTCCTCCTTGCTCTTTGAGTTGCATGACTTAGCTGCTCATCAGGGTGGTAAACGGGTACGGGACCTAGTAGCCCGCTCTTACTACTGGCCTTCCCTTTTAAAGGATGTAGATGAGTACGTTAGAACCTGTCAATCTTGTCAGGAAATGAAACCCAACAATGTAGGACAGATAGCAGAGCCTAGGACCTTACCTGATCCCATCATGCCTTGGGATTCTATTATGATGGATTTTGTAGGACCTTTTAGGAAGAATGATAGAGGTAACGCCCAGATCCTTGTTTTTGTAGATCGTTTTACTCGTATGTGTCATCTCGTGCCGTGTCCCTTAGAACTCACCGCACGCGATTGCGCACGCCTATACCTTAATAACGTATATAGATATCATGGTTTGAGTAGGCAGTTTATTAGTGATAAAGATAAGTTATTTACTTCTGATTTTTGGCAGCAGTTCTTCGCTGCTATCGGTACCAAGGTCACATTCGGTACTGCCTACCACTCCTCCTCATCTCATTTAGTAGAACGTTTGAATAGGGTAGTGGAAGAAGCTCTGCGGCACTATGTGAATGGCTCTGGGAGTGATTGGGAGGATTATCTATGTCTGGTAGAGTTTTCCCTTAACAACTGCCCTCAGGCTGCGCATGGTTATACGCCCTTCTTCCTAGATACTGGTAGACAACCTCTTACCCCTACCTCTCTCTTAGCTAGTCCTTTAAGGGACAAGGATGATGTGTCCCGGGATACTGTAGAAGGTGTGCAGGCGTTATTAGATAAGATGAAGAATGCACACGACAACGCTATTGCAGGGTACCATAGGGCGCAGGCCAAGTACCTTGCTAGGTTGCGTGCCTCATTAGATAGAAGAGCACCTGAGATAGAAATAGGAGATTTAGTCCTAGTAGAAGGCCCCCGTGTTGGCCGATTCGCTCACAAGTTCGAAGCTGAACTGAAAGTGAAACTTAGGCCCGCCTTCTTAGGACCCTTCCGTGTGTTGTCTAGAGTAGGTAATTTCTTGTATGAGATAGATATTCCTACCTCTTGGCAGACCCACTCGCGCACCTTTCATAGAAGCCAGCTGAAGCTCTATCATCAGAGCACGTTCGCTGGTAGAGAATTAGCCCCTGCCCCTTTAGAGCATAATCCGGATACTGGTGAGGTAGAGGATGAGGTAGAGGGTATCGTGGCCCATAGAGATATCAGAAAGGGCCGCGGTACCCAGCGCCAGTATAAGGTGAAGTGGATGTATGGGTGGTCCCACGCGGAATGGGGTCATTTTTGGCGCATTTTGCAAGAAAAAAACGCTAGTTTCAATCGTCCGATATCTTTTTTTCGCGCGAATTTGGCGTCCGATCGCGTATTTTCGAGCTAATTTGGTGTCATAATGCTTAATTCATGTCAATTTGAGCGTACATTCCACATCGAGAGGCTTGAAAGTTAGTAATTCATGTAAATTTTACGTGGAGAGACTCGACATCATCCTAACCTTTGTATTAACCATAGGACGAGCATTGCCAGCGCATGTCCAAGTGCTAACTTTCCCTCAAGCTTTCGAGGGCCTCTTCCGTAATTTCGCTTCCGCGATCTGCTGTTCCGTTTTCGACTTCCTCCTCTTGCTATCGATCTCCTTTGCAGGCGCCCAGACTTCCACATCCTTCCAGCTCTTGCCATCCGTCAGCTTTACCACCTTCATCGCGTAGTCCAGCGGCATCCACCACAACTTGTTCTTCAACTTCCCTCCCTTCTCCCCCTCAGCGAAAAACTTAAATGCGACGTCCCTCCACTTGGTGTCGTATCCAGACACCTGCCCATAAAGCATGACGTCTTCTAGCTTGGCATACATTGGCGTAGCCGTATCCTTGTTCCCTGCTTGCATAATGGCTGAAGTCCACCCATCACACCAAAAGGCCTCTGGTGCTCCGAACCCCATTTCCCCGTCCATAAGTCTCATTTCCAGCGTGGGCTTCTCATCATCCTCATCGCCCGCCTAACTGTCTTCCGCCCCCTTAGGCTCCTCCCGTCCGGAAGTGTCAGCATGTACAGCCGCTGGTCCGAAGCCCACCGCCACATTAGCCAAGCGAAGTAACTGCTCCACATCCTCCTTACCTGCGAGCAAACCGATCATGCCATCAACGCATGACTAAAATCGAGTTAGTAGAAATCGGACTGCCAACCGTAAAAAATCAAAACACTCTACATACCAGAATTCACTCGCAGATTTTTTCTTACCCTTTTTGGCCTTTTCCTTCGACCTCTGCTCGCAGGTAGACCCCGTCTGGGGGTGGGGGGCAGGCGCCGGGGCGGGTTTGGCGGGCTCGGCAACCTTGGCAGTCTTCGCGGTCTTGGGTAACTTCTTGGAAGCAACGCGCTCCTTTCCCCCGTCCTCCTCCTCTCCGCCGCCATCCTCCTCCTCCTTCTCCTCCTCATCGTCCGAATCTGAAAGCACAACTGCTTTTCGACGCCGTTTCTGAGGCAGGGCAGGCTTGGCAGCCTTCCCCACCTTGGCCGATTTCTTGGAAGCAACGTGCTCCGCAGCCTTCCCACCCAGGGCGGATTTCTTGGTAGCAACGTGCTGCTCCTCCTCCTCCTCCTCCTCCTCCTCCTCCTCCCCCTCCTCCTCCTCAGCATCGTCGTCCTCCTCCTCCTCCTCCTCCTCCTCCTCAGCATCGTCGTCCGAATCAGCCACTGCCACAAGTTGCTTACGAAGCTGCTTCTTCGGTACCTGAGAAATGGGCTGAGTCCGCGGGGGAACCCGAAGCGTACTCTTCGGTACCTGAGAAATGGGCAGAGGCGCCGGGGTGGGCAGAGTCGGCGGGGGAACCCGAAGCTGCTTCTTCGGAACCTGAAAAACGGGCTGCGACGCGGCAGGCTTGGAAGGCCCACCTCCATCATCCTCAACAAGTGACACGACTGCCCGTCGAGTCACTTGAGAAGCGGGCTTCTTCGCCGCAGGCGGATCCGAATCACCTTCAGGCCCCGTCATCTGTTCGGCCTGCTGCGTTCTGACCTCGACGGGGGTCTCTCCGCGGTTAGACCCTCCTGCCGGACCTCCATCCCCTCCATCCCCTCCCTCCAACAACTGTTGGTCATCCCTCTCCACCATGGCGGACAATCCCCCAGCTTCGTGGGAAGCTTTTCGCTTCTTCGCCCTTCCGAGCCTAGGCCCCTCATCACCTTCCCCCCGTTCAAGCCGCTCCCACAATTCACTCCCTTTCCCGATCCTTTCCACTATCTCTTGAAACCCCTTAATCTCCGTCTTGGTACCAAACACGATCACCATCGGTTCGAACCTGGAGAAAAAGTCGTGGGCGCAATTAGCCTTCAGCACATGATCGTACATCCCGCCCGGTTGGGGAATGTCCGAAGCTGTCGGGCAAGGACCGAACGCCCACCACCCTCTCTGAAAGTTACTCCACTTATCACCCCAAATGTTCGCCAAGTTCAGCAGGCTCAGGCACGGAAGGGACCTGCCCAAGGGAAAGGGGCGGGCTGAAGCTGAGGCAACCTCGCCTGCCACCTGCTTGACGAGCGACTTGTCATCATCATCACCGTCTAGGGCCTGACAGCAAAACCAGACCCGGCGACGGCCCCAGTCCACACTCTGCCACTCATATACTTCACGTCCCACTCCTCCTCCTCCTTCGCCTCCTCCTCCTTCTTCGCCTCCGTCTCCTTCCCCTTCCCCTTCCCCTTCCCCTTCTCCAGCCCCTTCACCGGCCCCTTCATCGCCGCCTCCTTCACCCCCCCTTCGAGTAATCCAACTTTTGGAGCGTACTTCCTGAACGCTTCCGGAGCCAAAAGTGCCAAACCCACCGTCTTGTCCTCGCTCTCTTTTAGCAGAATCTCCTGAAAGTCGATCTTGCCACTACTGAGATCCTTTCTCGGAATCCTCAGATGTGCGGCGTGTTTTTTGGCTTTAACCCCTAAATGGGCGGAAATGCTGCCGATAAATCGGCAGTAACTCACCTATTTTGTAAACCAGCCCCTGTACAACCTAGCAATATCGATTGGCTGTCCTTGGGGGGCAAGCATGTCCATGAGTTGCCCTAAGCCATGATATATCACAACCTCACATATATTCATCGTAGGCCATGTATAACTGCCGTCAAAGTCAGGGGGGTCAAGACGAGCGTTTTCATTTTTGGTAGAATGTGCATTTTGAATTATGTTGTAAGAGCTAGGCACCTACCACTTCAGGGATGATAAACAATTAGTTGCTGAACAGTTTGAGCCATTGGGGTCATCATTTGGGTGGGTATACCAGCAGTTACACCCAGTACAGCCCATAGGGATACCGTTGGTAAAAAGCAACCAAGGGGGTAGGAGTGGGCATACTACCTACTAATACCTACTAATATGGCCCCCAACCATGCCAAACAATACATTTCCCTTCCACAATGATGGGGAAACATAACTGCATCATCACACTGCCCTTACATGGCACCTATGTGCAGGTGCCACCTTGTCCATGCACGTAGGTAACGTGGTACGGATACCCTACGCAAGGCATGCATTCTAGGAGGCAGCCACCAACAAACTAGTGATTTTAAGCCTATTTCAGCCTGCCCTAGCAAGGATAAACTAGGCCTAAGCTGCTATAGCTTTCCAGGTGATGGCCAGCACACCTGGTGGCACATGCTGACAATGGGAAGCTTCTACTCACCGGTTACATGCTTGATGATGCCACAGAGACCAGCCAACTGCCTCACACTCATGCAATATGTGTGTGGGAATTGTATAACAAACATATATGGAGGTATTCAAACCCATACAGCCTCTAAAACTTATCACCATCACCCTGTGGCAGGTCAACTGACTGAGGGAAGCATCTAAGAAGGGTGTTTTAGAAAGGGGCCAGGCCAGGGTCAAGAAAGAGCATGAATAATGCAAAAAGAATGTGCTACACAAGCTAGAACGTATATATAAACGTCAAACATCGATAGGAAAACGATGCTTAAGCTTTACCAGGCATGGATGGCGTTACCTTGGCCCAGGCGGTGGCAGCAAAATGGCGCATTTCGGCACACCAAAGTTGTGCAGCATGGTCGTTGGATTCGGCGATTTCTGGCCACCCTTGCACGTTTACGACTAATATGTATCATAAAAAGTACAAAGAAACCGATATATCCTTTAAAATACGCCGGAAAGGTATTGCTGTCAACGTTTCTATCGTCCGGCCTGATCGCAGTTTTTTCCAGCAAGAACGCTGCCGACACCTATCAAATGGCATTCCCGCGAACCAAAAATTGGCCTGTATGATCTTTAGGACGTATAAAATCAATATCCTAAGTTTGGCCAGAAAATTCGAACGCAAACGTAAATGCCATGCGTGGGCGCAAGCCGCCATGGCCAGGTCGTCGTTTTCCGGAATGCACGTTGTACGTGAAAAAGTACCCTGACCCCTTGTACTTTGACGGTCTGGAACACCTGTTAAACTTGGTCAAAATATAGCAAACCCTAGTATCATGTTCTGGAGAAACTTATAAACTTTCATTCTTCTCAGCTAAACGTTTCCTAATTCCCAATAGTATTCTCGCAAACTGGTCCCCCGAGTAGGTGCCGACAAATCGGCTGTAAGTCACTTTTTGGCGGAAAATCGGCAGCAAGACCATTTAGGGGTTAAGAAGGTAGGCGATGTTCCTCGTTATGATGACGGCCACATCCCAAAATTCCCGGTATCTGGCCACAATCTCCTTCCTGCCGACCGGCCGAGCGAGAGGATGGAGATTGAAGACGAGTTCGAAAATATGAGACGCCACAAACTCCTTGCCCTTTGCGTCCTTGCATTGCGCTTCCAGCGTCTCATCCTCCTTGAATCTGGCGCAAATGGTCAGCCGCAGGCACTCCAGCACATCCTTGGCGAACTCCACCAACTTGGTGAGCTTTTCCGGTCCAACCTGGCAGCTCATGATGCAATCGATCACGGCGTCCATCATAGGAAGGCTGGCCAAGTTCCTGAAAGCGGTCCAAGAGACCTTCTGGCCTTTCTTCTCCCCCTCTGCATTCGCGAATTTGCACCTTTGCATCATCACCTCCTCAGGCGCGGGTTTCGTTGAGGCAGGATCATCAGTCTGCTCCTGTGTCAGACGGAGAAACGTGTTGGCCAGCGTGCGACTGTAAGCGGAATGCACTGAAGCAATGCTGTGGGCCGGCTTTTTCTTTCCTTCTGCTTCCTCCTCGTGTACATCCACCGCTGCCGGCTCCACATTCCCTTCCCTCCCCCCGCTTGCCGCATAGCCGGGAGGATGTACGTGAGCAGATTGGTATAGTGGCCATCCGCAATATAGTGGCCCTTCCCACGCGTGACTTTGCCGTGTAGATATAGCTTGTTGTAGTTCCACACGTCAAGCAACGCCTGGCCCAGCGTACGATCCGCCACGGCTAAGTCCTCCGAATTCGCCCCCTTGGCGATGTCGAACAGCTTCTCCAGCTTGCCGGTCAGCACCGCCTGCGACATCAATTAACATCGAGCGAGCAACGACAAAACTCAGTCATAAAAGGCGAGGGGTATAGCTGCGGATAGACCCTAACAAAATTCGAAAAAGAAACGGCCGACAATACGCAACGAAAATTCCAACAAAAAAAAGGAGAGGGTCTAGCTGCAGCGAGACCCTCGCAAAAAACTTGAAGCGCACACAAAAAACAACCACGAAAATTCCGAGGGTCTACCCGCAGCTAGACCCTGCCAAAATAGATAGCTTACATCTTCTTTTGCCTTAGGTAGATTTCGCAGCTCACTCCACGACGGGAGCAGGTCGCCACCCTTGAGAAGAATGACGTTCGTACCCATGTAACCACCACGGAATTTCCGCAACAGGTCCTGGAATGCGTGCTCCGCCTCCTTAGGAGTATTTGCGAAATTGGACTCCGCCCCACCCTCGCACATCATTGCCCGAACCTCTCCCCACCCGCCATCCGGCCCCCTGAGAAACGACTTTAACCCCTTAAAGTAGTGGTTCCCATCCACCACCGCGTACCGGAGAACCAGATACGGTACCGGTACCCGTTCCTCAAAAAATTTCGGATCGTAGGACTTCATCGCAGTATTGCACAGCAGGTTGAAAACTTGCCGACTGCCCTCGATCTCCTGAGGCAAAACTGCTTCCACCTCGTCCACCCTGGCGTAGGTACGCCACTCAAGTCCTCTCGCGAGGAAAGAGGTGGTGGACTCCGTGTTAAGCCACACGTCGACTTCAGTATCCGAAAGGGGCCGGAAGTACCTGGACCCCACATCCTCCGCGTCAATCTTGGCGCCGTGGTGATGCTTCAGCCACTTGACGAAATCCGGCATGCACAAGATTTGCTTGTCGAACAGGTCAGGTTGAGATTCGGCAAGCGCCTGGAAAGGGAACTGCCAGACCGGGACAACAACCTTGAAGTGCAAGGCGTTGTCCCGCGCATTGAGGAGAATGCGGCCGTTCTCCTTAATGGTTTCAAGGTTTAAACGCCGCTGCCTCAAAGCCTCTGGCAAAATAAGCGCGTTGACCGTCTGGATCCGCATACTGAAACATCCGGTCTGCTTAAAATCGGCCGGCCGAATCCAACGCGTTTCCCTGAGAGTATTGGCCTTCCGGATGTTCTGGTCCCTGACCTCCTTGTTCGAGTCGACCTTTTTCGAAGGCTTCCAGCTTTCAATGATAGGGTCGGTGTCCGGGTTCCCACTGCTCGTGAGCACCCCCTCCTTAAAAAGCTTGTTGAGTGACCGGAGCAGCTCAAGAAAGGGGGAGAACTCGGGCCAGTTTGGCAGGTCATCGACGTCCGCCATCCGCCTACTCGAGCAGTACTTGAGCATATCCTTCACCAGCGCGAACACGGCGTCATGACCAGGTAACTTCTTCTCCACCGTGGCGTCTTCGTCCCCCCCGTCATCCTGAAGTAAAAAATCGAAAAGGACCGCAGGATTTGCTCAAGTCAGTAATCTTTAGGCCGACCACGACATCCTGTTCAGGGACGAACAAAGTTCTGTTGGAATAATACCTTACTGACACTAAACACCAAGTCCCGCAGCCAGTCAGCGTCTACCCGCAGCGAGAGGTCTAAATTTTCACAACAATCGTACCTGTCCAGTTTTCTGCTGCTTCTTGGCCTCCTTAGCCTTCTCCTTCTCCGCCTTCTTCGCCTCCTTCTCCGCCGCCTTCGCCTCCGCGTTCTTCTTACTGTTGGCCTTTGCCACCGCATTCAGCGCCCTTTTTCCCTCAGCGGCCCGACGACGAAAATCAGCCTTCATGAATTTCTCGATCTTGTCAACCTTTGCCTCTGAGTACTCCTTAGGCTGCCACTTGAAATTCTTGGTGGCTTTCGACTTCACCAGATTTGCGAATTCATATGCCAATTCACTCTTAAAGGTAGCGCACCCAACACCTCCGTATCGAAATCGGCATCGACTTCCGCCTCAAGTCGTGTCAGGTACTTGCGAAACTCGGACCCCGCAGGTCCCTCCGAATCGACGCCATCGGGCGGAGACTTAAGCATGATCAGGCCAACAGCAATAATATGATCCTTCGCAACCTTCTTGCGGGAATCCAGCTTTTCCCTTTCATACTGTCAATGGGGCTTCGCCGCCTTCCCCCCCGCAGTACCCCCAGCGACAGCCCCCGCCTGCATGAAAAAAAAAACGAACAAGAAGGGACTTGACCTCAGTTCGATTGTTGCACCATCGTCTCTCTGCGGAGATACCCCTCAGCACGAAAAAAATCACACGAACTCGCGGCGGATGAACGTACCTGCACAGCCACTTCTCCCTCAGCGTCTCCCTCATCCTCATCTCCTCCAGCGTTTTCTTCCTCTCCGGCAGCGCCTGCTGAGGCCAAACCCCCCGCCTGTCAACACCGAATACGACAGCTCATTGGAAATCAAAATTAGTCGACATTTGTATATTTCGCATAATGCGCTCACTAAAACTTCAGGCGAAATGCAGACATCCGGATATCGTTTAATGCTTACCATTTCCATCTCGAGTCCAGACCAAATACCAGCACTGTCAACAGCCATCGCCGCAGCCGCCCCCTGAAAAAAGACAACAGATTGGTTGGGGGCACCGTTGAAATTAGCCGAACATGTCAGTCTCAATAAAAGGGTGAGGGTCTACCTGCAGCTAGACCCCATGTAAGATGCTCGTGGAAACTCGACGGACAAGCACCCACCTTATCAACCAAGTCTGACAAATTAGGTAAATCCTCCGATACGTCCCCTGGCATGGAGCCCCCCTGCATGATATGACAGGACAAACCATGAAGGTTGGTCAGCATATAGAGCCCTATTCAGGGAATGGAAACAACCCAAATCGATAAACGATATCGGCAAGTTAACGTACCGAAACGTAGAACTTCCACCTCCTCAAAATCTTCCCCAAAGGCCATATCGGCACTTGATGGGCTCTCTCCTTTTCCAGTTGCCGCCTCAATTCCGCCTCGAAGAACAACTCGAGGGACTGCCAATGGCCTCCCGCCTCTAAATCAGACCACTCCGTGTCTGTCTTGGTTCGGATACTCTGGAGACAATCAACCAACGAGATTTGATCCAACCATTCCTGGACGACTTCCCGGTATGGCTTATATGTCTGAATAACATGGAAGTCCTCCCGGTGCCGGAAACTTTGGATCACCTGTCCAGCCCAATCCAAAAAGAAAGCGACCGCTTCCCGCGAAAGGCTGGCGTCCGGGCTGACAAGAAAGTCAGTCCGCCACTTAACAAAAGATTGCAGTAAGTGGTCTCTTGCCATGTCCAAATGCGCGATCACTTCATGTGCGCGCTCCTCCAATCCTCCTACGTCATTCATTCTTCCCGGCACAATTACGATAAGTCACTGTTGGACGTGTCAACAAATCCTTGCCTGACAATATCAAACACTTCATCTTCCGACAGTGAAGCCCTCGAATCCGCTCTCATATCTCCAGTCATGAGTTTAAAGAGCTGATGCAACGCAGTGGTTTTCAAGGTTTCCATATAGGAAGCCTCGATGCATGTGAAGCCAATGTGGACCTCGAACTTTTCAACCTCATCAAAGAGCGTCGACCATATTAAAGCACGACGGGGAAAGTAACGTCCGACATCCTCCTTCAGATTAAGGATGCACGACTGCGCGATCTTCAAAACCTCATAATGTCGTCACCAACGACCCTCTTCCCATGAATGGCTCGCTGTGTGGCTTCGAACAATGCAAGACGGCCCAGGCGGTCGTTCTTCCAAATTATGTGTGCCGACTCCGGACGGTCCACGACGACACCGGACTTCTCTGCAAACGCTATCTCGGCCGAAAGAAAGCGGATCAAGCCTCTCAAGCCCTTTTCGGCTTTACGACTCACCCCAGCCTCAGACTCAGTCTGAGCCAGGTACTGTTTCAGAATGGCCACCGTGGAGGGCTGCAGACAACAAGAGTAAAAAAAAGGCCACACATCGTCGTCGTCGTCAACAACCTTAACTCCTAGGTCAACGTCTCTCCGCAGCTAGACCCTTACGATCAATGTATGACATAAAATCCCACCCTTTCTACGATACACACACGCCGTTCAAGCCATCTGAAAAATGTACGTCTCACATTAATAAACATACCTGATAATCGACTGAAAATCCTTCGTGAAGAAGGGGTTCTCCGTTCTCGTCCTTCTCCCCCTCAACTGCCTTCGCAGCCTCCTCCTCCTTCCTCGCAGCCTCCTCCTCCATCTTCCTCGCGGCCTCTTCCGCCTTCATCCTCTCCTGTCGCATCTGCAAAAAAAGAGCGGCCTCCTCCGCAAGAATTCCTTCGCTGCCGCCTCCGTCTTCTTCTTCGCCTCCTCCTTCTGCTTCGCCACCAGGATCCTGTGCTCCTTCTCCTGGGCAGCCTTTTTCTCCTTGTACTCCCTCTCCTCCTCCTCCCTCTCCGCCTTCTCCAGCCTCTCCTTCTCCTCCCTCTCCACCCTCTCCCTCTCCGCCTTCTCGATGGCCTCCCTCTCCGCCTTCTCCTTCTCCTTGTCCTTCTTGTCGAGAGCCGCGTATTCGTCAGCAAAGCTTGCGGCCATTGCTAACAAATCGGACAACCGCTTCTGACGCGACTCCCGAACCGGCGATTCCGGGTCTTCAGGCCTCCCGTTAGTCTGATCGCGCTCGTCCTCCTCAACAAGCTCACTGATAGACTTCCTCAGCTTCCTGAGCTCTTTGGTGCGGTCGTCTTCCTCTACCCACTCGGCCGCAGGCTTACGCTTAGAACTGGAATGCTTGGGGGACGGCGAGCGGGACGCAGAAGCGGGGGACTTGGGTGGCGGCGAGCGGGACTTGGGGGAAGGAGAGCGGGACGGCGAGCGGGACGCAGTTGCGGGGTTCTTGGTTGACGGCGAGGGGGACTTGCGAGAAGGAGAGCGGGACGCGGTAGCGGGGGGAACTTTGGGCGGAGAGGGGGACTTGCGGTTCGGCGAACGGGTCGCAGTTGCGGGGGACTTGGGGGACTTGCGGGGCGGCGAGCGGGACGCAGTAGCTCCGGCCGACTTGGGGGGCGGCGATGGAGACTTACGGGGCGGAGAGCGGGACGGAGCGCGAGACGCAGCAGCGAGAGAGTTGGGGGGTATAATTCTGTCCAACTCGCTGGGGGGCAAGTTGGACTTGGAGGGCGAGGGGGACTCGGTGGGGGGGACCTCGCAGAGCATTTACGGGACCGAACTGCAACGGAGGAAACGCCTCCGTTGCCGTTCGGTCCGGCGAGGTGTTCGACGTCATCTTGGGTGAAACGGGAGTGGCCTTGACAGAATCGGAATAGGAGGACGACATCTGCAGAACAATATCAAAAAAGCAAGTTTCACAAATGTCATTCAGAATCTGAATCGCCGGCAGAAAAACGATGGGGAGGGTCTCGCTGCAGCTAGACCCTTTCGTGGATTCTAAAAGGGACATTTAGTTTAATGCAAAACTTTGGCGTCTCGCTGCAGCGAGACCCTCACTTCAAGCAAAAACAAATCATTTTTAGGGTGAGCGAAAAAAGCAACCTCCCATCATGCAAACATAAAAAAGTATACATTCCTTGGGGTCTCGCTGCAGCGAGACCCTAACGTCAAACAAAAACAAATAATTTTTAGGGTGAGCGAAGAAAGCCCCCTCCCATCTTGCAAACATTAAAAGTCGACATTCGTAGGGGTCTCGCTGCAGCGAGACCCTAACACCGATACAAAAACAAATCATTTTAAGGGTGAGAAAAGAAAGACCCCCCATCATGAAAACATGAAAAATTGACATTCCTTGGGGTCTCGCTGCAGCGAGACCCTTACGTCAATACAAAAACAAAATTCCGAGGGTCTACCCGCAGCGAGACCCTTACGACCACGTATAAATACATGTGGGGGGGGGAAGCTACGTATAAATACATGTGGGGGGGGATGCTATGTATAAATGCATGTGGGGGGGTGCTGGCATTAATAAAAATGTGGGGGGTGATGGCATGAATAAATAAATGTGGGGGGTGCTGCCATGAATAAAAAATGTGGGGGGTGATGGCATGAATAAATGAATGTGGGGGGTGCTGCATGAATAAAAAATGTGGGGGTGATGGCATGAATAAATAAATGTGGGGGGTGCTGCATGAATAAAAATGTGGGGGGTGATGGCATGAATAAATAAATGTGGGGGGTGCTGCCATGAATAAAAGAATGTGGGGGTGTGATGGCATGAATAAATGAATGTTGGGGGTGCTGGCATTAATAATTAAATGTGGGGGGTGATGGCATGAATAAATAAATGTGGGGGGGTGCTGCCATGAATAAAAGAATGTGGGGGGTGATGGCATGAATAAATGAATGTTGGGGGTGCTGGCATTAATAATTAAATGTGGGGGGTGATGGCATGAATAAAAAATGTGGGGGGGTGCTGCCATGAATAAAAGAATGTGGGGGTGTGATTAATTAATTAATTAATTAATAGACACGTGACTGCGTCACGTGAGCATAAGTCCTCAGTGGGAGGGGAACATGGGATGGAATGGATGGTATAAGCTATCTAGGTCCTAGTTACAGGGGTGTGGGCACCGCGGCCCGAATCGCTATGAATGCCATACTTGGTCACACGCGGAGCCCCCACAGGCTTGGGGGTGGTCTCCTTCATCACTACTTGCCATCTATCCTTGCGCACCATCTGCCTCCATATTACAGACAAACCAGGAGGCTGCCCGGGGGTGAGCCCGTCACGTCTAGTGTAGCACATGTCCATGCCGAGTCTATCACGAAAAGTCCACGGGTGGCGGCCCTGCCGCGCGCGGCCGGGGGCACGCCAGGTGAGGACATATCGCCCAGGCTGGGCGGGCTTGGTGCCAGCTAGTCTATCTGATGTATCTACCTGATCTGTGCGGGCCAGGTGCCCGGCTAGGCCCAGGCGCCTGTGCCTAATAATGTGGGAAACATAGGGCAAATCAGCGTACAAATCCTCATTACTAATGTGCAAACCAAAGGGGATGTTAAGGGCCTTGCGCAGCATCTTGGTGACGGCGCCGTCGAGTCGTTGCTCCAGCTCCTGCATCAGTGTCCACGTCTCGGCGCCGTAGGTCAGGATCGTCAGAATGACGACCTTGAAGAGGTCACGCTTGACGATCCGGGGTAGGGCGGGGTTGCTCCACCAGCGGCGGTGGTCATGGAGGTGCGCCCACGCCACTATGCCGATCCGTGTCGTCATGTCGTCCTCGCAGTCAGGAAGCCAACTGCCGAGCAGCTTGAAGCGGCCTGAAGTAGGGTAGTTGACCTCGGCATCGTCTAAGAGGCGGAGTGTGGGTGGGGGCCCTGCCATGCCGAGGGCCAGGGCCTCCGTTTTGGGGCTGATTTCTAGACCAACCGCCCGAGCCTCGAGCGCCAGGCAGTCCAGCCAAAGTTGGGCAGACTCCGGCTTCTCGATGAGCGTGATGTCGTCGGCATAAATGAGGTCAGCTAGTAAATTCTGCTTGTTAGTCGGCCCCCTTCCCCAAGCTCGTTCGTGATCGCTAGGCCAGGGGCACGGCCTGCAATGCTAGCAAAGCGAGCACGTGCCTGGCGCATAACATAATCCACTACAATAATAAACAGGTACGGCGACAGGACGCAACCCTGCCAGACGCCGGTCTGCAGTGGGCAGGGCGGGGTAATGCCGTGCTGAGTGCGCACCGAAGTGGTGGACCCCTCATACAGCGTGCGGATGACGGTAATCAGGGGAGTGGGGACGCGAGCGCGAGCAAGTACAGCCCATAGAGCGTCCCAGAGGACAGAATCAAAAGCCTTGATGAAGTCGACGAAGATCAGGATGGCGGGAAACTCACCAGGTTGCAGGAGAGCGATTTCCTCGAAGAGGCGACGCGCGACGAAGATGGCCATGACGGTGTTGCGCCCAGGACGGAAGCCCATTTGACTTTCCCCAAGGTGACAGTCGAGAGCAGAACGAAGGCGGTTGAGGATCATGCGCATGAACAACTTAAGTGCGGCGCTCTGGATGCAGACTCCTCTGTAGTTGGCGGGGTCGTCAGGGGAACCTTTGTTTTTGTACAGCATAATACGGTAGCTGTGCTGCCACTCCGGAATCGGCGGCGCGTCGGCAAGCAGGATCCGGTTGCAAACGTCAAGCAGGAACCCCGTGAGCGCCGTCAGCTTAATCACCGGGGCTGGGAGCTGGTCAGGTCCAACGGCAGCATAGAAGCGGAGTTGCTTGGCGGCGGTGCTCAGCTCGAGCTCGGTGAACGGCGGGAGCTCGTTGGGGTGGGCCAGGGGTTCCGTCAGGGCTGGGTACGTGTAGTCCTGCTCAGCGGCGGGTGGCGTGGGCGGCGCAGGGACGTCCGCCGGTGCTACTGCCAGGCGTGCGGCCGCCAGAGGGCCAAGCGGCGGAGGCGGCGGGGGGGCGCCGAGCAGCCGGGACTGGGAGGAATACCACTGGTTGAGCTGCTGCTGCGGTGAGCCAGAGAGCGTCCGCGGCGCCGGCTGCGCGCCGCCGGCGGGCCGTTGGGCGTGACGCAGGCGGGTCCAGGCGTACTTGCCGTGCTGGTCCTTGAGGTGGGCGAAGTACTCGCGGACATGAAGGTCCTCCTGCTCCTTGGTCGCCTGCCGGATGGCCGAGTGGTAATCGGCTTTGAGGCGGGCGTAGCGGGCGGGGTCGCGGTTGTCGCGCAGGGCTTGCCGGGCCTGGACATCAAGTTTCGTTTAAGTGGCCAGCCGGAGCGGCTGCTTAGGTTTTAGCGGACAAGTGTTCGAAGCGCGTCATTGGTGAATTACTTGGGAACTTGGGTTTCCCCGCGAAACTCCAACCGCACGTTCAGATTTCCAAATCTCAAGTAAAGTTCGGCGCAACTTTCTGAACGGGGGCAGTTGACGAGCAGCATTCCTCCGGACGAATGAATTGCGTTCCATACTTGCGCAAAATTTTGAAAGGTAGCTTGCGTGCAGCCCTACTAAAATTTGCGCGGACGTTCAGATTTCCAAATCTCGGGTAAATTTCGGCGGAACTTTCTGAACGGGGGTAGTTGGCGGGCAGCGTTCCTCCAGACGAATGAAATGCGTTCCATACTAGCGCAAAATTTTGAAAGGTAGCTCGCGTGCAGCCCTACTAAAATTTGCGCGAAGTGTGGGACTGAAAATTCGTAACGGAAACTTTTTGGTAGTTGCCGTCACTTCCTTTTGTGCAAACGTGTGGGAGTGAAAATTCGTAACGGAAACTTTTTGGTAGTTGCCGTCACTTCATTTTGCGCGAGTGTTGGGCTGAAAATTCGTAACGGAAACTTTTTGGTAGTTGGCGTCACTTCCTTTGGTTCGACTGAAAATTCGCTGAAATTCGCTGAATTCGTACCGTAGCCTAATTTTTAGTACCTCGAAGTGACGGGGCACCTAAAAATTTGCCCACAAGTACACTTGGCAGCGCGCTCACTGGGAAAAATTGTACAGCCGCTCCGGCGGGCCACTTGAACGAATTGTAATGTGACGGCGGGGAGCCGGTGCAGGCTGGTGAAGCGGGGCGGGCGGCGGGGGGGCAGTAGGGCCCCGGCCGCGGGCAGCTTGTCAGCGAGGTGCCGAAGGGCCGATGCCGGGCCGGCAGCGAACAGCTGGGCGTGGCTGGCCGGGATGTCCAGCGCGTCGACGAACGCCTCTGCGGCGCGCTTGTGGGCGCGTTTTTCAGGGAAGTCCTCCAGAGCGTCGTCAGATTTCTCGAGCAACTGAAGTGTGCGCAAATCAGGTGGTGCCACGTGCTTACGAAAGGGCGAGGGGAATCGCAGGCGGATGCGGGCGGTGACGATGCGATGATCGGAGCGCACCAGGGGGATCACATGCGAGCGAGCAGCTAGGACAGATCCTTGATGACGCTTGCGCATTACAACATAGTCAATGCAGCGTTCAGTGCCAGTTGGCGAGGTGTGTGTGACCAAAGCATCTGGACTATGTGGAAAGCGGGTGTTGGCAGTGACCAAATCGCATGTCGTAAGCAAATCAGCAAAAAGTTCGGTGTTGGCATTGGAGACCGTACCGTTGGGGGCGTGCTGACATCCGCCAGTACCGGTGGTAGCGTGGCGTTGGCGTCCAGCAGCAGAGCGAGGTAGTTGCGACCAGGGATGCCGTTCGCCAGGTTCTCCAGCGCTGCAAAGAAGTCCTTGCGGTCTTGTTCTGGGTGGCCGGAGTGGGGTGCGTAACCAACGCCCACCGTCAGGGCGTAGGTCGAGTGGCCCTCCATCGAATGAAAAGTGGCCACGAGGAGGCGAGCGTTGACCAGCTGGGGTTCGCCCATGTGGCGTACGGCGAGCGGGGAGCAGAGGAGACCGACGCCCCCGTTCCCGGTGCCGTCGCCGCCTCCGTAGTAGAACCGCCAGCCGTCGATGTCGTCAGCAACAAGGGCAGTTGATCCGCGGGCCGATGCAGTGCGCCTGTGTTCTTGGATTCCCAGGATGGCGATATTATTGTCGATGCAGAAACCAATAAGATTGGAGACTCGATGGCACTGACAGTCGTCACTGCGCAGGCAGTGACAGCGGTCAGCGTCGGGCTGGAGCGTGCGGGCGTTGAAGGTGGCGATGACCAAGGGCGCGCGTTGACCGAAAAGGGGGGTGCAGGCGGGGGTGGGGGCGGAGATGGAGCAGGGTGGTGATGGGGGTGGGGGTGGAGGTGGTGGGGTAGGGGGGGCGGGTTGGGGACTTATGCTTTCAATCACCATTTCGATTCTTCCTGCCAACGCGTCGAGGCGACGCCGACGGTTGGCTCGGGTGGCCAGGTAGAATGAGTTTGCGTCTGCACGCATAAGAAATGCGTGCAGTCTGAGGAGGTTTCGGAGGCGGCCGCGCGAGGCGGGGCTAACCTGGCTCACTGCCGACCCGTTGCTCTCTCATCCGACAGCCCGAGGGCTGCGAAGGCAAAGGGGCGGGAAGGGGAGTTAGGCAGATCCCACTGCTAGAGCCGCGGAGCCGCGGGGCCGCGAGCGTCGTCATTGATAGGAGAGAAGGGTTCGCAGCGCGGGCTCCGGCTCAGGTGCAAAGCGAACGAATTTATTAGGGGGACGGCCAAGCCTGGCAGCCATACCTGAGCTGAAGTTGCCCCGGCGGATCCCCACACGTGCTGGGGAGCAGGTGACCGTCGATGCCGGTGGCGATGGCGGTGACGGCGGGGGCCGAGCAGGGCCGGGCTGGGGCGCTGGCATGGCGGTATCCATGGGGGTCGCCGTCATTGGAGGAAGGTCCTGGCCGTTAATGCGGACGATGAAGACGCCATTAAAGAGGCGGGCATAGATGCTGCACCGTAGTTGCGGGTTGGCCTGCTGGGCTGCCCGAGCCTCGTGGACCTCCGGCCGGTTCAAAGCGGCAGCCCGGGCCTCAAGCTGCTCCGGGGTATAGTAATCGTCGATGCTCAGTTGGGTATCGTGGAGGTTCCGGCGGGCCTTCTGCACCTGCAGTTTGTCCTCCTTGCGGTGGAATTCCACCAAGACAGGGGCGGTGGGGCCGCCGAGCCGTCGTGCCGTTTTGATGACGACGCTTTGGGCCACGCCGAGCTTCCCCAGGAAGGGGTCGCCCCGGAGGTAGGTGCCCAGGCGTGCATCGTTGACGTTCGAGGGGACGCCACGTACCACAATACTGCATGAGCGAATGGGTTCGTGCATAGCATCCCTTGTGCTGGCCTTGACGGCTGTTTTGATTTCGTTGATGAGCTCCGTAGGGTTCTGAAGCGTGGCGGCATAGGTGGTCTTGGCAGGAGTTATGGAGGCGGCAAGTTGTTGCTGGAGCTGGTGGAGGAGCTGCTGCTGCTGCTGCAGCCCTGCTGCAATGTGGGTGATGGCGGAGTGGATGGAGGTGTCGGCGTGTGAGGAATGGGCGTGGTGGGTGGCGAGGTGGTTGTGGACAGGGTTGAGGGCAGCGTTGAGGAGGGGAGGGAGGCGATCGAAGCACGTATTGGCGACTTGCTTGGCGGTGATGTTGATGGCGGCCGCAACAGTGGGGTCGGCTCCCAGGTCCAGAGAGGCCATGACAAAGCGCTCAAGGGCGCTGTCGGAAAGACGGGAGCACGTCCACCAGACTGCGAGGCAGAGGTCAGTGTCGTCGGGGTCGTCGTGGAGAAAGTCCGACAGGTGGGTAACCTGTTGGTTGCAGTCCCGGATCTCGCACTTTTTCTCGGCAGCCAGGTGCAGGATGGTGAGGGCGGCAGCTCGGGACAGGCGCATGATGGCGTTAAGGCCTGGCCATTTGCCAGGTAAAAATGCGGCAGCGTCCTCGGCAGAAAAGGCCTCCTCGCGGGTATCCATGGCAAGGTCGCTGTTCGGCGGAGCGGTGGAGTGGAGCGGCTGGATGCTGACAGTGGCGTCCGGCATAGCGTGCAAGGGTGTTTCCAATGACGCCATGGCTTCGTCAGCGAGTTGGTGCAGGGCCGCGGACGCTTGTGATTGCTGGGATGAGTCGTATTCCGCCATATCGAGCTGAAAAAACAGCGATATTTGCTGGGCAGGGCGGTGCCGGTATCTTCGGAAATATTGAGCGATAGCTGGAGAAAATTATATCAGCGTGTTCGTCTTCAAAAGACGAGTCTAATGCAACCAACCCGATGAAGTTTCATGGCCGGAGTCAAAAGTTATGAGCATTCTCGTATATTGCAACAGCGATATTTGCTGGGCAGGGCGGTGCCGGTATCTTCGGAAATATTGAGCGATAGCTAGAGAAAATTATATCAGCGTGTTCGTCTTCAAAAGACGAGTCTAATGCAACCAACCCGATGAAATTTCATGGCCGGAGTCAAAAGTTATGAGCATTCTCGTATATTGCAACAGCGATATTTGCTGGGCAGGGCGGTGCCGGTATCTTCGGAAATATTGAGCGATAGCTGTAGAAAATTATATCAGCGTGTTCGTCTTCAAAAGACGCGTCTAATGCAACCAACCCGATGAAATTTCATGGCCGGAGTCAAAAGTTATGAGCATTCTCGTATATTGCATTCCGTCACATCATCCTCATAGCTTTGGATGATACCTAGGGCTGGTTATGCTAGGGGGTGTGATGGCATGAATAAATGAATGTTGGGGGTTGCTGGCATTAATAATTAAATGTGGGGGGGTGATGGCATGAATAAATAAATGTGGGGGGGGTGCTGCCATGAATAAAAGAATGTGGGGGTGTGATGGCATGAATAAATGAATGTTGGGGGGTGCTGGCATTAATAATTAAATGTGGGGGGCTGATGGCATGAATAAATAAATGATACGTAGCATCACCCCCCCACATGTATTGATACGTAGCATCACCCCCCCACATGTATTGATACGTAGCAGCACCCCCCCACATGTATTGATACGTAGCAGCACCCCCCCACATGTATTGATACGTAGCAGCACCCCCCCACATGTATTGATACGTAGCCGCACCCCCCCACATGTATTGATACGTAGCATCCCCCCCCCACATGTATTGATACGTAGCATCACCCCCCCACATGTATTAATACGTAGCATCCCCCCCCCACATGTATTGATACGTAGCAGCACCCCCCCACATGTATTGATACGTAGCAGCACCCCCCACATGTATTGATACGTAGCAGCACCCCCCACATGTATTGATACGTAGCAGCACCCCCCACATGTATTGATACGTAGCAGCACCCCCCCACGTGTATTGATACGTAGCATCACCCCCCCACATGTATTGATACGTAGCATCACCCCCCACATGTATTAATACGTAGCATCCCCCCCCACATGTATTGATACGTAGCAGCACCCCCCCACATGTATTGATACGTAGCAGCACCCCCCCACATGTATTGATACGTAGCAGCACCCCCCCACATGTATTGATACGTAGCAGCACCCCCCCACATGTATTGATACGTAGCAGCACCCCCCCACATGTATTGATACGTAGCAGCACCCCCCACATGTATTGATACGTAGCATCCCCCCCACATGTATTGATACGTAGCATCACCCCCCCACATGTATTAATACGTAGCATCCCCCCCACATGTATTGATACGTAGCAGCACCCCCCCACATGTATTGATACGTAGCAGCACCCCCCCACATGTATTGATACGTAGCAGCACCCCCCACATGTATTGATACGTAGCAGCACCCCCCCACATGTATTGATACGTAGCAGCACCCCCCACGTGTATTGATACGTAGCATCACCCCCCACATGTATTGATACGTAGCATCACCCCCCCACATGTATTAATACGTAGCAGCACCCCCCACATGTATTGATACGTAGCAGCACCCCCCACATGTATTGATATGTAGCAGCACCCCCCCACATGTATTGATACGTAGCAGCACCCCCCCACATGTATTGATACGTAGCAGCACCCCCCCACATGTATTAATACGTAGCATCCCCCCCCACATGTATTGATACGTAGCAGCACCCCCCACATGTATTGATACGTAGCATCACCCCCCCACATGTATTGATACGTAGCATCACCCCCCCACATGTATTGATACGTAGCAGCACCCCCCACATGTATTGATACGTAGCAGCACCCCCCCACATGTATTGATACGTAGCCGCACCCCCCCACATGTATTGATACGTAGCATCCCCCCCCACATGTATTGATACGTAGCATCACCCCCCCACATGTATTAATACGTAGCATCCCCCCCCACATGTATTGATACGTAGCAGCACCCCCCCACATGTATTGATACGTAGCAGCACCCCCCCACATGTATTGATACGTAGCAGCACCCCCCACATGTATTGATACGTAGCAGCACCCCCACATGTATTGATACGTAGCAGCACCCCCCACATGTATTGATACGTAGCATCACCCCCCACATGTATTGATACGTAGCATCCCCCCCCCACATGTATTGATACGTAGCATCACCCCCCACATGTATTGATACGTAGCAGCACCCCCCACATGTATTGATACGTAGCAGCACCCCCCACGTGTATTGATACGTAGCATCACCCCCCCACATGTATTGATACGTAGCATCCCCCCCCACATGTATTGATACGTAGCATCCCCCCCCCACATGTATTGATACGTAGCAGCACCCCCCCACATGTATTGATACGTAGCAGCACAATTTTAGTCAGCCTACCATCCACGTTGCGGCAAAAGATCACCTTTTTTTGTGTTTCGGCAAAATGAAGATTTCTTGCAAACTATCGTTATGCAGGCAGGTAGCAACGTCCGATGTTATAATCCGGCAGGTAGCATGCAAACGTCGAAACGATATGAAGGGGAAAAAAAGCATCAAACAGGAGCACCGATTAGAAACGCAGCAAATGCAGTATGTGCACATCTACACCTATAACCTAACCACTGGTAACCACTGGTATTGAGACCAAAGGCATAGCAAACATGGAAAGGGTGACCCAAGTGAAAGCCTAGCACCACCATGATCGACATGTGCGAGACCAAGAAACGCTCCATGGCAACTAGACTAAAGGGATGGATGCCAGATGTGGATTAGGATCGGCTTAGCTGACTCTACCGAGATGTCTGCAGGGTTTAGCTAGCAACGAAAAGAAGGAAGCCAGACATTTTTATCACTCTTGCTGCAACATAGAGTTTCTTGCGATGGCAGCAAGGACATGTCTTCGCCCAGCTGGCTAACTGTGTCGTCGGCGTGCATGCGCTGTTTAGTTGCCGTTTTTGATAGAACAATTTTAGTCAGCCTACCATCCAGGATGCGGCAAAAGCTCACCTTTTTTTCGTTGTGCGGCGAAAGCAGACCGATTTCCTTGTAAACTTCCGGCACCAGGCAGGTATCAACGTAGGATTTTATAATCCAGCAGGTAGCATGCAAACGTCGAAACGATATGGCAGCTCGTATCAGCTATGGGGTCTCTCTGCGGCTGCGCTTCTTTTTCGATGGGCGATGGGACGGTCGCAATTCGCAAACCGGACGCGGCGTTACAAGGCTGAACGGTATTGAAAAAATTGGAAACGTGGCATCCTCGTTCCTCCCCACGGAACTGAAAACTGGAAGCGCGGCGCTGGTGCAAAAGCTCGATCCCATCTTTTGGAACCAAGCTAGCGGATTGGACGACATCCAATATGCCGTCACCCGTGCTTGTGGCCGCAGGTATAAAAAGAGACGACCTCCAGCCCATTTACCTGGGAACATTCGGATGTTTGGCTGACATCGTTACCATGCGTCAATGTACAATGAGGTTCTGGGTTCGATTCCTGGTGTGGTCATGGAAATAAATTTTTTTCTGCACATCTACTGAAATCAGTCATAGCACCAAACGGTCACGCTGCAGCGAGACGCTATAGCCCTGGAGGCCGCTGATAAACCTGACATCCGGTACGTCTTACTATCATAGATTGCCGAACTATATAATAATAATAGTCTATACCACTTTTTCTTGTAAATGATTTACTAAATAATGATTCTATATACTTTAACATACCATATTATTAAAGTATGTGGAATTAATCCATGCTATTCACAATATATTATAAAATCTTTTGCAAAATATACTGTAATTAGTATATATATGCGGCTACTAACGGGTTCCTCCCGTTAGTAGGCGTTTCCATTGGTCTTATCGTAGTATAGAGCTTTGACATGGCTCTGTATATAGGTTTCTAGCTGGGCGTTTGTTTTGGTTTGAGTGATTTCACTCTGCTGTAAGTAATTATATTTTTAATATATATGCGGCACCGCGGCCGCCCCGCGTTGGGGGGCTGCCGCCCCCCAAACCCCCCGCTTGGGGGGCACGCCCCCCAAACCCCCCGCGTCCGCATCTCGCTCTCCCCCCCGCGCTTCCGGTTCCGTTGTTTTACGCATCTCCCCCATGCCTCCTTCACGACGCCGCACCTCCCGGGCGCGGGATGCGCTGCCTAGTGGCGCCCCTGCGCCGCGTCGGTCCTTACGCATCGCGGCGCACCTGCAGGAGATGGGCGACCTGGACGACGGCGGTCGTGGCGCCCCTGTGCCACTCTCGCTTGTGTGCGAGGTCTGCCACAGTGGTGAGGATGCCCCCCGTCTCCTTGTGTGTGATTCGTGCCAATGCGGCTGGCACACGCGCTGCTTGGTCCCGCCCCTCTTCCGGCTGCCTCCCCCGGGTCCTTGGGCGTGCCCTCATTGCGTGGCCCCGCCTCGGCCGTCCCTAGGCTCCCGACGCGCGGCCGTGTCGACCCCGGGATCCCATTCGGCCCGCGCCCCCTCCCGCAGCCCCTCGCTGGACCCTCTCCTGGGCCTTGCGGCCCTCGTGGAGGGTTCCACACCGTGCTCCCGCTCTCCCCGCGCCGTCACGTCCGGCCCCTCCGCGGGGTCCCCTGGCCCTGCCCCGCCTAGCTCTGGGGATCCACCTCCGGCCAGCACGGCGGTGGCCACTGACCTGCGTCCTCCTGTGCTTGAGGGGTCCCTGGCGGCTCTCCTCCCTGAGGCTGTGGGACACCCTGCGGCGACTCCTGTGGTGGGCCCCTGGTCGGCCGCGCTTGGGTCCCACGACTTCTCCGTTTGGCCCCCCACCAACATTGCGGGCGTCAGCGCGCTCCGGCACGCCACGTTCTCTTGGCTGTATTGCCCCTTGCTGTTGGACGCTGTCGGCTTGCACGCGGCGTTTCCTACGCTCCCACGGCCCCCTGAATTTAGTGCCCTTGTGGTTCGTGTCCGGCACATGCTGCAGGCAGCCTCCCCCCCTGTCCTTGCCTCCACGCTTTGGGGGTTTGTCCTCGAGGACTACCATGCCGGCGGCCGCCTGCCTTGGCACCTGCCCGCGGTGCGCCAAGAATGGCTCCTGAATCTGGACGCTCAAGTGGCGCAGGCGGTGGTGCTCTTTGCTACAGGGCTTGCCGTGCAGGCCCAGCAGGCCGCCCGTGCGACATATCTCGCTGGGGGGGCCACCGACCACGCCTTGCTCGATCGCCCTCAGCTGCACACGTTTCTTGCCTCTGCCGGGCCCGGCTCGGCCGGCCTTGTTGCGCAGGCCCACGGGCGCTTGACTACGGCGGTCACCCCAGCGCAAGCCGCCCGCCTGCGCGTTGACTTCGGGGCTCCTGTCACCGTGCACGCCGGCGACCTGGTTCTGTACGATGCGGGGGGGGGCGTGTTCTTGAGCTGAGCGCGGGTGCGGCCGTGCCCGCCATCTTGCACGATGTGCTCGAGCTTGCGGGCATCCCCCATGTCTGGCACCCTGCTGGTCCGCGCCGCCGTCTTCTCTCCGCCGATGAGATCGCCCGACTGCCGAGCTGGGAGCTGGGGTGGGACGCGGCGCCCGCCCACTACGGGCCGGCCCACTTGGTGGATGTCACTGCCAGCGGCCCCTCCTGCCCCATCTGCTTGGACCTGCCTCGCCCTGGTGACGGTCTCTGCCGCCTCCCTGCTTGCGGCCACGTCTTCCATCAAGCTTGCATCGCCACGAGCTTGCACACGACCTCCGCCACCTGCCCCCTTTGCCGGGCCGCGGTCCTTTCCCCCTTGCCTCCTGGCGTTCTCCCGCTGGGGCCCTCGCCCGTGTCCGTGCGCCGCCAGTCCCACGCGCCTGCCCCGACACCTGCCTCCCCTGTGCGTGGTCGTGGGTCGCGCGCCGGCTTGGCTGCCTCCTCCAGCGCCCCCCTCCCGGCCGTGGGGGCCGTCCCCGCGCCGGTCTTGTCCTCGGCTGCCACGAGCCCTGCTGACCGCCCGGCGGCCGGCCCCGCCCTGGGTTCCGCTGCAGCTGTAGTTCCTCTGGCTGAGGGTGCTCCCGACCCCTCCCCCTCTCGACCCGGGCCGGCCCAACCGGGTGGGCGCACCCCCTCAGATGGCTTCCATTATTGCCAAGTCGATGGTCCCCTTGGTGACCCGTGTGGCGCGCGCCTGCCCAACCGGAATTCGTTGCTGGTGCACATTCGGGCTTCCCACCCCCACATCACGGAGGCCGCCATGCGCGCCATGGACTGCTACCGCTGCCCGGCAGCCCATTGCCAGCGGATTTTTTCGATCCACGGGCGGTACCAGCATGAGCGGCAGTGCCGCCGCCAAACCCCCCAGAACGGCCTGCCCGGCGGCCCGGCGGCCGCACCGGCCTCCCGGTCCGGGGCGGCCCCTCGGTCGGCCCCTGCCCCTCCACCGGCATCGCAGGGTACGAGCGATCCGGGGGACCTCTCGGCAGGCTGGGCATTCCTGGCCACGCTCCCTTTTGCCGCCTGTGCGCGCAACCCTTGCATGACGCTCCCGGACGTCCCTCACCGCGCCCGGAGCTTGTTTACGCGCTGCGCCCTGCTTTCCCTGGCCCGGATGCATAGTCACCCTCTCGACGAACTCGGCCACAAGCTGTTTCTCGTCACCCCCCGGCTCCTCTTAGCGCCGTTGGAGCGGGGCGTGCGTGGCGTACAGGGTGCGGTCATCGCTCGCTGCCGGCGGTTCCTCCTCGGGGATTGGGAAGGGCTGTGGGCGCTGCAGCCTCCGGCCTCCACCCGGGTGTCGGGGGCCGCCTCCTTTGCCCGGGTGGAAGCTGACGTCATGCGGTTGGTGAAGGTAGGTGAATTGAGCCGGGCCATGCAAAAGCTTGAACTGACCGCGTTGGCTCCCTCCACTCCCCCGACCCTGCAGGCTTTGCGCGACCTTCACCCCGACGAACCGGCCTTTGCGGTGCCCGCCCCGGCCACCCCCCCGCCCCCGCCTATTGTCCTGGACCTGGACATCTTCACGGCTGTGCTGAAGGATCTGCCGAACGCCTCCTCCACCGGCCCCTCAGGCTGGCGCTACGAGCACCTCTCCGTGATGGCGGGCCATGGCGGGGCGACCGCACTCTTTGAGGCTGCCGCCGACTTGGCCGCGGGGTCCCTGGCCCCCGCGGCGCGCCCTTGGCTGGCTGGGGCACGCCTCATTGCCCTCCTGAAAGACGACGTCCCCCCGCCTGCTGGCCGCGTTCGTCCCATTGCTTGCGGCGAGGTCCTACGCAAGCTGGTGAGTAAGGTCATTTGTCGCCAAAAGGCCCCCGAGTTTCGCGCCTACTTCTGCCCCAACCGGAGTGATACTGAGGAGTCCGTCGCGGCCCAGCTTGGCGTCGCCACCAAAGGGGGCAGCGACATCATCGTGCACACAGTTCAGGCCTACCTCGAGACGCATCCGACCCATGTGGCGCTGAAGGTGGATTGCCACAATGCGTTCAATGCTGTCACCAAGGCTAGCATCTTTGAGGCCGTCGGCGAGGCGTTCCCTGACCTTCTTGCGTGGACAGCAGCCTGCTACGGCGAACCCACTCAACTCTCCTTCCTCATGGAGGATGGGACGTTCGCCGACATCGCTTCCCGCACGGGAACCCAGCAAGGTGACCCCCTCGGCCCCTTTTACCTGTCTGCCCCGCTGCACAAGGCTCTCCAAGGTGTCCACGCTGCGCACCCGGATGTCGTGCTCCTCGCCTACATGGACGATATCCATGCCCTTGGCCCGGCCGACGCTGTGGTTGCCGCCCTGGCTGCCCTTGAAGTGGCCATGGCGGCCATCAACCTTCGGCTCACCCTCCCCAAGTGTGCAGTCTTTTCGCCCCAGGGGGACTGCTCTGGCTTCCCCGCGGCTATCCCGGGGGCATTGGCGCGGGCGCGCGGTTTCTCGTGCCTGGGCGTCCCTGTGGGTGACCCTGACTACGTCGAAGAGGAGCTCCGGGCCACCGTGGAACAGCGCACCCATGTCCTTGAGACTTGGGCGCGCCTCAAGGACCCCCAGACCAAAGGGCTCCTCCTGTGGTTTTGCGCCCACCCGCGGGTGGTTCACTGGCTCCGTGGCGCTCCCCCCCACTTGGTGCGGCTTGCCGCGGAAGGCCATGACGAGCGCATTCAGGCCGCCTTGCAGGTGCTCCTCCCCGGCCCTAGCCTGCCAGCTCACTCCATGCGCTTGGCCACCCTCCCCTGCCGCATGGGCGGGTGTGGGCTCACCCGCGCCGCCCGCCTCGCCCCCGCCGCCTTCCTTGGCTCTGTTGCTCAGGCCTGGGCGGAGATCCGCCGGTTGGTCCCCAGCGCCGTCAGCGCCATTCCCGACTTGGTCACCCCATCCCCCTTCCCCTTTGTGCAGGCTGTGCAGGATTCTTACCTCGGGATCCAGCAGGCTTGCGACCTCGTCCGCCCCGCTCAGGCCGTCCACCGTCGCCTGCCCCGGGGCACGCCCGGCGTGTCCACTGTCGTCAGTCCTAGTGTCTTCCCTGCCTGCGTTCATGAAAAACAACAAAAGACCTACGCGGGTATACTACACTGTGCCGACTGGATGGGTCTGCATGCGAGCTTGAACGATCAGGGGAAGGCTTGGCTTCACTCCGTTTCCCTTGAGGGGAGCGTGGGGTCCGCATTCCTGCGCGCCCTCCCCATGAGCCCTTTGTTCACACTGGTTCCGGCCCTTTACGCCATCGCTCTCCGCCACCAGCTCTTTGCCCCGCAACCTCTCATCACGGCGGGTGCGTCCTGCGGCAGCTGCGGGCTTGCTCTGGATACTACTGGGACGCACTACATCGCGTGCATGGGTGGCCAGCAGAACCAGAACTGGTTCCTCTATCTCCATACCGCTCTCCTCCGGGTGGTGTGTGCCATGGTTCGGTCGGTCTTTCCCCACTCCACCATTAAGTGCGAGGACGCGGATGGGGCCGCCCTCTACTCACCCAACCACCGCCCCGACATTACCGTGCTTGACTACGACGGGCAGGGTTGCCACCTGCTCATCGATGTCTCCGTGGCTCGGCCGCTTTCCGGTCGCCACATCCTCCGGGCGGCTGTGGATGCCGGCGCTGCTGCCGCTGTGGCTGAGCGCGACAAGTTTGCCTCCTACGGCAATGTGGGGCCCCACCGGGTCATCCCCTTTGTCCTTGAGGAGTTCGGGGCCATGGGCCCCAAGACAGCGGAGTTTTTCCACGAGTGCTGCCAGCGCCGTGAAGACCGCCTCGACCTCGAGGGTCAGACCGCCCCGTGGTCGGCCCGCACGTGGTCCTCGTATTGGCGGCAGCGTCTGTCACTCGCCCTCACTCGCACCGTGGCTGATGTGTTATTCCGCCGCACCCGGGCCGACTTTGTCGCGACCCATGCGGTCTAGATTCCTTCCAGGCCTGCATGGTGGGCCGGCAGCGCTGTTGCTGCGTGTAGTTTTGTGATGTATAGTTAGTTGTACCTTGTGCCGCTGGCGTGATCCTTGGATGTCTGTGTCAGATTACTATTAATTTCTTCAGGGTTATTCTCCCAGTTCTCGGGTTTTTCCTTATGTTGCATGCCTATCTCACCTCCGTAATCTATCATTCTCAATGAATATATATTTTCTGATAAACAATTTTATCAATGCTACTGTGTTATTTTTGTTATTCTCGCCATGCAGGTATCTGAGTGTTCTGGGAGAACTAATAAGAGAATGAGCCGCGAAGGTGAGGAAAACCTGAAATCTTTTCGTCCTTATTGGGGTCTCTCTGCAGCTAGACCATTTATAACCACAAGCAATAGCTTAAATTCAAGGGTCTCGCTGCAGCTAGACCCTCTTTATGGTTGCTATTAAATTAATGAATCAGAAGTCTGTGATTTAACAATCGCACGCCGCAATGAAGGGTCTAGCTGCAGCGAGACCCCAATCTTGGTCGGGGTATGCTAAGTTCACCACATCAGGTAATCTTTTCGTCTAACGGAAAAAGCCCCTCTAAGGGTCTAGCTGCAGCTAGACCCCAATCGTGGTAAAAAATGATACACTTTCGAACTTTGTCTGTAATTGTCGCTTTTCCCAACGATACTCGATTTGCATGGATTTCGTTGTGCCGGTCGTCATGGCATGCAGCACGCGAACGGGTGGGAGTTTTCGCCCTTGCGTCCGGTCGTCCAGGATTCAGTGCAATTAAGTTGAACACCGGGACGAAGCAGTCAACTGGCGCAAAAAGGGTTTTCGGAGATGAGAACCAGAATCCAGCGCAGCCTGAAGCCAAGGAAGTCAAGCGGCCGGGAGAATACTCGAAATCAAAGAGGGTTATTGGGGAATATTTCGCTGACCAGGCGTTTGAAGCGGCTCAGGCGATGACAAAACCCGAGGGGCGGGGGCCGGCTTTCGACCAGATGATTGCTGGCTTTAACTCTAGGGCCGCTGAACTAGGTCACGGGAAGTATCATGAGGAGGCGAAAAAGCTTTACAATCAGGAGCGGATGGCAGAACTGAACAGGTTCTGGGTGGCTCGGATTAACGGCTTTTTTGATGGTCTGACCAAAAGCGACGCAGACAGAGACGTCAGGATGGTGCTGATGTCCACGCTTTACTGTGGTGACGACTTGGAGAAGGAGTTTTCGGCCGCGGAGTTGGAGAACCTGACGGGGATGGACGCCAAGAAGATTCGCGGAATTCGCGCGATACGAAGGCAGCAGAAGTTGGACTACCTCAGACACGCGCAGGCTCGCAAGGGGCGCCCTTTGCCGCAATTCGTGATTGACGCGATAGTGGACGCGTGGATGCACGATGATGAGTCGCGCGCCTCCTCCCAGATGAAGGATGTCAAGCGCACTTACAGCAGGGAGGGTCATGGCAATCGCGGGGTGCTCGTCGCCGTTGAGGGAGCGCGCTATTACATGACCTCCAAGGAGGACATGTACAATCACTTTCTCGAAAAGCATGCGTACTGGAACAAAAGGAGTAACCAGTATGATAAGGACGTGGGCATTCACGTGGGCTACACGACCTTCTGCAAATACGCGCCCGATTGCATCAAGGGCAAGTGGAAGGAGAGGAACCTGTGCGCGTGTGAGAAGCACGTCACCATGCAGTCGGCCATGGGGGCGTGGACCAAGCACTGCAATGCGAACCACGGCAAGAACTGCAAGTGTGGCGCGGAGTGTGCGGGATGCTCCAAGTACAGAGCCGGACGGTACTTGCGGAATGTGGAAAGCCATTCACTCGACGGACTGGATCAAGCACTTTCACTGCCCGGTGTCCGCCGAGACTGACGGCAGGGATAACGGGCTGCGTGAAGGGGGCGGAATGGGCGGGGGATGGAAGGAAGAGGGGGAGGGGGAAGATGAATGGCGGGGACGGGACCTGGAAGACCTCGACATTTCTGAGAGGCTGGTGGAGGACGAAGATGGGGTGCCGAGGACGGAGAGGGTTCACCGCATACTGAAGATGGCGTGTGTGGAGGGGTTCTGTCCTGAGGAATCATGCGGCATCCATAATAACTGGGTGCAGTGTGATCGGGACAAGAATTCCACGGAGATTCTGAATTGGTTCAAGTTCGAGATGGTGGAGCAGACTGTGACCCGACGGGTGAATGTGAGTTGGTTTCGATTTTATTTCTCCGTTAAATGTTGTTGACTTTTTTTTTTGTGACCTATAGCTGCAGCGAGACCCTTTGTGAGTTGCAGTTATCTGATCGAAATGCGATTTTATTGCAAATCGAAACTGTCTGCGGACCTTTGCGAAACAGGGCGAGACCGATGGCAGGGCGGCGAAGAAGGTGAAGCGGCCCGAGCAAGTCCAAATGAGGTCCACCCCAGCTGAGCTGCGGGACGAGATTCTTAAGAGGTGGGACAAGTTCACCGTGCACTGCTTTACGGCCTGGTCGCAGGCGGATACAATCAAGGATCGGGAGAAGAATCTGAGAGAGGGGGACGTGCTCGTGCACGGCGACTGGGCCGAGAACTACGAGAACAGCAGCTACGTCCAACTGCAGTCGCAGTACTTCCACAAGCGCAGCCACATCCTGATGCCCATGATCGTGCGTTATCGGCTCAACGGCGAGCTGGAAAAGCGCGTCTTCTTTTTCCTGGGGGATTCCAGTATCAAGCGGGGCGAGCGCGCACTCGTATACGCTCTTCGCAAGATTCTGGAAACCCTGCGGGTAGAAGTAGGGGTAGAGGTGCGAAACCTGTACATGTGCTCGGACAACTGCGCGGTGCAGTTTAAGTCCAGGTACGTGATTAACCAGATTAACGGTCTGCTCATGGGGGATCCCGACCTGCAGGCCTTTGAGTTCCACTACATGGGGGAGCAGCATGGGAAGGGGGAGGTGGATGGTCAAGGAGCGAAGTGCAAGTGCGTCTTGAGGGAAATGCAGAGGATTCCCGAAAACCAGCACATACTTGAGACCCACCAGCTAGTCGCCTACTTGAACCAGAACTGGCAGGGCGGCAAGACATCGAGCAGGGAGTCGGCCCGCGCGCGGGCCGAGAACGTCACTCGCCACTTCTTCCTTTTACCCCCGGTACGGAATTTTGTGTTATTTCAGGTTTTAAGACGTCAACTGCCGCTGTTCTATAAAAATTCAAACCCAATAAAGGTATCTCTGCAGAGAGACCCTATATACTGTCAATGGGTTGCTTTTCTTTTAGGTATGAAATTTCGCTTGTTCTATCGGTATGAAGGGGTCTCTCTGCAGCTATACCCTGTGTCGAATTTCGATCACTTGATATCTTGTCGTACGTTGTTATTATGATTCGAATGGGGTCTCTCTGCAGCTATACCCTGTGTCGAATTTTGATCACTTATATCTTGTCGTACGTTGTTATTATGATTCGAATGGGGTCTCTCTGCAGCTATACCCTGTGTCGAATTTTGATCACTTGATGTCTTGTCGTTAATTTTTTTTTTAAGGGGTCTCTCTGCAGCTATACCCTGTTTTATTGGTTTTTGGTCAATTTTGCTAATTTGAACGGTATTCTTTTTGTCCTAACTATTTGATGACAGGACGTCGAGTCCGGCCGACGCGCGGAGGTTGAGGAGGTGCCTGGCATCAAGAAGGCGCATTGGTGGCGACTGGACAAGTCCGACCCTGGCCTTTTGATGATTAGGCGCTATTCCTGCTACTGTCCGCCCTGTTTGGCTGGGCGGTTTGAGGGATGTCTAAGCGAGTGGTCGTTTATCATCGAGTTCAATGATGCAGGAAGCTCGATGAAAACTGTCCGTTTGCTGCCACCGAGCCAGCCCAACCCTCCGGTTCGCATGGTGACGCGGGGGGAGCAGCTGAAGGACAAGCGGGAGGCGATGGGCCGGCAGATGAGACTCCACGACTATGTGGCAGTTCCATCGGACAAGGACACGGATCACGATCCCATCCACCCGTTCTGGTTGGCTGAGGTTGTAAGCGAAGCCGGGCCGATCGTGTTAGACGAGAACTTCGAGAGGTGGGTCGAGGGCCGGAACGGACGGGAGAAGGAGCTGTTCCTCGCCGGGAACGGCATTCTTCCCGTTCGGATTTGGAAGCGGGATAAGCATGACCCCCTGCATTTCACGCTCAACGTTGAGGATTGGCCACCGTCACGCCAGCCCGAGCTTGTGAATTGCTATCTCTGCGTCGCTCCGGCTCTCCGGCTAGAAGCACGCGTGCGCAGCGACGGAATGTGTGCCGACATCAGGATGAGCAAGGAGCTCGACAAGTGGCTTACTACGCTGGTGATCAAGGATGAAGCCCCGGAGGGGCCGGCACCGACTTAAACAAGAAATTGGGGTCTCGCTGCGGGTAGACGACGCCCTAGTTTCGGCTCGTATTATATCTTTAGAGTGGGGCTTCAGTAGGGTGTAAAAAGGTGGCCGCATATATTGTATATATTTTTCGAGATCTTTCTGTGGTCAAGTTTAAGGGTAGTTGATAATTTTTTGCGGCCTTCAATTAACAGTTATTTTTTACTGCAACATAATTTTATGCTGTATATTTAAATAATGATAAGGATTTCGATATTTTTTTGCACAATCTATTCGACATTTGTTTCTGCATGTCGAGAATTTATTGCTCCACCCCCACAAAAAAAATCGTTCCGGAACTGTTCGAAGCGAATAGCACTGACAGGATTCGAACCCGGGTCCACATTAATGTTCGGAGTGAGGTAGGCCAGCCATCATGTTCCGCACTCAAATCTGGCTCGGGTCCGATCCCTTCCATTGCTCTTCGCTTCGAACAGCTCCGGAACAAGTTTTTGTGGGTTTGAGCAATAAATACTTATTTGCCGGGCGCAGTTGTCATTCCGCCTAGTACAATTGCGTCACTAGTACAATTTTTGTCTGGGTACGGTACGAACCAATAACGCAATATTTAGTATCTAATCGCCGCTGCTCTTGCTGAATTTTATCCGGAAGCTGAAAAAGGTGTCCGGTGAAGCGAATACTAGTGACTGGTGGTCGTGCCCTTCCATTACTCCTTATCGACAAATTTTGGGTTCTACCTGCAGTTATAACCCTTGCGCGTCTGGCTGTCGGGGTCACCAATTTCCTGTCGATTGCAAGCAGCCAACCTTGCCGAAATTTAACACTGTCACAAATGGAGCAGAGCAATATTTTCGGTTCTCAGCATACCTATGTGATGGTCGACAAAAATGAGCACGCTGCAAACATCAGAATTGATGTAGAGTTGCTCGGACCTTCTGCACAGTGGGGTGCAGGTGTCATTGCGTTCGGCAATGGCATGATCGATCTGGTGCCACCCGATTCAGATTTGAACCCTGCTTACCAATGCGTGCCTGACAATCAGGCGAGAGTGGTGGTGGAGAGCACGGAAATTCCGGGCTCTCCCAATGTATCAATGATGCGCCTGAGGGCCGAGGCCCAGCAGGAGTTCCTGGCTGCTGCGGAGAACGGCGGGGCCAAGTGGAACACCAAAATGTATACAGGCGAGCCTCCCAACTACAGGGGAGACCAGTACCAGGGAGTGTACTCCTTCGGCGATTTTGACATCGACGGATGGGGCACCTTTTTCTAGGCGCAATGCCTAAGTTGTCAAATACTCCGACAATGTCAAAATTGCGAATGATAAAATTACGGACATGTGCACATATATGTACTGATTCAATAAAAAATTTCGGCAATTTTGTTCCCGGCATTGATAATCAAAAGCTGCTAGCAAGCCAAGGACTTCAAAAGTGGCAATAGATCGATGTAGGTCGTCGATAAACTTGTCTAGTCGTCATATTTCGGTCGCAAAATTCGTGCGTGGCCTGCAGGCATCGGACAAAGTGCACGCAACAGCAGGAGTCGGTTGAGTTCGAAGCACGGCAGACAAAAAATTTCGGCGCAAAGTCCGTCCGGCGAAAAATTCGCTCGGCTGCCAAATTTTCGGCAAGAATTTCGGCGCAATGTCCGGTTTTCGGACGATTGAAATTAGCGTTTTTTTCTTGCAAAAATCTACCCCATTCCGCGTGGGACCACCCGTATGCTCGTAGTGAGGTAGATAAGGTCTGGTATACGGAGAGTGAGCTAGATGGGTGTAGTCGCCTGCTGCAGGAGTATAAAACCCTGCATAAGCTCTAGGTGTAGACCTTCTCCTCTCTTATGTTATGTCTGCTGTCGACGGGTGGTTGGTTGTCCCCTCCCCTCCGCAGCCGTCATGTCAGAGCCTACCCCTCCGGCTGAGAGCTCGCTGCCGTCCCCGCCCCCACCGGACCCTGAGCTGTATTTTGAGGCCCTGCCGGGCCGCTGGGTGTCGCGGTCCAGTTACCCGCACTACAATACGCTTCCGCGGACACCTTTTTCAGCGGGGAAAGTGCCCCCGGGCTTCCGGGGCAAATTCAGCAAGCGCTGCGGAACTTAGATACTAAAATTTCGTTTTTGGTTCGTACCGTACAGCCAATCATTTTGCTCCCGGATCAAATTGTGATCTGGGCACTGAACACGAAAATTTCAGCGGAACGTACGAAACACCAACGCAACTACAGAAAATTTTCAGTGACGAAACTGTAGTACCGTGTACCCAATCAAAATGTAGTAGGACTTCGCTAAATTCACGTTCGGAATTTTTCCCCGCAAGATTCCCCTGAAAGATTCCCCCGCACGATTCCCCCCGCTAGGTTCAGGCTCCAGTCGATGCTCGCCAAATGGCGCAAAAAAAGAAACATATGTTAAAATCAACGGTGCGAATCCTCGTTACCGCTCGGGTAACATTCTCACTCATTTCGCGTCTCCTACGAACCGTATTGTAGTGGGGTGGCGTTGTGCAGCCGGCCCTCCAGGCCCAACATGCGGGTTTAGTCAGGGCCGCCCTCTTTGGGGTCACGTGGTACGGCCCTTCCCCTGATGAGCCGCACCAGCTTGTTTTGCACGGGTTCGACGATACCGGGCACTGTTTGTTAGGGTGTGGTTCCCGCTGTCCGGCCTTAGGACAGATAGCTGCGGTTCTCCAGTGCTCCCGAGTGTTCTCCTACCTTTCTACCCCTGTGGGCCGCACCTGCCTACGGGAGGTGTTCCCCTGGCTTCCGGCTGAGGGTGATGCAGAGGTAGATGAGAACCCCTGCGACCTTTTACGGGCCGTAGAATTCATGGAGATAGCTGATCAGTCGGCGGGATTAGCAGTTGGTGGTCCTGCCCCTACGGGCGCCCCAGCCGAGGTACATTATACTCCAGAATATTCAGCCTCGAGCGCTGCGCCCTCCTCCTCAGCGTCTGCTCCTCCCTCTCCCGTCCCGTCGTCCCCACGGTCGACCCGGCGTGTTGCAGTGGAGCCTACCCCTTTGGGTTTGCCTGATCCTCTTTCGGCGACGGTTTCGGCTATGCAGGCTCAGATCCAGTCCCTGACCACGGCGTTCGGGGCCTTCATGGCGGCCCAAGCGCAGACTCCGGCCACGCCAGGTGGGGTGTCTGTGGTGTCCGCGCCCCCTACCCCTTCGGTTGTTTCGGCACCGGTGGTTTCGCCTGCGCCCCCTAGGTACCCCTTCGGCTGCTGCGGCTCCGACACCTCCAGTTGCCGCTGTGCCTGCGACCGACGTTTCTGCGCCGCGGCGCGAGTCTTCCGTCCCTTCGGCTGTGCCCGCCGTCGCCTCCTCTGGGCCACCCGCTGCGCCATCGCAGCCAGTGCGGGGTTTCTTCAGCGACACGGGCGATCATCCCAGGCTTTGGGAGGGTGGTCCCCCGCAGAGGATTCCGGTGCCCGACTGGAGTTTGGATGGCAACCAATCTTATGCCGGACTGCCTGTCCCTACGAGCCCTATTTTCAATATGTGGCCTGAGGGTGCGCCGGCAACGGAGACCGGCGCGCCAGCTGCGGTGCATGGCGGGTCCGTCACGGCCCTCTCTGGCTTCGGGTCCGGCGCGACCTCCTGTTGTACCAGTGTCACCTGCGTCGGTGTCGGCTCCCGCCCCTGCGTCGGCCCCTGCTTCGGCCCCTGCCCCTTCGGCCTCGCGGTCTTTGGCGGCGGTTGTTCGGTCCACCAGTCAGGATCCTCGTGCCACCCGCGCTGCCGATTCCCTCCGGGAGTTGTCCCAGGGTGATCGGGACAGGGCCCCTTCTGTGGTGCATGCGACGCCGGAGTCGCGCGACACGCCCATTCCTGGGTATGGTATGTCCGCACTCGCCTGCCGACAGTGTGACCTGCCGCGCGCCTCTGCTGAGCTTGCCATCTCTCCCATGTCCTACGGGTTCTCCCAGGTGTGTCGGGCGCCTCGGGATCGTGGCCTACCCATTGAGACTGATCGGCCTCCTTTCGACATGGTTATTTTAGCTGATCCTGTGTTCCAGGGTGAGATCCTGGTTCGGCGCGTTCTGTATCGCTGGGCTAGGCGCCACAACGACTTGGACACCTACGGTGGGTTCCAGTGGGCTTACCCTCCGCCTCTGGGCATTATGGCTTCGGATGCCCTTACGGTAGAGTTTCCTGCGGTACCGGGTGCTACGTACAACACGGTCCTCCAGCCCATCCTTGAGTGGGATGCCCGTCGCCCGGCGCCTATCCCGGGCCAGGGTCTAGACTCCCGCGGTCACCCTCCTCCTCGGGCCAGCGACTACCTAGAGACATTCGGGTCGCGACAGTGTGCTCGTCGGTGGCGCTCCCGAGAGGTTCGGCACATCCGGTTGTGGCCGTCCAACGTGGAGCCCCTGGTGGACCTGTTCTTCCCGACGGGTTTGCGCCCTCGGATCCGGTACCATCGCCTCCTCCTGCGGGCCCTCTGTTTGATCGCGGTAGAGCCTTTCCTTCGCCTCTTTGCCTGTGGCTTTCTGGACTGGGCCCGTGGCCAGGTCGTTCTTACGCAGCATAGGTATTACTGGGCCTTTCTGGGCCTCTTTCCTGACGGCGTGTGGGCCGATGTTTTCCTCACTGTAGATAGGCATGACAATGTCGAGGATGTGGCCCACTACCAGGCCTACCTGGAGGTCCTGCTGGCCTCTCGTGGCACTTATCAGACGGATGGCCACTAGATAGAGGGCCTTAGGCCCGACCTGAGGGTGTTGTCCCTCCGGTATATAGAGTCGCCCTCATATTCTGGCCAGTTGGTTGGCTGTTCTTGGTCCTTAGCGCTGATGTGTTTACTCTGTGTGTCCTGCCCAGTGCCGTCCCCCCCGGCCAGGACTCCGTTCCAGGCAGTTAGGGGAACCTACCACCAGGCTTGGTGCTGGCTAACCCTACACCACCCGGCGTGGTGGTGGAGACCGTGTGAACTATTGGTGCTTTGTATCTGGGATGGTCTATCGATTGTGTTGGTGTGTGCTGGGTGCATTAGGTTTTTCCTACCCCTTTTGTTTCCTTCTCTCTGCGTAGGGAGAGGGCTCCCTACCTTTTGTGGGGGGGGGAGGTGTTACGTCGCGTAACAATTCGTTGTAGTTACGGACGTAAATTAGGTCCTTGGCCTCGGTTGTTCTTAGGTTTACGTGTAGTTCTAGCTGGGACATGATTGTCCTCGTAACAGTACTGTGGTATATTGGGTGCCTTTGGGCGCCGCGCCGCGTACTTTATTAGTGGTCCTTATCCTTTGGTAGAATGTAGTGGACCGGCGTGCATCTGTGCACCTGCCTGTGTTTCTGTGTTTCGGCAGGCGAGGGCCAGGTCGGCCCGAGCCTGTTGGACCGTTGGTGACCATTTATGCACGTTCCACTCCTTGTGTGGTCACTCGGCGTGTGTTAAATGAATTAACACATATAGGCTTGGGTCACGGCAGTGTAGTTGTGTTTCCTTCCTCTATTCCTGGAGTAAACGGGTTTGGTTAAATGGCCTATGGCATATTACAGTAGTACATGTGTCAATGCATTGAGATCTGGATCGTCTCGTTCGTCTTTCGCTAGGGGTTTAACTAGAGGCGGCCTTACTAGTCTAGGTAGCATCAGAAGAGGTAGAGGTAGAGGTGGCGGCCGAGGCTTGCGGCGTAACATGTGGCGGCTCATCATAGGCACACATGTACATGATTAAATAAAGCGCATGGCTTAGCTGGGATAGTGCCTCTAGGAGGCGTACATGTACATGGCCACAGGCTATCTATGCTACACTACTACTGCCGTATTCCCCTAAGCTGGGGCGTCTGGAGTCGCTGGGGCCGCGGGGGTCGCCTGCCAGGGCTTGTGGCCGACGTAGATGGCCGCCCCCTTCCAGTACACCGGCTGCCCCGCCTTGGTCTGCCGGAGCTGGAGGTAGGTCGGCCATAGCTCCCGTCGCCGTTGTTGCTGCGCCAGGGTCAAGTCGTCATCAAGGGTGAAGAGAGTCTTCTCGAGCCGCTTGCGGCGTCTGAGAAACGAAATCTTGTCCGCCGGGGTCTTAACCCATACCCCGTGAAGTGTATCCATTTGGATACACTTGCACCCCCCGCCACGTGGCAAAATCTTACGCGAGCGCCGCGCCACCCGGTACGGATGTCAGTGGTCCGGTGGGTCTGGGAACACTTAGGGACGAAGGTGATGCATAGGTTTGGGGGGTATATACGCCATAGCCTGGTAATTACAACGTGCATTGAGAAAGTATCACGTGACTTTGGCGGGAAATTTTCACTCGCGCGCGCGCGTAGCGAGATATGGCTGTCAACGTGCCGTTATCATGGAAATTTTGCGCCTCGCGGCATGAAACGGTTCAGAATGTTGCTCAGAATGACGGTGCGTGTTTTTCTTCGGTCAGGCATGGCCAGATCTTTAGGATTGGGAAAATACAGGTAGGAAAATACTGCCTTCTTGGTTGCTAGTGACGGATGAGTGGTAGCTTACTATATTTCGATTTTCTCCTTATGGCCGGGCAGTCTGCGCCAGCCCGAGCATCCAGGTTTGGTACGGGACATCCGCTGCAGCGTTTGCTGGGATTGCGGACGCGTTTACTGGTCATTTGTGCACGGAATATCGGCGTAGTCATCATGGCGGATGCATGCATGATGCGGCTATGGCGGCCTATGCCTGTAGAGCATTAGTATGTGTGAGATATGAGGGTGCCTGCCCGCGGAATCCGGTAAGGTCGTCATCAAGCCAGGTTCGGCAACGTTTTTGCATGTCGTCTGCACGGGAATCTGTCGTTTACACATCTTTGTTTGAGTAGTATACCATGCCACTTGCAGCAGGTTTCAATGCCTGCTGTATGAGCGGCATTAGCCCCATATCTGCTCAGTTTATGGTGTTTCTTTGGGGGATACCATCCTGTCAGTGCAGGTTTAGCAACTTCTTTGTATCCCAGCACCTTTGGAAGTCTATTGTGGCTGTTTATAATGCATAAACACATTGCCTGGCATAAATGGCTGCTTACGCGCGCGTAACCCACACACGTAAGTGAGCATATTATATAGGTCCGATGGGCTATCCGTGCGGTCTGACCCAAGGAAACCACCATTGGACTATCCAACTAAGTTGCCCAATGTTGGTATTGAGGTTCCCTACCCTCCCTGGGAAGTTAGGGGGGGGTCAACTTTTTTTTGCTCGAAAAAGTTCGCCTTTCGTCCAACTTTGACTGTGAATATCTTGCAAACCACTCATTGGAACCATGATATTATTAGAGATTCTGAAAGCCCTTGAAGTGTAGATATTCTTGGCACCTGGGTTGAGGGTATTTGGAGTTGTGGTCTATGAGTTATGATTTTTGGCAATTTTAGGGGTCTGAAAGTGTCAAAAATGGCTGCACGGGGTATGGGTTAAAGGTGAGAAGGAGCGGGGGCGCCCCTGCCTTACCCCGCGCGCGGGGAAGGCGGTGGGCGACCAGCTCGATCTCACCAGTAAGGCCCATGCGATCAAGGATTTCTCTCTCAAAAGCGCGTGCAAGCTTTTCGGAATTCTCACCTTCCTCCATCTTGAGGTTCTTGACAATGACGTTGAGGCTACGCTTGGCGAGCTCGGCCTCCTCGCGGAGGTCAAGCGTCTGCCGTTGGAGCTGGGCTGCGACGGCGGAGGTGGTGGAGGTGGTGTGTTGCTTAAGCATGTCCGCCCAGGTGGATGGAATGGATGGAATAATAATAATAATAATAATAATATTTAATAATAATAATAATAATATCGGTTTTCCCTGAATCCGCTGCCCGCCAGCTCCGCCTCTACGCTGCCGTTGGTCCCAACCAGCTCCCCGCACGGCGCTCACGCAGTTTCTGCTCGACGTCTGCAACCGGCTTCTGCTGGCTGATGCCCCGCCTATCGATCATGAATGGCAACCGACAGCTTCCGGGTGATGCTCCACAAAAGCAAAGGTTCTCCTGACGACCCCGACAACTACCGAGGAAGCTGCATCCAGAGCGCCGCGCTCAAGTTGTTGATGCGCATGATCCTCAACCGCCTTCGTTCTGCTCTCGACCGACGCTTGGGGGAGAGTCAAATGGGCTTTCGTCCTGGGCGCAACACGGTCATGGCCATCTTCGTTGCGCGCCGCCTCATAGAGGAGATCGCACCGCTTCTGCAGCCTGGTGAGTTTCCCGCCACCTTAATCTTCGTCGACTTTATCAAGGCATTCGACTCTGTTCTCTGGGACGCTCTTTGGGCCGTTCTCGCCGGCCCGCGCTTGTGTCCCCGGGAACCCCCCTGATTGCTGTCATCCGCTCGCTGTATGAGGGGTCGACCTCCTCCGTGCGCACCCAACACGGCAATACCCCGCCATGTCCACTGCAGACAAGCGTCTGGCAGGGCTGCTTCCTGTCACCGTACGTGTTCATTATTGCAGTGGATTATGTTGCGCGCCAAGCACCGACGTCACCCGCTCTGCTAGCGTTTCTGGCCGTGCCCCTGGCCTGGAGATTCAGAACAAGCCCGGGGAAGGGGGGCCGGCTAACAAGCGGAATTTACTCGCGCAGAGCTCATTTAGGCCGACGACATCACGCTCATTGAGCAGCCGATTCTGCCCGACTTTGGTTGGACTGCCTGGCTCTTGAGGCCCGGCACTATACTACGGTAACTTTCACGTTTAGGCACCAAATTCAGCCGTGAATATCACTATCGCTTCGTCTTTTTAATACGCACACGCTGATATATTTTCCCGAAACTAAAACGCAATATTATGACGAGCAAACGCTCGACTACGCAACGCAGCCTGGCGGCTGTGATGAGCCAAGAAAATTCGCCTGCAGCTCCGGCTGTAGTTCCGTCCGGCCTGCCAGGCCCAGCGAGGCCACTACTCAAGCGTTGGTAGTGCACTCGGCTCCTGCGGCCTCGCCATCGGCATCGCCTGATCCTAAACGCAGTCGCCCAGCAGAATCGCGCCCCACAGAATCGAACCGCGCGGCGCTTTCGGCCGGCCAACCTTTCAAGGTCGACGATCACGACTGGACCAACATGTCCCCAGCCAGTGTCCTGCACTGCCTCTTTTTCGGGGACTACGCCTCGCCGGCTTTACGACCTGTGCATATCCATCTCGACAGCATCAACCGCCTCATCACCACGGACGGCAAATGGTTTAACCCCGGCGCTCTGTTCGGGTGCTCCCGCCCCCAACTCCAGCACACCACTCTCAACTCCCTTCTCGGCTGACATGCGCTCTGATGGCGAGATCTGGGCTCGATCCATCCATCTCCGCACCCACACTCGATCGGCGTTCCATCCGCTTACGGAAGCCTTCCAGCAGCACGTGACCCCCCTTGCTGCCGATGTGGCAGCATGCAATGCATGGGAGGCACGCTGGCTATAGCTACTGAGCGTACCTTTCCACCACAGTCGCCTCCACCTCCACTGCCACTTCCACCTCCACTGCCGACATCAAGGCCCAGCTCCTCGACATGGACAAGTGTAGCTTGTGTCACTGGACCCGAGTGGGACCAGCGCTTTGTGGTCACGAGGGCCGACTTGTAGTCACGAGGGCCGCATGGCATGATCGAGTGACTACAACAAGTCGTCCCGAGTGGCCACAACGCGCTGCGTCCCACGAGTGCATGGACAGTGATACAAGCGGCTTGTCCCCGAGTGGGACAAGAGCCGAACTTGTACCACTGCAGTGGGACACTGAAGTACGAACTGGTAGATTTCGTCAGACTTGGTTGGTGGCCAGCCTTGAAGAATTTGTCCCCGAGATTTGGTCAGATTTGGTCCAAAGCGATGAATTTTTCATTTCTCGGACCATCGTGTCCGTAGATGGACATAAAATAAAGACGTTACGGAATCTACACCCTACACGTGCCCCGTCGACTGCGTCGGGGGTTCAGTTTCCAGGGAGGCGGGGAAGTTCAATGCTTTTTGAACCAGGTTGCAGTACCTACCTGTAACTTGTTTGTCCGCGTGAAAAGTTCAGTGATCCGCTTGAATAATAACCGCCTCGCGGAAATAAAAAAGGGAGAATATATCCACCATCCTCAGGAGCAGTCCGGAGCCATGATTGAATCTTCAGGCTGCCATTTTAGTAGAGGTTGTCTCACGGAACCAGAGTGGGCCAGTCAAGACAGATTCCGATGATTCTAGAAAGTGTCGAGGCCCGGACAAAGAAGCAGGCTTCCGGCAGAATATTCTTGTTGCATGGCAACTGATCCAGGCTGACAAGTCGATCCAATGCGCGCCGTCATGGCGCCTTTTGTAACTGCCGTGGTTTCTTTGGCCACCTCCCGCCCCGCCACCCCCACCCTTCCCCCTACGATTTTCGCCGCTGTTTTTCAGAAATGGATCCTGACAACAAACGTCTCGTTCTGGGTTTCCGCTGATCCAGTTTAACTGTCCGATGATTGATCTACGGCCATGCATACAACCGCGCAAGGGCGCCACCTTTTCCGTAGTTTCCCAAAAACCACCAACATTTCAAAAGTGTCATACTTTTATTTCAAAACTAAGATCCTACGGTTCAGACTGGCGGGCCGAATATCTGACGGTCAAACCTGCGAGTGGCCGGTACCAGGCAAAAAGGAATAACAGTGATCGCAGGGAATTTGGCTGTGCACTTGTCCCACGTTGGGGACAAGCGCATCCACGCCTACGCCATCGCCATTGAGTGCCTGCAAGACACCGCAGGCCTCACCGCCCAGGCGGTGAAGGATATCGCTGCCCAGCCGGCAGCCCGGCATCTGCTGGCCCGGCCAGCGATGCTCCTTCCATGCATGCACCCAGACCTGGGCGGATTTGCTCAAGCACCACACCCCTCCACCACCTCCACCATCGCGGGCCGCGGCACAGCTCGGCAAGCAACAAGCCCTCGACCTCCGCGAGGAGGCTGACCGCACCCAGCGCAGCCACAATGTCATCGTCAAGCACTTCGACCAGCCGGTAGTAGGTCTACCTCGCAGTCTTTTCTCATGGCGGGACATTCTTGCCCCCATGCAACTCACTGGTGAGCAGCCTGCCGAAATGTCGGCTGTCCGCCTTCCCCGCGCGCGGGCCGCGGGGTAAGGCTAGCCCGGCTCCCCTGCTCCTCACCTTTGAGTACATGGTGGATAACCTGTCGTTCTTAAATGCCTCAAGAAGCTCTCGAGGACTCGCTTCACGTTGGACGACTTGACCCTGGCCCAGCAACAACGACGACGCGGGCTATGACCGACCTACCTCCAACTCCGGCAGAGTGCAGGGGGGAAACGGGTATACTCACTACATTTCGCCACCGCGGAAACCCAATTTATGCGAGAATGTGGTTCCGTCAATACGGCGGGGGTTACAAATTCAATTTCGAAGTTCGGCACCGTCGGATACCAGTAAAGCAACACTTGTTATCTAGAATCGCGCCATTTGGCATCAATTGGCCAGTTCTGAAAATTCGATGAAATCTCTAGTCCTTGGTAGAATATTTCCCTCCGATTCCGATGACGAAATTTGAGTACGAATTTCTTAGTACAGTCCACCGTTTCGTTCGGTTCAGTATATTCCCACGCCGCTTGCTGACCTGACGGAGGCCGAATTCGTACTGAACACTAGCGAAAGTGCGCTCGATACTAAAAATTGCTACTTCCGAGATGTCTGACGGAATTCCTGCTAGGTCCATGCTTTGGTACTGGACGGATGCTGAAAATCACTGTGGCTCTGTCCGAACGAGGAAAATTGTCAGAAATATACTCTCGATACGAACGTAACGAAATTTCCTAATATCTGACGCTCGGAGACCTGCCACCGTTTTCCCCTACTAGACCGAACCACATTCCCCGCTAAAAAAGGTGTCCTAGGCGGCGAAATGTAGTGCTGGAGGGGGGACGTCATCCACGTCGACCATAAGCCCTGGCAGGCACCTCCTGCCACCCCAGCAAACCCAGTCTAGGGAATATAGCAGTAGTGCAGATTAGTAAGGCTTAGCCTAGCAAGTGGCCCACGCGCATGTGCGCCCGTAATGGCCCCCATGGATTTAGCCACGCTCTGTACGTCTATAATGGGACTCCCTATGGATGATGCATTAAGAATTTAGCCAAGCTCTGCCTAAGCAGAGAGTCACTCTCTGATGAGAAGCCATGCCCTAGCCTCAGTTTGTATAGCTGTCGCGTTTGCGTGCCATATCATCCTGGACTGGTCATTACCGCTTCTTGGAATGCATCCACTATCAGCAGTAATCATGTGTGTGATATGCCACCTTAAAATGAGAATGAAAGGTGCGGTCCTTAACGGCACCGCCACCTTCATGACAGGCAATCCGGCCCACTCAGCCGATTCTTGAGACCATGCTTTATCATCAAAGCAACCAAAAGACATTTCAATTCCAATGAGATACATGACAAATTACAAAGACTGTCGAGTTGTAATGTTGTAGTTATAAGAGCAGCTGTGAGGCCCCTTGGGTGACGCCACTGCAGGCCCCTTGTGGCGGCAGTGCGTGTGTTCCCGACCTAGTTCCTACCGGCATTCTTGCCAACGACGACCAGGGTGCCCGAAGGCCCTGCCCCTTGTCTCGTTCTCAGTCTTACACACATTCTTAACAAAACCAGTACATTGTCGTATCCGTCAGTCCATCCTCATGGCAACTGACTGCATGCAACCACTCACGGGGGCTGCTCCGGGCTGCTCGAACTATTTCACCCCATGAAGACAACAAACCAGTTGTGAGGGAGAGAAACGGACGAACAACGACCACCATGTTTCGTTGCTCATCCTTCTATACTGCTCAAAGCTCAAGCCTGGCGGCTGGCGCCACTAGCGCCACTTTTGACATCAACCAATCATAACATTGTCTAATTTCCGACAAGCTAAACTTCAAGCTTTATCTGTCAAGCGAACACAAATATACAAGGGCAAATCTATCGGCCATGGCAGGCACCGCCTGGGGCTTCCTTGCATTTGTGTCTGGTGTCCCACGTTGAAATCCTGAAATTGCACAGCTGCTCAGCGCCTCGCCAGCTTGCTGTGTACCAGCATTCGGCAAACTGCCCTTGTGACGAATGTGAGTGAAATTCAGGTCCGCACAAAAGTTCCGTCAGCAAATTCAGCGGACTTGGCGCGAAAGTACAACTGAGATCCGGGGCGTCAGTACCGGGCCACGGTACATATAGCAACCCGCACAAGGCTGCGGACGTCAGAATTACGCCAAATCTGAATTGCGGACGTGATAGATCACGGACGCGACATAGCCATGATGATCTTCCACCCCATGACAGGCCTGAGAGACGGTTGAGCTCTGAGAGATCGTGGTGGTGCAGCAGGTGCCCTTGGTTGGTGCACCTAGAGCAAGTGTCATTTACATCCCCACCCTTGCAGGAAGTATAGCCGGGCAGAATGTTGCGATGGCATGCACCGATGCTTAAGTTGCGGTCGCCGCCCAAACTTCGGCGTCGCATGCAACTTAACGCGGTAACGCATCCTTATAAAACGCAACTAAACGTGGTAATGATTTATAAAACGCAACTAAACGTGGGAAATTGATTGAGCGCTGGTTGAGACTTGTGACTACAGTCATTCCCGCTTTAAGTTAAAATCCGCATCAAATACCACGTATCAAAAGTTACGATTCTTAGTGTTACGCCGCAAGCCTCGGCCGCCACCTCTACCTCTACCTGTCCTGATACTACCTAAACTAGTGAGGCTGCTTCTATTTACACCCCTAGCGAAAGACGACCGAGACGAACCAGATCTCAATGCATTTACATATGTACTACTGTAATACGCCATAGGCCATTTAATCAAACCCGTTTACTCCAGGAAAAGAGGAAGGAAACACAACTAAACTGCCGTGACCCAAGCTAATATGTGCTAATTCATTTAACACACGCCGAGTGACCACACAAGGAGTGGAACGTGCATAAATGGTCACCAACGGTCCAACAGGCTCGGGCCGACCTGGCCCTCGCCTGCAGAAACACAGAAACACAAGCAGGTGCACAGATGCACGCCTGTCCACTACATTCTACAAAAGGATAAGGACCACTAATATAGTACGCGGCGCGGCGCCCAAAGGCACCCACTATACCACAGTACTGTTACGGGGACAATCATGTCCAAACTAGAACTGCACGTAACCTAGGAACAACCGAGGCCAAGGACCTAATTTACGTCCGTAACTACAACGAATTGTTACGCGACGTAACACCTCCCCCCCCACAAAAGGTAGGGAGCCCTCTCCCTACGCAGAGAGGAGGGAACCAGAGGGGTAGGAAAATAATCCTAACGCACCCAGCACACACCAACACAATCGATAGACCATCCCAGATACAAAGCACCAATAGTTCACACGGTCTCCACCACCACGCCGGGTGGTGTAGGGTTAGCCAGCACCAAGCCTGGTGGTAGGTTCCCCTAACTGCCTGGAACGGAGTCCTGGCCGGGGGGGACGGCACTGGGCAGGACACACAGAGTAAACACATCAGCGCTAAGGACCAAGAACAGCCAACCAACTGGCCAGAATATGAGGGCGACTCTACATACCGGAGGGACAACACCCTCAGGTCGGGCCTAAGGCCCTCTATCTAGTGGCCATCCGTCTGGTAAGTGCCACGAGAGGCCAGCAGGACCTCCAGGTAGGCCTGGTAGTGAGCCACATCCTCAACATTGTCATGCCTATCTACAGTGAGGAAAACATCGGCCCACACGCCGTCAGGAAAGAGGCCCAGGAAGGCCCAGTAATACCTATGCTGCGTGAGGACGACCTGGCCACGGGCCCAGTCCAGAAAGCCACAGGCAAAGAGGCGAAGGAAAGGCTCTACCGCGATCAGGCAAAGGGCCCGCAGGAGGAGGCAATGATACCGAATCCGAGGGCGCATACCCGTCGGGAAGAACAGGTCCACCAGGGGCTCCACGTTGGACGGCCACAACCGGATGTGCCGAACCTCGCGGGAGCGCCACCGACGAACACACTGTCGCGACCCGAATGTCTCTAGGTAGTCGCTGGCACGAGGAGGAGGGTGACCGCGGGAGTCTAGACCCTGGCCCGGGATAGGCGCCGGGCGGCGGGCATCCCACTCAAGGATGGGCTGGAGGACCGTAGTGTACGCCGCACCCGGCACCGCAGGAAACTCTACTGTAAGGGCATCCGAAGCCATAATGCCCAGAGGGGGAGGGTAAGCCCACTGAAACCCACCGTAGGTGTCCAAGTCGTTGTGGCGCCTCGCCCAGCGATACAGGACGCGCCGGACCAGGATCTCACCCTCGAACACCGGATCAGCTAAAATAACCATGTCGAACGGAGGCCGATCAGTCTCAATGGGTAGGCCACGATCCCGGGGCGCCCGACACACCTGGGAGAACCCATAGGACATGGGAGAGATGGCAAGCTCAGCAGAGGCGCGCGGCAGGTCACACTGTCGGCAGGCGAGTGCGGACATACCATACCCCGGAATGGGCGTGTCACGCGACTCCGGCGTCGCGTGCACCACAGAAGGAGCCCTGTCCCGATCACCCTGGGACAACTCCCTGAGGGAATCGGCAGCGCGGGTGGCGCGAGGATCCTGACCGGTGGACCGAACAACCGCGGCCAAAGACCGCGAGGCCGAAGGAGGAGGGACCGGAGCAGGGGCTGACGCAGGGGCAGGAGCCGACACCGACGCAGGGGGCACTGGTAAAACAGGAGGTCGCGCCGGACCTGAAGCCAGAGAGGGCCGTGACGGACCCGCCAACGACGCAGGCGCGCCGGTCTCCGTTGCCGGTGCACCCTCAGGCCACATGTTGAAAATGGGGCCCGTAGGGACAGGCAGTCCTGCATAAGATTGACTACCATCCAGGCCCCAGTCAGGAACCGGAATCCTCTGCGGAGGACCACCCTCCCAAAGTCTGGGAAGCCCGCTAGTATCGCCAAAGAAACCCCGCGACGTCTGCGCCTGAGCGGGAGGAGGCTCGGAAGCAGCGACGGAGGGCGAGCTAACAGGGGCAGGAGACTCCCGCGTAGGCGCAGGTAGAGCGGTAACAGGCGCAGAGGCAGCAGGAGTCGCAGGAGCCGCCGGAACCACAGCGACCGCGGGCGCAGGCGGGGGCGCGGGCGAAGCCGTAGTCGCCGGGGCGACAGAAGGGGTAGGGGGCGCGGATCCAGCCGGCGTGGCCGGGACCTGCGCCTGGGCCGCAAGGAAGGCCCCAAACGCCGTGGTCAAAGACTGGATCTGAGCCTGCATAGCCGAGACCGTCGCCGAAAGAGGATCAGGCAAACCCGAAGGGGTAGGCTCCACTGCGACATCCCGGGTCGACCGAGGGGACGACGGGACCGGAGAGGGAGGGACAGACACCGAGGAGGCGGACGCAGCGCTCGAGGCAGAATAATCTGGAGTATAATGTACCTCGGCTGGGGCGCCCGAAGGGGTAGGACCACTAACCGCTAGTCCCGCCGACTGATCAGCTATCTCCATGAACTCTACGGCCCGTAAAAGGTCGCAGGGGTTCTCGTCTACCTCAGCATCACCCTCAGCTGGAAGCCACGGGAACACCTCCCGTAGGCAGGTACGGCCCACAGGAGTGGAGAGGTAGGAGAACACACGGCAACACCGGAGAACCGCATCTATCTGCCCCAAGGCGGGACAGCTGGAACCACACCCCAACAAACAGTGTCCGGCATCATCGAACCGTGCAGGACAAGCTGGTGCGGCTCATCAGGGGAAGGACCATACCACGTGACCCCGAAGAGGGCCGCCCTGACTAAGCTCGCATGTTGGGCCTGAAGGGCCGGCTGCACAACGCCACCCCGGTAACATGATCGCGACACCCAACGGCCCGGAAGGGCCTCGAAATACAGCTCAGGGTCCGGTAGGGGCAGGGACGGCAGCGGGCTCTCAGCCGGAGGGGTAGGCTCTGTCATGACGGCTGCGGAGGGGAGGGGACAACCAACCACCCGTCGACAGCAGACATAACATAAGAGAGGAGAAGGCCTACGACTAGAGCTTGTGCAGGGTTTTATATTCCTGCAGCAGGCGACTACACCCATCTAGCTCACTCTCCGTATACCAAACCTTATCTACTTCACTACGAGCATACATCCACTTCACTTTATACTGACGCTGGGTACCGCGGCCCTTTTTGATATCTCGATGGGCCACGATGCTTTCTACTTCGTCTTCTACTTCCCCAGTGTCAGGATTATGCTCTAAAGGGGCAGGCGCTAACTCCCTGCCAGCGAACGTACTAGGGTGGTACAGTTTAAGCTGGCTCCTATGGAAGGTGTTTGAATGCGTTTGCCAAGAGGTAGGGATATCGACCTTATACAAGAAATTTCCTACCCTAGACAACACATGGAAGGGTCCTAAGAAGGCAGGCCTAAGTTTGACCTTCAGTTCTGCTTCAAACTTATGAGCAAAACGGCCAACACGGGGGCCTTCTACTAATACTAGATCTCCTACTTCTATCTCAGGTGCTCGTCTATCTAAGGAGGCACGCAACCTAGCAAGGTACTTAGCCTGAGCTTTTTGATACCCTGAGATCGCGTGGTCATGAGCAGTTTTCATTCTATCTAGTAAGGACTGTACACCTTCTACAGTATCTCGGGACACATCATCCTTGTCCCGTAGAGGACTAGCTAAGAGAGAGGTAGGGGTAAGGGGCTGTCTCCCAGTATCTAAGAAGAAGGGCGTATATCCATGCGCAGCTTGGGGACAATTGTTGAGGGAGAACTCTACCAAACATAAATAATCCTCCCAATCACTACCCGAGCCATTAACATAGTGCCTAAGCGCTTCTTCTACTACTCTATTAAGACGCTCTACTAAATGAGAGGAGGAGGAGTGGTAGGCAGTACCGTAGGTAACCTTGGTACCGATGGCAGCGAAAAACTGCTGCCAAAAATCTGAGGTAAATAATTTATCCTTATCACTAATAAACTGCCTACTCAATCCATGATATCTATATACATTATTGAGGTATAGGCGTGCGCAATCACGTGCGGTGAGTTCTAAAGGACACGGCACAAGATGGCACATACGAGTAAAACGATCTATGAACACAAGGATTTGGGCATTGCCCCTATCATTCTTTCTAAAAGGTCCTACAAAATCCATCATGATAGAATCCCAAGGCATGATAGGGTCAGGCAAGGTCCTAGGTTCTGCTATCTGTCCTACATTATTGGGTTTCATTTCCTGGCAAGATTGACAAGTTCTAACATACTCATCCACATCCTTATAAAGGGAAGGCCAGTAATAAGAGCGGGCTACTAGGTCCCGTACCCGTTTACCACCCTGGTGAGCAGCTAAGTCATGCAACTCAAAGAGCAAGGAGGAGCGACAGATAGGAGGGACATACAGGCGCCATTGAGGGGGAGAATCTGCTATCTGCACATATAAAAACCCACCTACAAATTTACAAGGGTGCTTGCCTAATTGTTGGGGATGTGCAGCAATGGCAGCTAATGCTTCCGGCTCAGTGGCCGTAAATCTACTAATAAGGCGTTCAAGATCAGAGGTAGGCATCGCTACAGAAGTATCCAGAACAGGTTTAAAGAGATCTCCTACCGCCTTGCCGAAGAGAAGGGGAGGTCCTAGGGGGACTACGTTTTCATAAGACTTTCCTGACCTAGTCGCTATATGGCTAAGCGGTATAGAAATTTTATTTTTCCCCTCCCCCCCCACCGAGGCCACAGGAAGGGCCTCACACGGGAGAGAGAGTCCTACGTGAGAAAGGAGATCAGGCATGCGAACAGCTGTATGAAAGAGGTAGGCATAGGAATCATCATCAGGTAGTTCACCATAAGGGGTTACACCCATAGTAGTAGGAACTAGAGTAATATTGAGAACATCAAGGTCCTCGAAGAAGGAATAGTCTGCACGACGAGAGAGTGCATCTGGTACTATGTTATCTACACCCTTGACATACTGAAGTTTAAAAGGGGAAAACTGTGCTAAAAATTCCATCCAGCGCGCTTGCCGAGGGGTAAGGTTGGGTTGGGAGAGAAGATGGGTAAGGGGACGATGATCCGTTTGGATAACTAACCTATAAGGATCTAGCTCACAGGGTTCATTCAGGCAGACATCAAATTGAGCACCTTTAAGGAAGTGCTGCCACGCGTGGCAACAATACACCACCGCTAAGAGTTCCTGCTGGTGGACGGGATAGTTACGCTCCGCAGGGAGCATTGTCCTAGAGATATATTCAATTGGCTGTAAGCCCTGACCCTGATCCTGGAGAAGGACACCACCTATAGCTACTTTACTAGCATCTGTAGCCACAACAAAGGGTTTAGTAGTATCCGGTAGGATGAGTACAGGAGGGGAAAGGAGTAGGGATTTTAGGCACTGAAAAGCAGACTGACACTCACTACTCCAAACAAAGGGGATATCCTTCTTTAATAAATGATTAATAGGGGCTGCTATAGTGGCGAAACGCGGGATAAAACGCCTATAGTAAGAAGCAATTCCTAGGAAACTACGTACACCTTTAACGTCGGTAGGAGTAGGCCATTCCTGAATTGACTTAGTTTTATCCGGGTCGGTAGCGACCCCGGCATCTGACAGAACGTGCCCTAAAAATGGGACACTCCTACCCGAACGCACTTTAGCACGGCGCGCCCACAAAGAATTTTCAGCCATTATTTCTAATACTTTCTTTAAATCACGTAGGTGCGTTTCAAAATCAGGAGAGTAAATAAGAATATCATCTAAGTAAGCTTGAGCACAAGAACGGTCATGCTCAGATAAAGAAACAGAGGAGAAGGAGGGATCCTTTAGATCAGAGGACACCTGAGGAAGATGAGAATTTCCCATAACAGGTCTAAGCACTTCATTCATTAACATTTGAAAAGAGGCAGGCGAGTTACAGAGTCCCATAGCCGCTACTCTAAACTGGTAATGACCAAAAGGGGTAGCAAAGGCGGTTTTATGGCAATCCTCAGGAGCTATCCGCAACTGCCAAAAACCATCCGCACAATCCAGTACTGTGAAACAAGTGGAACCTTTAACCTTATTAAATATATCGTCAATACGAGGTAGAGGGTATTTAGATTTCACAGTAATATCATTCAACTTCCTATAATCAGTAACTAGGCGAAACTTGCCATTTGGCTTAGGAACTAACAGGACACCAGCTGAGTAGGGGGAGTTACTAGGCTCTATCAATCCTGCTTCTAATAATGACACTAAAATCTGTTTTAGTTCCTTTAACTCGGTAGGGCCCATTCTATACATCGGAGAGTGCGTAGGAACTGCACCGTCCTTGATAACTACACGGTGTAAAACAGAACGAGGAGGAGGATAAGAAGGAGTCTTTTCTTCAAATACTTTTGAGGAATCTATCACAGCCATGTATCTTACTATTTCATTTTCAGTAAATCCTACTCCTATTGTATCCACTGTATTTACATCTATATCCACACTATTGTTAGTGATAGGTATCTGTTGTACTTCTAACTGAAGGAACATACATAATAGGTATCCATTTTGCTTTAATTCAGAACGTAATTCGTCATTTGACATTATTACTTCAGGTATAGGTCTTACAGGAGGATCAACAGGTGTAGGAGGAGTAATATCTACCAAGGATAAATTTTCCAATCTATAATGACGTTCAGGTACCCAGTAAGAGCTATCTGGAAACCAAATGACCATGGTATCATAATTAATAGTAATCTTATTATCCTGGTGCCAATCTAATCCTAGTAATACATCAGCGGTAGTGATAGGGCCTATAGTGGCCGTCAGGTTGACAGTACGTCCTTGTATAACCATGGGAAGGGACACCGTACCCGGGGAATGACTGGTGCGACCATCAGCATAATGAACAGTAACGGGTTTGGTGTGAGGGGTAGGGACTAGTCCTAAACGTCTAACTAGGGCCTCGCTCACAAAGGAGCTAGCCGCACCGCTATCTACCAACACAGAGACATTCAAGAGTTCATCAGCATGCAAGAAGGGGTCTACAACAGTGTGAGGGACGGTTAAACCACCATTCAAGAACATAAGAGGACGCACACGTAGTGGTAGGGATGATTCAGCTCCTACAGAGGTTATAAAAACAGGCAAGCAAAAATTAATATCTGGGGTACTATCTAAGGACCTGTCCAGGTTACCCCCGGCTGACAGGCCTACTGTTCCCCCTCCCCCCCCAAATCCATAGGAACGAACCCCGAAGAAGACCCTGGCGGAAAAGCCACTGCTGGAGGGTCACGAGGGATTGAAGAGGGTGCGGGAGCCTGATTATCATAGGGGAACCCTGGGGATCCTGTCTGCACAGCATTCAGCCTACTAGGGGTAGCTGAAGGAATGCGTCCTGAAGTGGGACGAATAGGAGCACGCTGAGGGGTACGAGGAGGGCGAGCGTCGGGATGAGGGGGAGCACCCGAAAGGAACTTGGGGCACTCACGTTTAAGTGACCTACTTCCTTACAATGATAGCAGGTAATATGAGAGACATCCAGAGCTGAAAGGTCAGTCACACAGATATCTAATTCTTCTACATAGGAGTTTCCTCCTCAGGGGTAAGGCTATATTATTAATACGGGAACGGGTAGGAAGAGAAGGTGTGGAGAAGAAATCTGCTACTCGTAAAAGATGCTGCGCACATGCTTGAGGGGCAGGTCAGTAAAACGGTAGGCAGAGAACTGGCGCTTGACTTCACGCAATAAGGGTCTACTGAGGCCCTGAAGGAAGCGAGCACGTACTTCTGCACCCGACAAATCCCTAATTCGTACCATCTGAGCATCAAACTCTTTCATATATTCTTTGAAGGACTTGGTACCCTGCTGCAAGGTGCCAAAGGATAATCTATCCTGCCAATCTGCATCGGGAGGGACTAAATGGTTCTCTAAACGCTTGAACAATTCTGCTACAGAGTTTGGGTAGGCATGAGAGGCAAGAGACTCACACTGGATGAGGTTAGCAAGTTCAGGAGTAATGCAGGTAGTAAGATAATGAGGAACTAGTACAGCATCAGAGAGGCGCCACCTATTGTGGTTCTGCCAGGACTCTGTGTTCTGGGTGAGCAACATAATGAAGGTGAAAAACTGTTGAGGGGTAGACTTGACATCCAGCTTAGGAAGGTTGGCAAAGAGGGGAAGAGCAGGAGGCTTAGGGGGATTAGAAGAATCAGTTTTTCCCATAGGGCCACTATCTTCCACTGCTACATAAGCGGGATAGAAGGAAGGGATAGGAAAAGTCTTGGGTAGGGGTCTAGAGGGAGCCACCGTTTCCGGATGGTGCCCATAGGAGAAGGGGACAGTATATTGCTCACGAAGAGAGGAATAGGCAAAATGATCATAATTCCTATCATCTAGGGGCATGGTACTGAAATCATTATTAACTTCTAAATCAGCCACACGGGTAGGAACCTGGGCAGCCTCATAGGCCGTCTCAGGGTAGGACCAGGAAGCAGGTGGGAAAAAGGGGACTGCACTAGGGCGCCCAGAAGGGCCGACAGGGGCCGAGGTACGACCCGTGTTAATAGCAGGCATTGAAGGCACAGGGTGGGAAGGAGGCCTAGGAGCATTGTTAGTGTGTGAGGACCTGCTGGAGGGGTGAGCCAAGGTTGCAGAAGGGGCAGGGGCCTGGTTCACAACGAAAGAAGGTTCCTCACTAAATCTGACTTGGGAAATACGTTGTTCATAGGTAGGTGGGGTAATTGAGGGACGACGGCGACCACCAGCACAGGAGAAGGCGGTGAGGTACGCAGAATACCTTGAGGAGTGAGATGGTGTACCGTTTCCAAGGAGTCCCGTCGGTTACCACGAGTATTGTTATTGTTAATGTTATTAGTAGTAGTATTATTATTATTATTGGTAGGTATAGGCGACATATCTCCACCCACTGGATCCATCTTTAATTACGTAAAGGAATAGGAATCAAAAGAAGAAAGCAACAAAAGAAAAAGGAAGAGAGGATGTTGGAGAATTTAACACCCGAGATTCTATGCAGCACTCCTTTTCTCTGTTCCCTACCCGGTGTTCCTCATCTCAGTGATAGACTAATCCATCCAGGACATGGGTGGTGTTTGATCTGAATCATTTCAAATTTCTCTTGGAAAACCTTCTTAACCCCAAACATTGTTCTGTAAAATTTGCTACACCCAAGTATGCCCCAGGGCAAGAACCTGTGTGGCAGACTTGGTTCACAACCAAAACATTCATCCAACTCATTTGGATTGGGTAGACATGATGTGCCAAAAAGTGTCTCCTCTTTCTTATGAACAGATAGAGCAAGACTGTCGCACACACATAGGATTCCTAAAATGGGTGGAGGCCTTTAACAAGGCCAGGGAAGAATGGGTAGTGCCAGATCCTCTTAGTCCTTCTCATACTCCACCTGTCACACCTATTGACAAAAAGCCTGCAGGGTGCAAGCACTTGCGCCTGAAGTTTGTGTGTAAACATAAGCCAGCAGCAGATGGGTCAGTCATTTTCCATGCTCGACCTTGTGTGAAAGTTCAAGGGCACCACTGATCTGACAGAGGCAGAGTTGTACACGCCAGGCATTCAGCAAACGTCCTTAAAAATCTTGCTGTCTGTCTTTGTGGGTCATCCTCAATGATGGGGAATGACTATGTAGTAAGGCTACAGACATTAAAAGGGCTTTCTTGAAAGGCTCACCTGAGATAGCACAACAAGTGTGGCATGGTCAGGTGTATGTAGTCTCCACTCCCAGAGTTTGGGCAAAACACATCCCTCAGCAGTACCTGAAAGCCACATAGGTGTTGAAGGGCTGCAATCAGCTCCTCGAATTTTCAGGATGTTCAGCTCAGGCTGTGTTTGAAAAGCTAGGGGCTAGATATGATGACATAGACCTTGCTTCTTTACACCCTCATGGTATTCTCACCTTTGTGTGGCATGGGGATGATCAGCTGATTGCTGGGCCAAGGCGTGCTGTGGATGATTTTATTCAACAAGTGTCACAGCATTTTGAGATTGGCAAGCAAGTAGAGCTGGGCACCACTGCCATAAAATTTTGTGGCACAATGTTACAACTCCAGCAGCATCAAAACCAGTGGGGTGTGTGCACTCTACTCTCCCAATGATTACATGCGCAGCTGCTTGGAGGTTTGCAAAACAAAAATCAAACCTGGAGCCTGTCCTACCATTAGAGGCAAGCTGGGGTGGTTGTGCTCAACGTGTGCACCTCACCTGGCTGTGGTTAGCAGAGTTGATGATGATGTCTTGATGCAAGTAGGTCACAAAGCCATCACCAAAACTCTCCAGGAAGGCCCTCCCCTTATCTTGCACTCCTTGGATCTCCACAAAACCATTCACATCCAAGCTATGATGGATAGTTCCATGGAGTCCAGGCAGATTACCAAGTTGCAGGCAAGGGAGTCAGGCTTGTATTTTGTGCAGAATGATGATGCACCCTTGTCTCTCATTTCATGGTACAAGCCGGTTGCATAGACGCAAGGCTGTCAGCAGCAATGCTGCTGAGTGCAGGGCAGTGGTGTCAGCAGTGCTTCATGCCAGGTACTTGAATCATGTGCTGGTTTGGTTGCAGATGCAAGCAGGCAGCAATGCTGGGGTGGTGGCACACTTGCCTCACTGACAGTCAGTCAGTCCTCAGTTTCCTTGCTAACCCCTATGCTGTGCACACTGACCTTGACTGGGTGGTCCTCAAACAGGAGTCCACCTACTGGGAGTCCACCCGTCACGTGGGAAGCAACACAACGCTGCTGACATGCATCACTAAAGTGCCTCAGCAGGCAGCTGACCAATACCAGCTGTTGTACCACTTGATGAACCCTATTGGCAAGCAGGCAACCCTGCCCCATAGGGGGGACGCCTAGCAGGGTCCTGTTCACCAGGGCCGCCTAGGTCACCCAGTACCCCTTGGGCAGGTCCAAGGGGTAGGTTGTGGCTTCCAGCAAGGGGGGTTGGTTGGAGTCTGTTTTCATACATCTGCGTGCCCTATGCCCAATAAAATCTGTTTTGATTTTTTCAACACCATGGAATTTCGTTCTGCCCACCTTCATAGGTGGGCAGGGGATGTACCTCACATTCTTTCTCCACTAGGGTGTATGCCTTTGGTGGATTGGCCTTGAGCTCAGTGGCTCAGGTGCCTCCCATTCAAGTGGAGGGTCAAAGCTCCCTTGACAGGTGGTTACCCAGGATCACAGTTCACTGTGGCTCTCCTGGGCCACCTGGCCTCACTGTTCAGTGGCAGTAAAGGCATGGGTGCTGTCATGTTGTCTAGTACAATGTGCTCAGCACAGGTGCAGGATGAAATATTCATGTCACCTGTCACCAGGACTTCAGTCACCCATGTGCAGGGCAGGGGTGGCTGGTCTCACACGTTGTGCAGGTGCAACGTGGACAGGTCCAGGATGTCATAGTCCTGTCACCTGTCACTAGGACTTCAGCCCTCTGTGCAGGGCAGGGGTGGCTGGTCCTCACATGTTGTGCAGGTACAACATGGACAGTGCAGGGTGCAATAAACCTGTCTACTGTCACTCCTCAGGTTGCAGGTAACCGGAGCTCAGTTGACCCAGCCTGGCTGGGTATTTTTTTCTCTGAGTGGGCGATGATGATGGAACAACATGGAACCTCTTAAACGGTTACCTTGGCATTTTTACAATGGCTCTCTTGGCTGGTGATGCACTCCCTGGATAGGCAGACAGGCATAGCTATCTCCCTTGTGAGCTCGCGAGGAGGAGGAACTCCCGGGCATGTTGAGCTAAACGTGATGCCATCACAAGTATTGCACGAGTTCTGGGGCCCATCTTTTTCAGTCCAGATGTGCAGTATGGGTGTCAGTTGCTCAGCACCTCAGTCAGCTTGGAGTCAGTCTCCTAGCTGGGCAGGGTCAGGCTTGAAGTCGCTAGCCTTCAACCTGAAAGGAAAACATAATGGGAGTTAGATGAGATGCTTAGGCTGACACACGGATTTCCGGCCTGCGCGCCGCGTATTGCCTACCGCGGCTGAGCGGGACACCTCAGTACAGTACGGCAGGGTGTACGGTACTGAGGTGTCATGTGGACCGATGTGCGGTTAGTGCCAGACTGTGCCTAGACTCTAGCTCGACCCGCCAGACCGGGTTATCCGGTTCTGGACGGGCCGAGTGTAGTTGATGCTAGTGACGTGGTCGCATGGCATTGCAGTGTACAGTTTGTCCACTGGTGAGGTGCTGCAGGTAGCACCGCCATAGGCATATAGGCGTAGCACTGGGGAGTGCCGCAGCACCGAGTTTGCCCAGACGTTCCATTCTGAGCCCTCAGCTTCCATTGCTCTCTCATTGTATTATTACTAATACAATCATCATTCGCTTTCAGCTTCAGCAGTTGTTTCGTCGTCCCTAGTCTCCATCCAACTGACTAGCAAGCACAGTGCACAAGTATATAAACAATAGGCCAATGCCATTTGGGCAGATCTCTTGCGAGCCCGCCTCACGTGTTTTGCCTTGACTTGGCAAGCGCGTGTACAAGCCTCAAGTGTGTGAGCGCTGTAACATTATCCAATTTTAACAAAGCTCCGTTTCCAACCATATTCACACATTGCTGCATTGCAACCATTGTCAAGAATCCTGTCTTGAATATGCCCATTATGCTGACCGTGCAGAAATCTATAATACGGGCAACTGTATTCGAGCCCTAATTAACAAATAGATATGCTCGGATAGTAGTACCTAAGTGGGATTTGTCCTACGTGAACGGACACTATGACTATGTGCCAAGTTGTACAATGGCACTAGGACCATTGGTCACTATCTTCACCAGATTATAGTATTGTGTCATGTGCATGTCATACCATGCCGTACCGAGTCATGCATGCGCATGCACCATGTTCCAACATACCAGCTGTCGTTATCGACCCATTGTCGGCCCATGCGCATACCAGGGCCGCCGCCACCACTCACCTACCATAATTACCAATGTTCACGCTACCTTGAGGTAGCCATGGAAAGCCACACCATATGGACGTAATAAATAATTTTCCTGGCTCCTGACGCTTAAGTTGGCAATGATTCACCAC